>BSBK01009529.1:0-600000 GCA_027943335.1 Chamaecyparis obtusa
CAAACATACCACTAACAATCATTTGAAAGTAGCTCAGCAACGTATCTTTAAAACTGTCTGACCTAGCATCGAACCATCTACTCCATTGGCTCTGGTTGGCCGAGTAAACACCATTGACAACCCCATTCCACCCATGGAGTCACAGGAACACTCGCGACCACGCTCGACCCAAGTGACCCCAAGGTGCACTAAGCATGATTGGGTAGTGATCTTCTGGGGCTCGTATCTCAGAGCTCATGAGAGGTATTAAAAAACTATTAGGGGCTACAGGATCATGTTTTTGAGGTCTACAATAACCTCTCTTGGTTTTGGGTGATTCAACTTCATTTGCATTTGGCAAGATGATCTCAGTCGATGCCAAAACTTGTAGTGAGGGTCAATTGAAAGTGGCTCAGCAGCATATCTTTCAAACTGTCTAACCTGGCATCGAACCGTCTAGTCCATCAGCTCTGGTTGGCTGGGAAAATTCTAGTGACAACACCATTCCACCCATGGAGTCATGGGAACACTCGTGACCACGCTCGACCCAAGTGACCCCAAGGTGCACTAAGCACAATTGGGTAGTGATCTTTCATGGCTCATATCTCAGAACTCGTGAGAGGTATCAAAAAACCATCAAGTGCTACAAGATTTTATTTTTGATTTCTACAATAACCTCTCTCATTTTTGGGTGATTCAACTTCGTTTGCATTTGGCAAGGCGATCTCAGTCGATGCCAAAACTTGTAGTGAGGGTCAGTTGAAAGTGGCTCAGTAGCGTATCTTTCAAACCGTCTGACATTGCATCAAACCATCTACTCCATTAGCTCTAGTTGTCTAGGTAAATGCTAGTGACAACCCCATTCTACCCACAGAGTCACCGGAACGCTCGTGACCACGCTTGACCCAAGTGACCCCAAGGTGCACTAAGCATGATTGGGTAGTGATCTTTCATGGCTTGTATCTCAGACCTCATGAGAGGTATCAAAAAACCATTAGGTGCTATGGGATCACATTTCAGAGTTCTACAATAACCTCTCTCAATTTTGGGCAATTGAACTTCATTTGGATTTGGCAAGATGATCTCAGTTGATGCCAAAACTTGTAGTGAGGGTCAATTGAAAGCGGCTCAGCAGCGTATCTTTAAAACCATCTAACCTAGCATCAAACCATCTACTCCATTAGCTCTAGTTAGCTAGGTAAACACCAGTGACAACCCCATTCCACCCATGGAGTCACTGAAATGCTCATGACCACGCTTGACCCAAGTGACCCCAAGGTGCACTAAGCATGATTGGGCAGTGATCTTCTGGGGCTCATATCTCAGAGCTCATGAGAGATATCAAAAAACCATCAAGGGATACGGGATCATGTTTTTGAGGTCTACAATAACCTCTCTTGATTTTGGATGATTCAACTTATTTTGCATTTGGCAAGATGATCTCATTCGATGCCAAAACTTGCAGTGAGGATCAATTGAAAGTGGCTCAGCAATGTATCTTTCAAACCATCTGGCCTGGCATTGAACCATCTACTCCATCAGCTTTGATTGGCCGGGTAAATGCTAGTGACAACCTCATTCCACCCATGGAGTCACCGGCACGATCACAACCATGCTCGACCCAAGTGATCCCAAGGTGCACTAAGCACGATTGGCCAATGATCTTTTGGCACTCGTATCTTAGAGTTCATGAGAGGTATTGACAAACCATCAAGGGCTACAAGATCTTTTTTTAAGGTCTATAATAACCTCTCTCAGTTTTGGGTGATTCAACTTTGTTTTCATTTGGCAAGGCAATCTCAGTCGATGCCAAAACTTGTAGTGAGGGTCAGTTGAAAGTGGCTCAACAACGTATGTTTCAAACCATCTAACCTAGCATCAAACCATCTATTCCATTAGCTCTAGTTGGCTGGGTAAGCACCATTGACAACCCCATTCCACCCATGGAGTCATTGGAATGCTCATGACCACGCTCGACCCAAGTGACCCCAAGGTGCACTAAGCACGATTGTGCAACAATCTTCAAGGGCTCATATCTCAAAGCTCATGAGAGGTATCAAAAAACCATTAGGGGCTACAAGATCATGTTTCTAAGGTCTAAAATAACCTCTCTTTATTTTGGGCAATTCGACTTTGTTTGCATTTGGCAAGGCAATCTCAATCGATGCCAAAACTTGTAGTGAGGGTCAATTGAAAGTGGCTCAGCAGCATATCTTTTAAACCATCCAACATTGCATTGAACCGTCTACTCCATCAGCTCTGGTTGGTTGATTAAATTCCAGTGAAAATCCTATTCCACCCATGGATTCATGGGAATGCCCACGACCACACTTGACCCAAGTGACCCCAAGGTGCACTAAGCACAATTGGGCAGCAATCTTTCATGGATCGTATCTCAGAGCTCATGAGATGTATTGACAAATCATCACATGCTACAAGATCATGTTTCTGAGGTCTACAATAACCTCTCTAAGTTTTGGGTGATTTGACTTTGTTTGCATTTGGCAAGGTGATCTCAATCAATGCCAAAACTTACAGTGAGGGTCAGTTTAAAGTGGCTCAGCAATGTATCTTTCAAACCATCTGACCTAGCATCAAACCATCTACTCCATAAACTCTGGTTGGCTAGGTAAACACTAGTGACAACCCCATTCCACCCACAGAGTCACCAGAACGCTCGTGACCATGCTTGACCCAAGTGACCCCAAGGTGCACTAAGCATGATTGGGCAATGATCTACCATGGCTCGTATCTCAGAGCTCATGAGAGGTATCAAAAAAATATTAGGGGCTACGTGATTGTGTTACTAAGGTCTACAATAACCTCTCTCAATTTTGGGTGATTCAACTTCATTTGCATTTGGCAAGACGATCTCAGTTGATGCCAAAACTTGTAGTGAGGGTCAGTTGAAAGCGGCTCAGCAGCATATCTTTCAAACCGTCCGACCTGGCATCAAACCATCTACTCCATCAGCTCTAGTTGGCCTTGTAAACACCATTGAAAACCTTGTTCCACCCACAAAGTCACCGAAATGCTCACGACCACGCTTGACCCAAGTGACCCCAAGGTACACTAAGCACAATTGGGAAATGATCTTCTGTGGCTCGTATCTCAGATCTGGTGAGAGGTATTGACAAACCATCAGGTGCTAAGGAATCATGTTTCTAAGGTCTACAATAACCTCTCTCAATTTTGGGTGATTCGACTTCGTTTGCATTTGGTAAGGCTATCTCATTCGATGTCAAAACTTGTAGTGAGGGTCAGTTGAAAGTGGCTCAGCAGCGTATCTTTCAAACCATCTAACCTGGCATCAAACCATCTACTCCATTAGCTTTAGATGGTTGGTTAAATGCCAATGACAACCCTGTTCCATCCACAAAGTCACCAGAATGCTCGCAATCATGCTCAACCCAAGTGACCCCAAGGTGCACTAAGTATGATTGGGCAATGATCATCCAAGGCTCATATCTCAGACCTCGTTAGAGGTATCAAAAAACTATTAGGTTCTATGGGATCATTTTTTTGAGGTCTACAATAACCTCTCTTAGTTTTGTGTGATTCAACTTTGTTTGCATTTGGCAAGACGATCTCAGTCGATGCCAAAACTTGTAGTGAGGGTCAGTTAAAAGAGGCTCAGCAGTGTATCTTTCAAACCGTCTGACTTGGCATCGAACCATTTTCTCCATTGGCTTCGATTGGCTGGGTAAATGCCAGTGACAACCCCGTTCCACCCACAGAGTCATGGGAATGCTCACGACCATGCTCGACCCAAGTGACTCCAAGGTGCACTAAGCATGATTGGGCAGCGATCTTCCATGGCTCATATCTCAAACCTCGTGAGAGGTATCGACAAACCATCTAGGGCTATAGGATCATCTTTCAAAGGTCTACAATAACCTCTCTCAGTTTTGGGTGATTCAATTTCATTTGCATTTGGAAAAGCGATCTCAATCGATGCCAAAACTTGCAGTGAGGGTCAGTTGAAAGTGGCTCAGTAGCATATCTTTCAAACCATCTGACATTGCATCGAACCGTCTGCTCCATCGGTTCTATTTGGTTGGGTAAACACCAATGACAACCTATGTTTCACCCATGGAGTCACTAGAATGCTCGCGACCACGCTCGATCCAAGTGACCCCAAGGTGCACTAAGCATGATTGGGCAGTGATCTTCCATGGCTCAAGTGACCCCAATATGATGAGTTATATATATAATGAGTATATACATAGTATTGAAACAATGTAGTACTAAGTGGCTCAAGTGAGTATATATAATGGTTTGAAACATAAGAACATAGGAAATCTATAGAAGTTAAACCTCAAATATAATAAGCTCCATGAACAGGGTATTCTAGAGTAAAGAAAAACAAATGTAACTTCAACAAGATATAATTTAAATCATAATGATAATCATAGTCAAGATATAACTTCACCATTCAATTCCATAAACATGAATAATAAATATGTATATACAAAAGATGATGCAAATATAACATATAAATGAACATGTTCTATATATACAAAGTATCAAATGTATCAAAAGTATCTCCATATATAAATATGGCACATGTCATTTCAAAATGTCTACAAAATCAATGTTTTAAGGTGTACAATGTGGCATATATGCCATCTCAAAATGTGCCAAGTATCATCTCTAAATGACCACAAAACTAAAACTACATCCTATGTCGTAGGGGGATCATCAAAATGTAGCCTCTTTGAAGAAGTGTTGGGCTCTGATTGATCCTGCATAAAAAATGAGTTCAAACCCAAGTTAGATTGCTTACTTTATATGATTTGTACATATATATATATATATATATATATATATATATATATATATATATATATATATATATATATATATATATATATATATATATATATATATATATATATATATATATATATATATATATATATATATATATGTATATATATATATATATGTATATATATATATATATATATATATATATGTATATGTATATATATATATATATGTATATATATACATATGTATATATATATATATACATATATATATATATATGTATATGTATATATATATGTATATATATACATATGTATATATATATATATATACATATGTATATATATATATATACATATGTATATATATATATATATACATATGTATATATATATATATATATATACATATATATATATATATAGTTCATAATTCAAACACTAATTTAATTAAAATTATAACTAAATACAAATATTTGTACCTGGTCTCTCGGTTGCCTACCATGATCAGGTGTCCTAGCATAAGTCCTAGGTAGCGAAGGGACCATGCCAACAATACCAACTATGACCTACAAATATATATTTGCAATAATGAGATTAGTAGAGTGGTGCAACATGTTAGCACTCTAAAAAATTTCATGGCTATAGCAATTTTCCCCTAGTCTCTGCGGTTGTTTTTAGGTCTCTGGCATAAACCCTTGGTTCAAATTTTTGAAAAACTAGCCATTGGTAGGAAAAACCCTTTTTTTTGCCCTGGCCCTATTCTAATTTGTCTTTACCTTTTCGGGCCACTTAAGTCTTGTAAAATGCATGTGCGCATTTCTTTTCCCCGTTGGTTGCTTATTAGTTTAGTCCTCAAGTGGTTAGTCTTTTTGTTCGGTGATTTAGTGAATGCATGTTTGTCACTGGTTCGCTTGGTTTCCCGGTGGTTATCTATTTCTTCCAGTGATTGGATGAACATAGTGTTTGTGTATTCTCCTATTCCTGGTAGTTTATCTCTTAATAGTTAGTGACTTGGCATGGCGGTTTCTTTTCTTTAGTCATGTTTTAGTGTGGTTTCCTGGGCCCAACCTTCTGACACTATTTTGATCCAACGGTTGTCGCGAAAGTGCAAGGGTTTTGTTAGAGGCTTGCACTTTTGCAACAGCCATTGATTTTATTGTATGACATAGCCTTTCTTTACAGGTGTGTTCGTTGACACGTATGCACAAATGGCAGTATCTTACTGGTCCATGTATTAACACGTTGGCAGTTGTTGGTGGGACCTAGTTTTTGGATGCATCAGAGGGTCTTAACACTGTCAGTCAATCTACGATAGGTGTATGATCTTATGGGATGTGTCAGAGGTTTTAGATCATGTGCCGACTATCAATTCTATCTTTTCAAAGGGGATAAAGTGCAGCGGGTCCACATGCTAGGTGTGCTATTATGGCAAGTTGTGATTGGTCCACGTAGTGTGATTGGGCATGCTGTCAGTGGGGCCAGGTATTTCGAAGCTTGGTGGGTTCTGACAATGAAAGAGCATCAACGGTCAGCATGTAATCTAATGAGTTTTCTCTGACACTTGTGATCTTAAGACCACCGTTGATTTCATTTCTTGTTAGAGAGTTGTCAGGGCAGGGAAAGATTCTTCAATCGATGGTTGACTTATGATCTGGAAGAATCTTGGAGATCTATGCGAAGATGAGACAACCGTCGATCTTCTTGTGTGGGCCCATTAAAATTACCTCAGTCTTTTGGCAGACTTGATAAAATGTTTGGTGGTTTCAACAAATTTCAATGCTTTTCGCTCATTTGCAAAATGAGATGGCAGTATTCTAAAATTGTTGGCGATTCAGCGAGTGTGTATTCGCGTAATCACTAAACTATTTGGCAGATAGATAAAGTTCTTCACAAATTGATGAAAGCCTTCGGTCACCAATTCACCAGATGTAGCTGGGATGAGTTAAATTCCTTTGGTCACCAGTTCATGGGGTTAAGTGGTGAGTTAAGGTTTTATTTCATGAATAAGAAATGCCTTGTCGCGTAGTCACTAAAAGGTAACCCAAGGCTGGCAGTTGAGTTAAGGACATAAAGACCACGAAAAGGAGAGATCTAATAGTCACGATATAAAGTTGATCTAGATTTAAATATAGACCGCCAATTTACTGCAAGTGCCATAAAGTAGTTGTTGTTTTCCAAATTTGAATTTTTGAAAGGTTTCCAGCAGCAAAAAGGACCGAAATTGAATGCTTTCACGCTAGATTTGATTTGTTTGGTGGCACTTGCTATTACAGTGTGGTCTAGGGTGTTCCATGATCGTCTGTAGGGGTCTGTACTATGTGGTTTTGTGCTTGAGGCATGTTGCAGGTGGCCAAACAAGTTGACAAATTCAAATTTTCATGATTTGCAGTACTTTCCTAGAGATCTATCATAAGTGCAAATCTTTCTCAAGTGTGGCTGACTGGTTTTCATCCCCTGCATTTAATTTTTTACTATTTCTAGTTGATCTGGTGGGTAAAACCCTAACCCTAGTCACCCGAAGCTTGATGCATCCTCTTTGAGGATTCCAAGGTGACTAGTGGTGGTATATATTGTAGCATTTTTTATTTTTTAAGGGTTGTTGTTGATGGTATTATACTGAGTAAGGAGAGCTTGGATTTTGGGTCTTTTCTTCAACATTTTGTTGTCTTGGTAATGTATTGATTCTGAAAATTAATTAGAATACACTTGAATTCCAGTCTCAGATCTTTGATTGTCTTCTTTTTCTAATTATGGATTCATATATGTTAAGGTCACAATGTATATTAGCATATGGTAAATAAAGAGTATTGTGAGATCAGCTTGGAGTTCCTAACAAAGTTAGGATTAAAGCCTTTAGGGTGATTTCAGCGAGTTCATTGTTAGGTTCAAATTTTATGATCATGTTTGGGAGTGAGGGGAGTAATAGGCAAAGCACTTACTCTGAGTTCATGTGTATATGAGTTAAGATTTTAGGTTGATATATGTTATTTAGTGACTCTATGCCCTGGTTAAGACATTGATCCTTTCTCTAGAGGCAGTCCATCATCATCAATCACACACATAAATCAAATGATCAAATCCTTAAATTAGTTAGTAAAGAGTATATTGGTATAACATTTTATGATTCCTTTGAAGAAGTGAGTCAAGGGTACACCCGCCTAAGCATTAAGGCTCAAAGTGTAGGAGGATCTCTTTTGATCCTTGTTAATTGGCCTGTTGGGTATATTCTTATTTTTTTGAGTTTTTGTCCAATTTTTGTTTTAGTTTCCTTGTAAATGCCTTGCCTGGTCTAGATCCTGTAAAATTTTGAATATAGTCATGACCAAGCTCAAAAAAACATTTACCCTAGGTTTTGTCCTCAAAGAAAATTGAATTCATATGAAAACCCTCGAAATAGCCTTAAGTCTTTTAATTCATCATTACTTTTGGGCTATTTAAGTTCTTAGAAGCGCATGTGACTATTTCCTTTAGTTGTTCACTGAGTCCCATATTGTTATGTCATGTAATTAATCTTTCAAGAGAACTCACAAATGTGTCAAAAATACTAAGTGTTATCCTTGATCGCGGAGTCTCCAAGTATCATGCGGTTATCAAAAAACTTTAAGCGACTTGGCGAATGCATTATCTCTTATTCACGTATTCCTTGGTGATTTTGTGCTTATACTCAGTGACCTAGTGACAATGGTTATTGCTCATTCTCTGAATCAAGCGGTCAAGGGCAAAGTAATCTAACAACCTAGCGAGAACCATAGATCATTGACAGGATCAACGATTATGATTAAATCTCAAGTATTATTGGGTCCTACATGTTTCACTTGGTGAATGAGCGATTGTGTATAGTTTTCTAAGTGCGGTGGCTCTGACAGTTTGGCTTGATGAATTTGGCCGAAAGGGTTGTTTCAAGTGTTCGCTTGTTCTCGGAATAAATTAGTGAGAGGCTAAGTAATCTGGCGATTTGGCGAATCATGTGGTCATAGGTGCTCTTAAAAGAAATGTAAAGGGCAGAATGATTTGGTGAATGGGTGAATCAAAGGATTAGCAAATTTTCAAGTTTTCAGTCGCTTAATCGCATAAAGAAACATTGAATGTTTGAAGTATTGTGAGATTCAGTGAACCCTTCGTTCATTGATTCTCGTAATCAAATAACTAAAGATTATATGTTTCGGTGAAATGGTAAACTAACCGCATTCACTAAGCCGCATGATGATGGCAGTCAAAGCTACATGATTCAATGATTCAGAGATAAGCTATTTTCCAAGTCATTATATATCCAGGTAGTTAGCATTAACATCTACCGAATGGGTGAAGCATACAGTCGCTAAGTCTTAGAATAAAGGTGATGGTTAAGGAAAGATTCAGTGACTCAAAGAGTAAAAGCTTTGCCAGTTCTCTAAATAATCAAGTGGTTAAGTATCTCATTAAGTGAATGCATGAACCCTTTGTTCGCTAAATCTCCAAGAAAATTGACAGTTAGCCGGGACATTAAGAGAATGGGAGATGACCTTATTCACTAGTTCTCTAAATGATAACTACAGTCAAGTGCTCGAAGGTGATCACTTCAGTCGCTGATTCGCTAAGATGATGAAAAGTTAAGAATTGCATTGCAAGAACCCATGAAGGCTTTGGTCGCCAGTTCTCTAAAAATGAGCAAGGGTTAACATTGTATTAAGCGATTACGAGAGGCTTTCAGTCGCTAATTCGCTAAATGGGCCCAGTTGGAAAAGGTAATAAAAGAAAAGAAAATGGACCATTGCCTGCGTGGATAAAGTACAGTGTCAAGCTAGAGAGTAAACTAATGAGCCATCAAATTAGTTTCAAAGGAAGATTGCATGACATAAATAGGTTTAAAGTGCAGAATCTTAATCATTTGCCTCTTTGCCTTGTTTTCAAGTTGTTTAATTTATCTGTCAAAATCCAAACATGGCTAACTCAAAATTTGAAATCTGATGGTATATGAAATTGAATGTGGAAACAATTAAGGAGATTTGTAGTAATTGTGGTAGTTGTACACATTTGATCCATATCAATAAATAAGCTAAGCTCATTGTTTCCTGTGTCCAAAATCAGTCGAAGAGAATTGTGTCTTTCTGAAGTAGTTTTTGAGCACCAAATAAATCTAGTTTGTAGACTTTGAAGGTAATTCTGTAGCAAAGATGAGTCAACTTGAGAAGAGTGCAGCGTCTTCCAGCAGTGAAGCCAAGTCTAAAAGTGGTGAAGACAAGGACAAGCCTAATTATTTAGATGAATTCATGAAATTGCTACCTGGTTCCAGTCAGAACAAAAGAGCTCCTGATGATGTTTTCAAAGATGTTCTAGGGTTTTTCAGAGATCCTATCATACTGAATAGCATAGGTTATACTATCTTCAACTTCTTTTATAAAAATAGAGATAGTCATGTCCCTGTATGTAATGGTTGGGCTTTGGGGTTAGGGAAATTAGTAGTGCCTGATGTATTCCTGGATGCGGATTTAATTATTGCTCTAGCTAGGTGTTATGACCCTATTTCCAAGACTATTAGGAAAGAGGACCAGTTAGCTTTGGTTACTCTTGATAGGGGCTCATTCATGAAGGCTTTTAATGTCTATACATCCTCCTCTACTGAAATCTACCTGAGAAAAGAAAAGGAGAGATACAAGAATAACATAGGGATAGTGAAGGACCAAATGACGAAGCATATCCCAAAATAGGATAAGTATATAGCTCCCCTCTCTGCTCACATGAATTCCCCTTACCAATTTAAATCCCTTCCGCATTACATGAGGAAAACTTGTTATGGGTTGTGTAGGGTTCTGGGAATTGATGGGGATGCAGAGTTTCTACCAACTGATCTTTTGATGATTATCCTAGACATCCAGAATTCCTTGGTTAATACTGACTATGATCACATTCAATATATCATTGATAGAATGCATGAGGGTTTGATTTCTGTCAAGGATAGTAAGAGCCCAATTAAGTTCATGCATTATTCTTTTCTATTGCACTTAATTTTGTTCTTTAACATTAATCATTTTGATTCAAACGTGTTGAAGCCAAGGTTCAACTTTGAAGGCCAGTATAATCTGGTACAATTATGGGTGAGGAAGTGGAATTCTACTTCCAATGAAGGGGATTTTTGTATCTTTCAGAATTTCATTATTTATCCTATTGTAAGGATGTTAGGTATCAATACTACAAGGATATCCCCAAGGGTCCTTAGGCTCCTACGACCAGTGCAGTTTGTGGACAAATGGGAGGGAGATCATGATTGGGGTGATTTTTACTTGGGGGAAAATACTACAATTTTGAGAGTCTACGGTTGCCCCCAACCACCACATCTGTTACCAAAATTTGTGCCTCCAAGAGTTGCTTGTTTGGAATTTGTGTGGAAGTTGATTTGGATAGATAGAGAACTTCTAGCCCCTTACAGGAAGGGCACATTCACACCTAGGCAATTCAAGATAGGTGACTTCCTAGTAGGAAAGAGGGCATTTCCTCAAATTACTGCATGGTTAAATTAGTTCAAAATGGTTGCTGGTGCTTGTAGACATGTAGATCCTGAGGGCTTTATCAAAACTACCAGGATGCTCTATATTCCAAACATTGGTGTGATTAAGGAACATGAGGGTTTGGATGAAGAAGATGTAGTAAAAAACATTATAGATGATGATGAGGTCAAAAGGAGATGGAACAGGTACTTTGATTTGATAGACTTGTCAAAACAAGTGATGGCAGCCCAAATTCCTTTTAAGGGTTTCTTCCCTGACCTTCCCTATTTAAAAAGAATTGACAAGATGATAGAGATGCATGACACTCTATCAAATCAGTTGGAGAAGTTGATTGACCAGAGTCAACCAAAGAAAAGGAAAGACTATTCATCATCTAATCAAGAGGATTTTTCTGATGAGTCCCCAGAAGGGAATAGCCCACCACAAATTGAGGATGTACAAAGTGTTAAGCTTGTTGAAAACTAACTAGAAACAAGGGATTCTCCATAGCCACCTTTGAAGAAATAGAGGCTTGAGGAAGGAAAGCCTTCAAGGTAGGAAAAATAGAAGGGAATAATTGATAGAGCATCTGCTCTAGTGCTAGGTGATAGGGTTTACCATCACCAATTGAGAAAAGCAATAAGAGAAGGAAAGAACGTGGCTACTGATGAAACAGATAAGGAATAGTCCCTGTGGTTAGAAAAGGATATCAGAGAGGTCTATCAGGAGGAATTTTTGAGTGATGACCAGTTTATTAAAACTGATGAATTGAAGAGTTTCCTTATTTGGAATAATTAACAAGAAGTGAGAAAATTTTTGCTTGAAGGTATGGAGCCAAGTGAAGAGATATTGAGAGCCTTAGCTTCTTATGATCCCTACCTTGATCCTATAACTACAAATGAAGCTAGACAACTGGTCAAGTCAAGTGGAATGCTATTGACCCCAGGATGGGATCTAACTTCTACATTCATCATAGATCAAATAAGAAAGCAACCACAGGGTAGCCTGTCATATGAAGTTCACATTGGTGATATGATAAGAGGAAGTGAATATGACCCTAAATCTCAAGCTGTTGCAATGTGGTCTATGGCCCTTAGAACCCAAAAGCCATCTCTATTAAGTATAGAGGATAAAATGGAAGGGAATAAGATTATATGGACTGTGCAGAATACAACTGACCTTGAAGTTTCAAAGGCAATAACTCATTGGGCTAACCTAAATGAAGCAAAGACAGTTCAATTATCTGCAAGGTATTCAAAATTGTTTGAAAGTGCAAACCTGGTGGCCAAGGATAAAGACTTAAAATTGATGAAGATTAAGTAGTTCGAGGATGAATTGGTAGAAATAAAAGTTAAGCTTGAAGAAGCTTCAAAGGTAGTTGTTTCCCCCCCTGTGCAGATTGAGGTCCCTATTCAGATTGATGAAGAAGTCCCTGAGAGACCTACTGAAGATTTGGAGAAGATAAGGATAGAGGCATCTTTGGACACTATGTCAAAGATTGTGCAATACAGGCAAGATAAGATAATAGAGAAGATGGATACAGTTTATCAATCAGTTAGCCAATTTCACTAGATCAATAGAAAGGTAAATGAATCATTGGTTGCTTTGGAGCCACTTCATAGTGTTTGGACTGGGAGAAGTTTGTTGTTTGATAAAATTGATAGTCTACAGGAACATAAGCCTGAGATCCCTGGGGTAGTGACAGAAGTTTTTGAGAAGATTGGCTTAGTCAGTGCTGTTTCAAAAAATTTTAAAGGTAAGTCCAACTAGCTGAAGGCTAGGTTGTTTATGTTTGATAAACATTATAGCAAATATCTACCATCAATATGTGATGACAATGGAAATGTGATCAAGTTGGAAGAATGGAAACTATCAATGGATCAGTTGGCAATTATACAAGATGCTTTCCTTAATAGTGACAATACTTTTGATTTTGAAAGGTGTAATAGCATAATTGATAGTCTTTTTAAAATTGAAAATGATTGCATACGCTTTGTGGCAGAGGCCAAAAATATAACTGACTACATGTGGGATAAGCAAGTTAGATTATTACAAGAATTGCACACTTACAACTGGCCATTGGATGATGATGTAGCAACTTGGGAGAAGCTAACAATAAAGAAGAAGAAGAGGCCTGTCGTCTAGCTTATAGAAGAAGAGCAAGAATAGAGCTGCAGATGGCATCTGATCCAGAAATTGGTGGAGAACAAGTTTCAAAGAAAGGATGATGTAAGTTAGCCAGAATGACAGTCATCATTCATGCAACAAATTTAGCAACTGCTCTAAAATATCCTTAGACAAAGATGCCACCTACAAAATTGTTGAGAAAAGATATTTGTAATTTGTTGTTACAATCTTTTGTCAGTTTATAATCTTGTCTTTAGTGTATGATCTTTTCTAGCCATCCCAAGCTTGTTGCATCCTTTTGAGGATTCCAAGATGGCTAAGATATATATAGCAAGTCTCTTCTCATTAAGAGGGGGGGGGGTTTGAAAATACTCTGTAAAAAAGGTTCTGAATAAAAAACCTTGTTTTCTTTAAGTAAGACAATACTGTATCAAGGCATTTTGACCATTAATACAAAATATTGGAGCTCTGTTACTACTATTTTGTTGTCTTTATGTATGGAGTATTTTAGTTTTCTAATGTATTTAGATTGCAAGGCATTTTAAATACATTATCCACAAGGTGAATATAGGGGTTAAGCTTAAGTTTCTTTCAAGGAAAGAGTAAAATCTTAGGGGAAGTCTCTGGGAATTACAAATCCATGTATGATATTGATGATAGTTGTAGGACTTAAAAGGATGATATGTTAGGCATATCATTTGAGTTTTAGTATTTTTGTTTTGATAGATATATGTGGAGGTAGGGTTTGACTCTGATGCCCAAGTGGATAAGGCACTGGTTTTGGATCCATTTACAATTATTTGCCACCCAAGATATAAACAATTGATAGATTTTACTTTATCTATATAAACCTTAATCTGAACTACTCTATGAAAAGTTCATAGAGGTGTATTGTAATGCTTTGTAGAAGCACTGAATGAGGTTAACCTTCCTTGAGTTCAACTCAAAAAAGAAGAAGGATGAATATCCTTAAACCATTGTTTCATGTTGCTACTTTCATGATTTCCATCATAGTTTTGTGTATCAGGATAATTTGGGCCATACTCAGAGTTTTATCATCTTACTAGGTTGATGTTCAAAAGCAATAACAAAGTACTGAAGGAGATAGTTCACAATTCAGAGCTCAATAAAATATTGAATTGATACAATTACACCCGCCTGAGTATTTATACTCAAAGTGAAGAAGGTTTTCTGTCCTTAATACCTTAGTGTTTGCATTTTGCTAGATTATGTCCATTGGGATTATATGAGTATTTGATAGTCTACAGATTTGAGTACTAACAAAAATGGTGACTCTACTGGGGACTTTTGAATAGCTTGCAATAGGTTAGTGTAAATCCTGTCTATTGTGCATTTTTAGACCAGTATAAAATAATTTCATTTCCCACCTAATAGTGGGTGGTGACTCTAAAATCTATGTTACCAGTTGCTAATTGTTGAAAAATCTTTCCAAAATTGTTGTGATATACCATGAGTCGACCAAGGAATGCTAGGTCTTAATATAGGGATCACCCAAAAGACAATGCGGGTGATGAGCTTCACACACCAAATAGAAAGCAATGGTCTAGGAGAGGTCATAATAATACTAGTTCCCAAGGCCCTTCTCGAGAAAGATCTCATGTCCCACTTCCTCATGAAGCTTCCTCCTCTTCTGATGATCCCGAACATGTCAAGAGGGTTACACCGAGTGTGCATATGTAGAAAGAAGTAATCACAAAGGTCACAGAAGCAGGTTATTTCCCTATGAGAGAAACTCTGGAACAACCAAAATAAACCTCTGCTACTGAGACTACCTCCTATGATTCTGAGAAGTTGAGAGAAGAAGTGATTGCTTTGAGAAAAAAGGAGAGTGAACAACTTGCTAAGATTGAAAATAGGGTAAAAGTGAGGGAACAACAAATCTATGATTTGCCCATAGAGAGGCAGGAACTTCTCAAGAGAACCAAGAAAAATGAGACCCAAGTTAGTGATTTAAACCAAGATGTTCAAGGTTTAAATAAGGACTTGTTTGGTGAAATGGAAGATTTGAGAAAGAAGGCTTAGGATACTAAACCTAAACAAGGTGAATTTGAGGGAACATGCCATGTCTTAAGGCTATTGAATCCCTTTGAAATCCAAAGAAACAAGGAGATTATAACTGCTCGCAAAGAAATCCCTAATAAGGGAAAACAAAAATTGGTGGGTATAAATATTAATGAGCCCAAGAAAATTATGGCTCCTCCTAATGTACCTTCTCAAACAAGTATAGACTTGGAGAAGGCTAGAAAAGAAAAGGAAGATTTGGCTATTCAACTGTAGAAACTTGAGTTGGAGGTTTCTACTGATGAAATGAAGATGAAGATTGCCTTCCTACATACTAACATGAACACATCTGCTAGTATCTCTATCCCTATCACCATAGGAACAACTCCATTCAGTCAGCCCAATACTTCACTTCCAAATTCTCAAGCCTTTCACCTTGGACAAATATTACCTGGACCAGTTCCTAATCAAGTTCCCCTTATAGCTAGTGGTATAGTGGGAACTGTACCTTGTCAAAATGTTGCAACTACCCCCCTGAATCAACCAAATATCCAAAGAAGACCAATTCACTTGGATAGATATAGGCCTCTATTTTTTGATGGTATTCCTGGTCAACCTAATGCTATCCCCAATGAAATTAGAAAGAAGATCCCATTATTTACTAGGAATAATGTTATCACCTTTAAAGAGCATCTAAATTTTTTCACAGATAAGGTAAATGATTATGAGATTGAACATGAAGATGTCATAATGAAGCTCTTTGTTAAATCATTGATTGAGGATGCCAAGGATTGGTATAGGGGGCTACCTGAGAACAATATTGCATCTTGGGAAGAATTTGTTAGATGTTTTAAAGAGCAATATGCAGAACATGTGAACTCTAGCTACATGCTCAATGAGTTCAATAATATCAAGAAACATTACAATGAGAGCATGTCAGAGTTTAATAGCCAATTCCAAAAGGCTATGTATAAACTATTCCAAGTATTGAAGCTAGATGATGCAGTCTACATGACAACTTATTTCAATTCTATGGATGGTAAGATGTCTTACCTTTTGAGAGACAAGAATCCCCATACCCTTAGAGATTCTTTTAAGTTGGCCATAAATATTGAGAGTAACTGAAAGGCATCTGGCCAAATGTACAAAAGGGATGAAGGTAGACTGTGGAAAGAAACCAGGCCACAACCTGCAAGGCCATCCAAAGAGGAGGATAGAATGGACAAAGGACCTAGTAATAACAAAGACTTCCCAGCAAGGTTTGGAAAAGGTAGTAGAAATTTTTAGGATACAAGACCGCCTTATCAAAGGTAGGACAAAGCCCCTAATTTGAGAGATATGCCTTACAAAACAAACTGGAAAGATGGGAGGCCTGTTCCTGATAATAATGAACCCCAAAAGGGAAGAGATACACCAGATCCTTTGAAGAAAAATATAGCACATAATGTGGAAAGTACCCCTTGGTGTGTGGCTTGTAATATGCCCCACTCACCATTCCAATGTGTTGTTTCTCAGGCCTTGGGAGAAGAGGCTAATGATTCATACGCAGGAGATTATGAAGGATCTGAAAAACCTGCTATTAACATGTTTACTACTGAACTAATGGGGGATCTTGAGTCCTCAGATGATGAATTAATTTTCCCTGATGTTGATCATAAGAGGAAGATCTTCTCTGACTATTAACAACAAATTTTTACTCAATCTGACTAGGAAGAGTTTGATAATGATGATTGCAAGACTCGTATGGTAGAATCTGGGTCAGATGAAAGACAATGGAGAAATCCCAGTGAAGAAGAGATCAAGGGTTTAACTGTGGCTGCTATTACTCAAGCAAAATCCTGATACAATTTGAGGAACAGAAAGGTGGATAATGAGTATGGAGTCCCTAGATCAGTGTTCATTGAGAGTAGTCCTCAAGATAAGGATTCCCCAAAGCCCAATGTTGTAAATAGTAAAGATGAAGGGTTTGAAGCTGAAAAGAAAAGGAAACAAGAAGTTATTGCTGACAAGGTGAAGAAGAAATTTGGTAGGTCAAAGGATCACCCTGATTTTTTTACTAACTCCCCTACTTTTGATATGAGACATGCCTTGTCCCAAATGAAGGTTTCCATCCCTTTGCTTGAGATGCTTAAAATAGAGGAGCACAAAGCAGTAGCTTTGGCTCTCATAAGTGAGCAGAGAACTACTCCTGTTCTACAAGAGGAAGGGAAATCCCTGGACAAGCCAATTGAAATTAGTGACATCTCTGATGTATGTGTTGGGACTATTGTGACACAAGAACCCTCTTCTATCAATCCTTTATATGTTACTTTGCTTGTAAATAATTGTTTGCTAAAAAATTGTATGATTGATTCTGGCGCCGCTACAACTGTAATGCCTTATCAAGTGATGAAGGAGTTAGGGTTGCAATTCAATACATCTAGTTGAAGGTGTTATGCCATGGATAATAGGGTAGTACCTATTGTAGGGACCTTGATTGGAATTGAAGTGAAGATTTATGTATTCCCAGAAGCCACATATAAAATGGATGTGGTTGTTGTTGATACAAAACCTCATTATGGCATGTTATTGTCAAGACAATGGGCTACAATAGTGGGTGGAAGGTTACAACTAGATTTTTCATATGCTACCATCCCAATAAATGGAACTGAGGTAAATTTGTACAGGGAGCCCTGTTCTTCAATCATGATTGAAGTGGTTTCTCCGGAGGATCTAAATTGTTTTGTAGATATTGACATGAGCAATTTTGTGATTGAAGAAGCAATACCTCAATTGAAAAACACAGATCCAATCGTGGATGAGCTAATTTTGCAGCAAGATGGCCTATGGAAAATGTTCTTTGATGGTGGATGTTCCAAGGAAGGATCAAGAGCTAGTGTTGTATTCATTTCCCCATCAGGTACTACGTTTAAATACTCTTTCTTGTTAACTTTTGAGTGTACGAATAACACTGCCAAGTATGAGGCTCTGATACTGGGATTAGATGTGGCCATAAAACATGGTATTAAATTTTTAAAAGTTCATGGTGATTCCCAGTTGATTATAGCCCAAATAAGATCTTAGTATGCTTCCAAGGATGAAAAATTGAAAATGTATAAACATGTTGTTTGGGATAGATTAGAGCTTTTTGATGCTTTCAATCTACTTTGGGTAGAAAGATCCAATAATATCATGGCAGACTTTCTTGAAAATGTTGCCCTTAAGAGTGAAGACATAACTCTCACTGGTGTGTCTATGTTAGAGGTCAAAACTAGGCCTGTTGTGCCTGATAATGTATATAATCAGCAAGTTTTCAAGGATGACCTAGATATCCTTAGGTTTATTCAAGGCCTTGATCAATATGATGGTCAGCAAATAGATTTTAATGAGATATAGCAATGTGTTGAAGGAAAAGAATGCATCATGGGAAATGAGATAGTGCAATTACCCTCAAATCACATACCTAAAGGGTTAGTGGAACTGGAGGGGATGTTTAAAATAAATGATGGTTTTTTGTCTCAGAAGTCTAATGCTAAAATGGAAGACTTAGAGGAAATAAACCTAGGATCTAAAAATTTCCCCTAGATGGTGTACATTGGCAAGAAAATGAGCAGAGAGATCAGAGGAAACTTGATTAGACTTTTAAAAAAATATAAACATGTGTTTGCTTGGTCTTATGATGACCTCAAAGCTTATAGGGCTGACCTGTTTTAGTATGAACTCCCTCTAAAAGAGGAAGCCAGGCCTTTTAGACAGAAGCAAAGACCCATTAACCCTTTACTGGCTACCAAGATGCAAGTTGAGTTGATAAAACTAAGAGATGTTGGTATTATTGAACCAATTAGGCACTCAACTTGGGTTTCAAACCTTGTGCCAGTAAGAAAAAAAATGGTGATATTAGGCTCTGTGTTGATTTTAGGAACCTAAATGTGGCTTCACTTAAGGATAACTATGGATTGCCCAATATGGAGGCTATGCTACATAGGGTGACTGGATGTGAACTCTTGTCAATGATGGATGGTTTCTTGGGGTATAATCAAGTGCTGGTCAAAGAATTAGATCAATTTAAGACAGCCTTCACAACCCCATGGGGAACATATGTATATGTTCGCATGCCTTTTGGTCTGAAAAATGCTAGAGCAACATTTCAGAGAGCCATGGACGTGGCCTTTGAGGAGTTGATAAATGTTTTAATGGTTGTTTATTAGGATGATCTCACTGCTTATTCCAAGAAAGTTGATGATCATTGTTCCCATTTGGAGAAGGTCATTCTTAAGGCCTTAGAATTTGGTGTGTCTTTGAATCCCAAAAAGTGTCAGTTTGTTGTGACAGAAGGGAAGTTACTTGGACACATAGTGTCAAAAGAAGGAGTCAAGATTGATCCTGAAAGAGTAGAAGCAATTAAAAAGGTCCCTCCACCAAAGAACATAAAAGGTGTGTAGTCATTCTTGTGACAGATTAATTTTGTAAGAAGATTTATTGCTAACTTTGCAGAATTGGTCAAGCCCATAGTGAAGTTCCTAAAGGAGGAAGTGAAGTTTGATTGGAACCCTGAAGCTCAGCAAGATTTTGTAAGAATCAAACAAGAAATTCAAGAGGCCCCAGTTTTGGTATCACCTGATTACTCGAAACCATTTTCTCTATTTTCTTTTGCATCTTTTCATACTATTGCAGCTATCCTTTTACAAAAGGATCAAGAAGGATATGAGCATCCTATAGCCTTTTTTAGAAAATCATTACAATGTGCTGAATTAAATTATGAACTAATGGAAAAGCAAGCTTATGCCCTTGTAAAGGTAGTCAAAGCTTTTAGACCATATCTGGTCTATGCAAAGGTTAGTGCTTATGTGCCACATGCTATAGTAAAGGATATCCTATCACAAAGTGAAGTCACAGGAAAGAGGTGCAAATGGATAAACAGGATTCAAGAGTTTGACCTTGAAATTCACATTACCAAATTGGTAAGAGGATTGGGACTTGCTAAGTTAATGACTGAGGAAAATATGGACCTTGTCCAGGTAAATAATGTTGCTGCAAATATTGATATGATTACTAGTATTGAAATGCAACCCTGGTACAAGGATGTTATTTATTTTATTAAAAATGTAAAGTGTCCACCTGAATTGAATGATAATCAAAGAAGGAGTTTGAGATTGCAAGTTCAGAGATATGTGTTGATCCAAGGTGATTTGTACTGGAAAGATAATGATGGCATCCTACTTTTTTGTCTAGATAAGCACCAATCAGAGAAAGTGTTGAAGGAAATGCACTCTGGAATCTGTGGAGGACATCATTCTACTTGGTCAACAGCTCATAAAATCTTAAGGGTAGGATACTATTGGCCTGTATTGTTCAAAGACACTCATTCTTATGTCAGAAAATGTGAACCTTGTCAAAGGTTTTCTAAAAAATTAAAGTTCTCAGGTGCACTCTTATTGAACCCTGTTGTTACAGAAGCTCCTTTTGCAATGTGGGGTATGGATTTTATTGGAGAGTTCTCTAAGAAGTCTAGTGGGGGACATAGTCACATTTTGGTGGCTACCAATTATTTCACCAAATGGACTGAAGCCATTCCAACCAAAAGGGCAACTAGTGTCGTTGTGATTGAGTTTCTGATAAATAATGTAATCACTAGATTTGGTGTCCCTGTTAAATTGGTTGTTGACAATGCTATGAGTTTCAGGTCACAGGAGATTATTGATTTTTGTTCAGAAATGGGCATAGTATTGTCCTAATCATCCCCTTATCATCCATAGGCCAAT
The DNA here is from genome assembly GCA_027943335.1 of Chamaecyparis obtusa. NCBI lineage: Eukaryota > Viridiplantae > Streptophyta > Pinopsida > Cupressales > Cupressaceae > Chamaecyparis > Chamaecyparis obtusa. Next base: position 21,109 of record BSBK01009529.1, read on the forward strand.
GGACAGGCTGAATCCAGCAATAAGAGTATTTTGCAGATTCTGAAGAAAACCCTGGCAAAGAATAAGAGAAGCTGGCATGTAAAATTAAAGTTAGCACTATGGGCTAATAGAATTTCTGAGAAGAGGGCTACAGGTAAGTCCCCTTTTGAGATGGTATATGGTGCAAAATCAAGGTTGCCAGTAAATAATTTCCTTCCAATCTATAAGTTTATGCAACAAGAGGATATGGAAATCAGTGATCCACTGCAGGACATAATGGTTCAGCTGATTGAATTGGAAGAGATTAGCAGGGAAGGACAAAGAGAAAATGTGAAGTTGCAGCAAAAAATGAAGTATCTTTTTGATAAGAGAGCAACTATGAGAAAATTCCAGCCTGGTGATATGGTTCTTCAATGGAATGTCAGGGCTGAAGATAAAGGGAAACACAAAAAATTTGAGTCTTTGTGGATGGGTCCTTATATTGTTCATCAAACCCATGGTAAGGATTCATATTTTTTGCAAAATTTGGATGGCGAAGAGCAGGAATTGCCAGTGCATGGACAATTCCTAAAATTTCTCTTCAGTTAACTCTTTTTCCATGCACAGTAGGCTTGTATATATGTGTAGGTGTGTTCATTTATGTTGTGTTTTTGTTTCCTATTCTAGGATAGGGTTTGTGGTCTGCCTCCCAAAGATTCATAAGTTCTTGCTATGATCTTACAATCAAGCATCCTCAGATAGAGCCACTGTTGGGTATATTCTTATTTTTCTAAGTTTTTGTCCAATTTTTGTTTTAGTTTCCTTGTAAATGCCTTGCCTAGTCTATATCCTGTAAAATTTTGAATATATTCATGACCAAGCTCAAAAAAACATTTACCCTAGGTTTTTTCCTCAAAGAAATTTGAATTCATATGAAAACCCTCAAAATAGCCTTAAGTCTTTTAATTCGTCATTACTTTTGGGCTATTTAAGTTCTTAGAAGTGCATGTGACTATTTCCTTTAGTTGTTCACTGAGTCGCATATTGTTATGTTGTGTAATTAATCTTTCAAGAGAACTGGCGAATGTCTCAAAAATGCTAAGTGTTATCCTTGATCGTGGAGTCTCCAAGTATCAAGCGGTTATTAGAAAACTTTAAGCGACTTGGTGAATGCATTATCTCTTATTTGCGTATTCCTTGGCAGTTCTGTGCTTATACTCAACAACCTGGTGACAATGGTTATCGCTCATTCTCTGAATCGAGCGGTCAAGGGAAAAGTAATCTAGCGACCTAGCGAGAACCATAGATCATTGACAAGATCAACGGTTATGATTAAATCTCAAGTATTATTGGTTCCTACATGTTTCACTTGGTGAATGAGCGATTGTGTATAGTTTTCTAAGTGTGGTGGCTCCAACAGTTTGGCTTGATGAATTTGGTGGAAAGGGTTGTTTCAAGTGTTTGCTTGTTCTTGGAATAAATTAGTGAGAGGCTAAGTAATCTGGTGATTTGGCGAATCATGTGGTCGCAGGTTCTCTTAAAAGAAATGTAAAGGGCAGAATGATTTGGTGAATGGGTGAATCAAAGGATTAGCAAAGTTTCAAGTTTTCAGTCACTTAATCACATAAAGAAACATTAAATGTTTGAAGTATTGCAAGATTCAGAAAACCCTTCGCTCACTGATTCTCATAATCAAATAACTAAGGATTATATGTTTCCATGAAATGGTCAACTAACCGCATTTGCTAAGCTGCGTGATGATGGTAGTCAAAGCTACATGATTCAGTGTTTCAGAGATAAGCTGTTCGCCAAGTCGTCAGATATCCAGGTAGTTAGCATTAACATCTAGCGAATAGGTGAAGCATATAGTCGCTAAGTCTCAGAATAAAGGTGACGGTTAAGGAAAGATTCAGTGACTCAAAGAGTAAAAGCTTTGCCAGTTCTCTAAATAATCAAGTGGTTAAGTATCTCATTAAGCGAATGCGTGAACCCTTTGTTCGCTAAATCTCCAAGAAAATTGATAGTTAGCCAGGACATTAAGAGAATGGGAGATGACCTTATTCACCAGTTCTCTAAATGATAACTACAGTCAAGTGCTCGAAGGTGATCACTTTAGTCACTGATTTGCTAGGCTGATGAAAAGTTAAGAATTGCATTGCGAGAACCCATGAAGGCTTTGGTCACCAGTTCTCTAAAAATGAGCAAGGGTTAACATTGTATTAAGTGATTATGAGAGGATTTCAATCACTGATTCACTAAATGGGCCCAGTTGGAAAAGGTAATAAAAGAAAAGAAAAGTGACTGTTGCCTGTGTGGATAAAGTACAGTGTCAAGCTAGAGAGTAAACTAATGAGCCATCCAATCAGTTTCAAAGGAAGATTGCATGACGTAAATAGGTTTAAAGTGCAAAATCTTAATCATTTGCCTCTTTGCCTTGTTTTTGAGTTGTTTAATTTATCTATCAACATCCAACCATGGCTAACTTGAAATTTGAAATATAATGGTATATGAAATTGAATGTGGAAACAATTAAGGAGATTTGCAGTAATTGTGGTAGTTGTAAACATTTGATCCATATCGATAAATAAGCTAAGCTCATTGTTTCCTGTGTCCAAAATTAGTCGAAGAGAATTATGTCTTTCTGAAGTAGTTTTTGAGCACCAAATAAATCCAGTTTGTAGAATTTGAAGGTAATTCTGTAGTGAAGATGAGTCAACTTGAGAAGAGTGCAGCGTCTTCCAGCAGTGAAGCCAAGTCTAAAAGTGGTGAAGACAAGGGCAAGCCTAATTATTTAGATGAACTCATTAAATTGCTACCTGGTTTCAGTCAGAACAAAAGAGCTCCTGATGATGTTTTCAAAGATGTTCTAGGGTTTTGTAGAGATCCTGTCATACCGAATAGCATAGGTTATACTATCTTAAACTTCTTTTATAAAAGTAGAGATAGTCATGTCCCTGTATGTAATGGTTGGGCTTTGGGGTTAGGGAAATTAGTAGTGCTTGATGTATTCCTGGATGTGGATTTAATTGTTGCTCTAGCTAGGTGTTATGACCCTATTTCCAAGACTATTAGGAAAGAGAACCAGTCATCTTTGGTTACTCTTGAGAGGGGCTTGTTCATGAAGGCTTTTAATGTCTATACATCCTCCTCTACTGAAATCGACCTGAGAAAAGAAAAGGAGAGATACAAGAATAACATAGGGATAGTGAAGGACCAAATGATGAAGCATATCCCAAAATAGGATAAGTATATAGCTCCCCTCCCTACTCACATGAATGCCCCTTACCAATTTAAATCCCTTCAGCATTACATGAGGCAAACTTGTTATGGGTTGTGTAGGGTTCTAGGAATTGATGGGGATACAGAGTTTTTACCAGTTGATCTTTTGATGATTATCCTAGACATCCAGAATTACTTGGTTAAAACTGACTATGATTACATTCAGTATATCATTGATAGAATGCATGAGGGTTTGATTTATGTCAAGGATAGTAAGAGCCCAATTAATTTCGTGCATTACTTTGCTATTGCACTTAAATTTGTTCTTTAACATTAATAATTTTGATTCGAGCATGCTGAAGCCAAGGTTCAACTTTGAAGGCTAGTATAATCCGGTGCAATTATGGGTGAGGAAGTGGAATTCTACTTCCAACGAAGGGGATTTTTGTATATTTCAAAATTTCATTGTTTATCCTATTGTAAGGATGCTAGGTATCGATACTACAAGGATATCCCCAAGGGTCCTTAGGCTCCTACGACCAGTGCAGTTTGTGGACAAATGGGAGGGAGATCATAATTGGGGTGATTTTTACCTGGGGCAAAATGCTACAATTTTGAGAGTATATGGTTGCCCCCAACCCCCACATCTGTTACCAAAATTTGTGCCTCTAAGAGTTACTTGTTTGGAATTTGTGTGGTAGTTGATGTGGATAGATAGAGAACTTCTAGCCCCTCATAGGAAGGGTACATTCACACCTAGGCAATTCAAGATAGGTGACTTCCTAGTAGGCAAGAGGGCATTTCCTCAAATTACTGCATGGTTAAATTAGTTCAAAATGGTTGCTCATGCTTGTAGACATGTAGATCCTGAGGGCTTTATCAAAATTGCCAGGATGCTCTATATTCCAAACATTGGTGTGATTAAGGAACATGAGGGTTTGGATGAAGAAGATGTAGTAAAAAACATTATAGATGATGATGAGGTCAAAAGGAGATGGAACAGGTACTTTGATTTGATAGACTTGTCAAAACAAGTGATGGCAGCCCAACTTCCTTTTAAGGGTTTCTTCCCTGACCTTCCCTATTTAAAAAGAATTGACAAGATGATAGAGATGCATGACACTCTATCAAATCAGTTGGAGAAGTTGATTGACCAGAGTCAACCAAAGAAAAGGAAAGACTATTCATCTTCTGATCAAGAGGAGTTTTCTGATGAGTCCCCAGAAGGGAATAGCCCACCACAAATTAAGGATGTACAGAGTGTTAAGCCTGTTGAAAACCAACTAGAAACAGGGGATTCTCTAGACCCACTTTTGAAGAAATAGAGGCTCGAGGAAGGAAAGCCTTCAAGGCAGGAAAAATAGAAGAGAATAATTGATAGAGTGTCTGCTATAGTGCCAGGTGATAGGATTTACCATCACCAATTGAGAAAAGCAATAAGAGAAGGAAAGAAGGTGGCTACTGATGAAACAAATAAGGAATAGTCCCTGTGGTTAGAAAAGGATATCAGAGAGGTTTATCAGGAGGAATTTTTGAGTGATGACCAGTTTATTAAAATTGATGAATTCAAGAGTTTCCTTATTTGGAATAAGCAACAAGAAGTGAGAAAAATTTTGCCTGAAGGTATGGAGCCAAGTGAAGAGACATTGAGAGCCTTAGCTTCTTATGATCCCTGCCTTGATCCTATAACTATAGATGAAGCTAGACAATTGGTCAAGTCAAGTGGAATGCTATTGACTCCAGGATGGGATCTAACTTCTGCATTCATCATAGATCAAATAAGAAAGCAACCACAAAGTTCACATTGGTGATATGATAAGAGGAAGTGGCTATGACCCTATATCTCAACCTGTTGCAATTTGGTCTATGGCCCCTAGGACCCAAAAGCCATCTCTATTAAGTATAGAGGATAAAATGGAAGGGAATAAGATTATATGGATTGTGTAGAATACAACTGACCTTGAAGTTTCCAAGGTAGTAACTCATTGGGCTAACCTGAATGAAGCAAAGACAATTCAATTATCTGAAAGGTATTCAAAATTGTTTGAAAGAGTAAACCTGGCGGCCAAAGATAGAGACTTAAAATTGATGAAGATTAAGTAGTTAGAGGATGAATTGGCAGAAATAAAAGTTAAGATTGAAGAAGCTTCAAAGGTAGTTGTTTCCCCCCTATGCAGATTGAGGTCCCTATTCAGATTGATGAAGAAGTCCCTGAGAGACCTACTGAAGATTTGGAGAAGATAAGGATAGAGGCATCTTTGGACACTATGTCAAGGATTGTGCAATACAGACAGGATAAGATAATAGAGAAGATGGATACAGTTTATCAATCAGTTAGCCAATTGCACCAAACCAACAGAAAGGTAAATGAATCATTGGCTGCTTTGGAGCCACTTCATAGTGTTTGGTCTGGGAGAAGTTTGTTGTTTGATAAAATTGATAGTCTACAAGAACATAAGCTTGAGATCCTTGGGGTAGTAACAGAAGTTTTTGAGAAGATTGGCTTAGTCAGTGCTGTTTCAAAAATTTTTAAAGGTAAGTACAACCAGGTGAAGGCTAGGTTGTTTATGTTTGATAAACATTATAGCAAGTATCTACCATCAATATGTGATGACAATGGAAATGTGATCAAGTTGGAAGATTGGAAACTGTCAATGGATCAGTTGGCAATTACACAAGATGCTTTCCTTAATAGTGACAATACTTTGGATTTTGAAAGGTGTAATAGCATAATTGATAGTATTTTTAAAATTGAAAATGATTGCATACGCTTTGTGGCAGAGGCCAAAAATATAACTGACTCCATGTGGGATAAGCAAGTCAAATTATTACAAGAATTGTAGACTTACAACTGGCCATTGGATGATGATGTAGCAGCTTGGGAGAAGCTAACAATAAAGAAGAAGAAGAGGCTAGTCATCCAGCTTATAGAAGAAGAGCAAGAATAGAGCTGCAGATGGCACCTAATCCAGAAATTGGGGGAGAACAAGTTTCAAACAAAGGATGATGTAAGTTAGCCAGAATGGCAGTCATCATTCATGCAAAAAATTTAGCAACTACTCTAAAATATCCTTAGACAAAGATGCCACCTGCGAAATTGTTGAGAAAAGATATTTGTAATTTGTTGTTACAATCTTTTGTTAGTTTGTAATCTTGTCTTTAGTGTATGATCTTTTCTAGCTATCCCAAGCTTGTTGCATCCTTTCGAGGATTCCAAGATGGCTAAGATATATATAGCAAGTCTCTACTCATTAAGAGGGGGGGTTTTTTGAAAATACTATGTAAAAAAGGTTCTGAATAAAAAACCTTGTTTTCTTTAAGTAAGACAATACTGTATCAAGGCATTTTGACCATTAATACAAAATATTGGAGCTCTGTTACTACTATTTTGTTGTCTTTATGTATGGATTATTTTAGTTTTCTAATGTATTTAGATTGCAAGGCATTTTAAATACATTATCCACAAGGTGAATTTAGGGGTTAAGCTTAAGTTTCTTTCAAGGAAAGAGTAAAATCTTAGGGGAAGTCTCTGGGAATTACAAATCCATGTATGAATTTGATGATAGTTGTAGGACTTAAAAGGATGATATGTTAGGCATGTCATTTGAGTTTTAGTATTTTTGTTTTGATAGATATATGTGGAGGTAGGGTTTGACTCTGACACCCAAGTGGATAAGGCACTAGTTTTGGATCTATTTACAATTATTTGCCACCCAAGATATAAACAATTGATAGATTTTACTTTATCTATATAAACCTTAATCTGAACTACTCTATGAAAAGTTCATAGATGTGTATTGTAATGCTTTGTAGAAGCACTGAATGAGGTTAACCTTCCTTGAGTTCAACTCAAAAAAGAAGGATGAATATCCTTAAACCATTGTTTCATGTTGCTGCTTTCATGATTTCCATCATAGTTTTGTGTATCAAGATAATTTGGGCCGTACTCAGAGTTTTATCATCTTACTAGGTTGATGTTTGAAAGCAATAACAAAGCAGTGAAGGAGCTAGTTCACAATTTAGAGCTTAATAAAACATTGAATTGATATAGGTACACCCGCCTGAGTATTTATACTCAAAGTGAAGAAGGTTTTCTATCCTTAATACCTTAGTGTTTGCATTTTGCTAGATTATGTCTATTGGGATTATATGAGTATTTGTTAATCTACAGATTTGAGCACTAACATGGCCCTCTTCCTTGTAGACTTTGGAGCGGTGATAGAGTCAAAGTTATATTAAAGTTATCCATCAAAGTATAAATCTACAAGTTGAAGATCAAACGGAACTCCCAACACAACATAGAGTAATAAATCTACAAAATAAGATGATAGCGTAATAAAATTACAAATTGATTGAAGTAAAATTAAAACTTACATCTGGTGATCCCTCCTCTGGAATAATGGGCTAGGTCAACAAAGATACGAAAGATTCTCGTGGGCCCTCCCTCACACTCGGAGTAACCTATGAGAGTAAAAAGATTGTTAGTTATATATAAATGTACTTCATCATAGCAACCCTGGTTACAAAATACAAATAACAATATGTAAAAGTCTACGTACAATCAGGCTATCACTCCAAATCAAGATGCAGGTAACCCTACGTTGCCGAACTATTGTTGGGACATCATCAATAGCCACACCCTATACAATAAAGTGCAAGTAAAATATTTACTACTACACACAAGTGACATACATATGCATGCATAATTAATCTTAAATAATTAACTACCTTTCCTTTTTCGACACCTGATGAAGGAACCCCCTCGTGCCCCCCACTGACATCGGTTGTAGCCTACAAGAACACAATAAGATGACAATATATAAGTAAATGTATGAATTTTATTGCTCTAATTGATAAATATTTAAGCATGTACACCAAAAGATATAAAAAATAACTAATGGGTACATAATTTATAATATACCGTATAGTCATCAAGGCCAAATGAAATGGCCGAAAGTGTGGACTCATCCACCTGTCTCACCTCCACTTGTGTCATCGACTAAACATAAATGGAAAAAATACATATACATAAGTGCATGCAATCATTAAAACTAATCTAAATAAATAAATTATTTTTAAATTAAATAAGTCATGTGACAAATTTATTTATAATGTTTACTCTTACTGTATCAACATGAGTCAATGGCTCTGCATACACCTCCTGAGCACTCTCATGAGATGTAGATGCTCCATGAGGTGTTGCAGCCTCTGTAGCTGCATCTCCTCTATCCTCCTCATTAATAACATATTGATATGTATCAGCATCAGTAGGTAGTCTGAGGCACATATTCTTGCATATAATGCAAATATGGGGCTCACATACATGTGAACTCCGATGAGATGTCGATGCGCCAGCATCATCCACACCAGGAGGCAACACTGACCTGGTCTATGTGATCAACTGATCACTCAGTAAATGAATGGCCCTAATAGTCTATGAGGCAGCTTCTGCAATGATATCAGGATGCTACACTCAAGGAGGGGGTGTGACATCAGTGGGGGGACAAAGGTAGTGGCCTTTTTGTATTGGGAAAATGGCCTAGTCTAAGGAGCTCCTCTATCTACGCCCATGTTGGGCCTCATACTCCAATAATAAACATGGTGACCAAGCACAAACTCAACATACAATTTTTTTACGAAATAAAATGGAACCTCCAAATTGCTATGAGGTGGTTAATAAAAAACCATCCACCAGCGATCTCAAAAGTTTGTGCGCATTGCTTCATTTGTGCACCATTTTATTGATAATTTGGGCTTTTTGGGGTCAACTGGTATTCCGGTTTTAGGATTGACAAAAAGGGTAGCTATATCTTCCTTACTTATATTAAGGGCCGCAATCCCATCATGGTCAAGCCTGTCATCAAATTGGGCATGCATATCATCACGCCAATGAAGAGTAGCATTATGTTGTTGTGTGACTGTGTCAATATTTTCAACAATTGTATTTAGTGTGGCAAGCATGGGACCTAATGTAGGTATATTTTGATATGTGTTTTGGAAACCTCATATTGTGTTCAAATTATCTTGTATCAAATCTTCTAAAGATCGAGTTTTGACACGGGGGATTTTTTTCGGGATCGTTATTTGGTGCGGGAGGGTTATTTTCTTCATTGTTGTCAGCCATGCCTAATTAAATTAAAAAAATCTAAATTTTAATATAATTTCATATATTGTTACTGTGTGCTATAAATGTGTCACACTTCTATGGATCATTACATGCAAGGAAACTCAAGAATGAGCCCTCACAAATCGATCCATAGCTCCCTAGGCATGGAGTGCAAGGGTTTTTAAGAATGCTCTCAACTAGAGCTATTTAGCCTATAACCTTGCTAGTAAACCATGCAATGGGAGATTCAATGAAGACAAGGGAAAGAATGCCAATATCCTCAAGAATCAAATGAAATGCAATGCGAGCTAGATTAAGATGAATATGCAAGCTAAACTATGGAAATGAAAGAACAAGTATTACAAAGCCTCCTAGTTAAGCTAGATGAATTAATCTAAAGCATAAAGGAAACTAAGCTAAGAATTCCATGAAAATGAAGCTACTATGCAAGAAATGAAACTATGATAACATGTAGATGCAAAGCCAAGAATGCTCCAAATCTTCAAAAAGCTCCAAAGTGACCTAGAAAACCTGCAGCATAATATTAGCATAAAAAGTTGAGATCTAGAATGAAGAAGAGAGCTCTCATTTTAAAGGAAATGAGGAGGAATGGACCATGGAGATTAAGAGGCAAAAGATTTAATCAACGGTGGAGCTTGAAGAGGGATCAATCCATGTGCACAAATATCCTCCAATGAGAAAATAGGAGTTGACTTTTGTGTCCATATGAGACAAAAAGTGCCTTTCCCTTTTTTATAAAATAAGAATAATGCTTTATTTGTGCAACTTAGGATAAGAGGAAAAGTGGGGGCTTTTTATTTATTAAAAGTGGAGGAAATATTCTTTTTAAATAAATAAAGACTTAGGATAAGATGGTTAGCCCATAGAAAATAATCGAATAAATGATAGAGCTAGGATTTGATCAAGAGCAAGTAATTTATGATTTAGCAAAAGGGCTAATAGTCTAGATGACCATTTTTAGGTGTATACAGTTACAAATATAAATACAAAACCCTATTTCAACAAAAAAAAATGACATTTGCCATGAAAATTAAATAAAATAATCAAAATAAATAAAAAATTTACTTACCGAATACGCTGGGGAGTCAAATTTGTTGTTGCCAAAATCAAATACCCCAAAATATATCATGTATATGATATATCAAGTTATTTTCCCAAGAAAAACTATGAAAAGAAATAAGGAAAAGGGCTCACGGGTTTCAGATTTATGCCATAGGTATTGGGTACCTGATTAGGCCTGTGCTTTGGTGTCAAGTTTTCCTAGGTGTTCTGATACCCAGGCCTACTCAAAAGTCAACAGGCATTTTCATGTGCTTTTGGAAGAGTGAAAAGTGAATATTTTTCACATCGCCACTTTTTGGCCCCTCATGATCTTGCACATACCCTTACATAAATTGGAATATAATAGAACTGCAAGTGTTTGGACACTCACAGCTAATCATCAAGAAAGTCTTAGATGAATTTCAAGAAAAGGACAACAAGTTGTTATCCTACAAAGAACTAGTGGATAGACTAAAAGAGCACTTGCTAAGCCTATAGTTCACATAGATACCAAGGCTTCAGAACAAATCGGTCAATGTAATGGAAACTATCAAATCCTTATTGGAAATCCCTCATGATTTATCATAGTATGAATTCTTAGTCAAGTAGCTACACACGCCTACTTATGAGAATGTCCATTCAAAAATGGTGTGTGTCTTGGTTGGTCCCAGTCCCCATGGTACCATGACATCCATGCATATCTAAAAAATGGTATCATATCTCCCCATCTCACTAATAGCCAATGTCGAAACTTAATTTTTAGAGCTTCTTGCTACACCCTTGTAGAAAACACCCTTTATCATTGAGGATATCATAACATCCTCTCTAGGTGTTTAGATTCAAATGAAGTCATCCTGGCTTTACAAGAGGTCCACATTAGAATTTGTGGTGCCCACATGAGTGGCATGGTTCTAGAAAAGTAGTTTCTTCAAGTTGAGAACTATTGGCCAAAAATGGAGCATGATTCTTGTGAATTTGTCAAGAAATGTCTACCATGTTAGCAGCATGCAAATCTGATTCATGCACCAGTACAACACTTGTAGCTCATTGTGCCACCTTGGCCATTTTCATGTTGGGACTTCTAACTCATTGGTTTGATCACTCCCCTTTCCTTAGATGGACATAAGTACATCATAACAGCCATAGAATACTTCAAAAAGTGGATTGAAGCAATCTCACTCACCCTAACTACTGGCACTAAGATATCCAAGTTCATCCTATACCACATCGTCTGTCTCTTCAGCATACCATCTACCATCTTCATAGACCATGACACACCATTTGAAAACTATCATGTGGATGATCTATGTGCTAGACTCCACATCCATCAGCATTTCTCCAATCCATATTTCCCTCAAGGAAATGACCAAGCTTAGGCAACCAATAAAACTATCTTGAAAATCCTCAAGAAGTTTGTCAATGATTCTGGTCATGACTAGCACCTCCAAATAAATCCCACTCTCTGGACCTACCGTACTTCTTATCATACTTGTTAGAATAATTGAGAGGTGGGTGAATCAGTTATCCATAGTCCCAAATCAAAATGTATAATCCAAAACAATTTGCTTAAACTTCTGCAGCTCGGTAACATAAAATACTATATTGTCTATGCTTTTACCAATTATTAGTCAATAACATATAATGATTACCGATCAAATCCAACATTTAATATATAAAGTATGATAACAAACAATCACCACAATGAACACATAACACAAAATATTTAACGTGGAAATCTTGTGAAGTGAAAAACCACCTGGGACCAGCAACCCAAAAATTGTTCACTCTTCTGAAGTGAGGTCGGTGAAGACCCAATCCTATTAAAGGTTACAAAAACACTGTGAGGTGTGACCTTATTAGAGGATTTTAGACCAATGGTTATCATCCAACTAGCATTCACTATGGGGTTGACAAGATAACAATGTTCATTCTATGAATGATACATAAAAGACTTTCCTAGTCCACTTTGTTAAGAGATTTCTTTATTTAAAATGGTTAAAATGTAACAGCAGTTGATCTGATCATAGCACAACTTCAATTGTAGATTATCAGATCTATGTTAAGCTCATTCAAATTCTCTCATTAATATATCAATTTTGTATCAACAATAATCAATGACTTACTGTCACCTGGTAATAGATTTCTGACACTCAGTAAACTCTGTAGTTCGGTTCTCCTTAACTAGTTTGATCAGACATACATGAAACTTTGTTCATGCTATAATTCTATAGTCTCCTTCTTCTGGCATTCATTTCATAATGAAACCCTAGTCTCTTAAATAGACAAATAAACCATTTTCTTCTCCTCCATTAGATTTTGTCACTTATTCTCCTTCGTCCATTTTGCTATTGAATAGGGATAAAAATGGATTCACCTCTATTCAAATATATGAGAGAGTGGATAGATAGATGTGTGGGAAAATATAAGATCTATTCCCAAATCTAAATTCCCAAGAGTGATCCAATTTGATCAACCAAGAGGTTAATGCACAATCAAATCAATCTATAAAGAATATGAAAGAGAGAGAAAATCCAATGTTTCCCTATAAAGGAATTATGCTTGAAATCTGAAATAATTGAAATACAACTACTAACCTCAAATTAGGGTAGATCAGGAAAATGTTAATTTTTGATGTCTGTGTGTACTTTCAGGCAATTGTGCAACCTGTTTTGGACTGAAAATGCTGAGATAGAGAAAACCCAAAAATATTTCTCCAAGATGAGCTCAGGTCAAGTTTGACCCTCATAAAAGGTCAAATACTACATTCTTTATTTGAAGGCCGATTCTAATTCTATTCGTAGATCTTAGAAGTTCACCAAAAAGGGTATCCAAATTCACTCTCAGATCTAAAATCCCACACATATACCTACAAGAAAAAGGGGGTTTTCCTTGGTCAAACCCCAATTTAGGAATTAACCTTGAAATTGAATTGAAATATAGTGTGCATAAACAAAGTAATTGAAACAAATCACCTCGCTTATGTTGAAGTCCTTGTAGAGGATTTGAATCCTCAAATCCACAAGTAGGAATGCTTCAATGGATGTAGAATGAATGTAGGATGTCTCCAATCAATGGCATTTGATCTTCAACACCAATCTTGAATTGATGTTTGCATATGAGAAAGCTTGAATAAATGGAGAAGGATGGATCTTCAAGGGAGCTCCAAAGAGATTGAATCCTTTAATGGCTAACAATGGATCTCCTTGATGGATGAATGCTTGAACACTTGAATGCTTGAAGTCTTGCTTGAATTCACTTGCTTGCACTTGAGAGCTTGCACATGAAAATTGCTTGAGTGTGTATATGTTCTCATAAAACTTGATTGACAAAATGAAAGAGGAAGGCTTCCTTTTATAGTGAACTAGGGCACAATCCTCTAGAGGGGCCACCTTGGAGAATTAAATCCCAATTAGGTTCTAACCTTTAGAAAATATACCTAGATCAAATGCAATTAGAAGATTTACCATTCTGAAACCCGAAATAGCCGACCCGAAGGTGGGAAAATAAATATCCCAAAAGCCTGATGCCCAGAAATCAAGGAAATTAGAAATTTGAAAGAGGGGGGAAATTTGAGGTTGGGACTGACATACTCAGGTTTGAGTATGAACCTAACCTAGTCAGGTTCAAGCTCAATCCTAACCTAGTCAGGATCAACCTTGAATTTGAACCTAGCCCTAGATTCAGTCAGAACCAGGACAAGAGGTCCCGAGGATGCCCAGAGACCTAGAAATGATATCAGATAGGGACAGAATGCCATGGATAAGCATAAAATCCTATGATAACTATGATGAAGGCTAGGAGGACCTATTTCTAAGTCCTACCTAGAAAATAGAGCCATGGAAGAGGGAAATTAAGGAGAATCCTCAGGATCCTAACCCTAATTTCACCTAGAATGAAGAAATCAAGTGCAGGAAAGAAGTGGAAAGTGGGGAGAAAGCCAAATATATGCAAAGAACCGATCAAGGCACTTAACATGATCCCAGACCACTTACTGAAAGGGCTAAATGCTCTTATCATGGAAGTGTAGGAAAGAAGTGGAAAGTGGGGAGAAAGCCAAATATATGCAAAGAACCGATCAAGGCACTTAACATGATCCCAAACCACTTACTCAAAGGGCTAAATGCTCTTATCATGGAAGTGCTTCCATTTTAAGATGATACATTAAGCCCCCACTTTAGCAAGAGTATGGACTCGATGCAAACTCTTGGTAAAGGAGATCAGAATGAAAAGAAAATCTTATCATAATCCAAGGGACAAAGGGAAACCTTAAGCCCCCAAGGACTCAAGTCTTCATCAACTCCTAGATCACAATAAGAGAGACATCTCTAGAGAGACAAAGAAGGTGTTATTACCTCTCCCAATGAGAACTTATGTCTCATTGTGAACAACACTGGAAAATGGTGCAATTGGAAAGATGAAATTGAACCGCCTAGTGAATGTGGCTACTCACTAGTCAACCCATCAAGGATTCATCCTTAGGAATATTCTATTCCATAAGAATAAAACCAAAAATAAAAACAAAAGAGATCCAATCTTAAGGACACCTCCAACCTTAAGGGATCAAAATATATGTGTATTTGAAACTGGAGGGATCAAGAGATCCTAAAATATAAATCCATGCTTTAAGGATTAGTTACCAATCCAAAAAGGGAAAAAAGTATCTTGAAACATAATATGTGCATATCAAAAAGTGTGTGTGTGCAACAGGTGAGCAGAGTGTATGCCCCCATGTTAAAGTCATTGTTGACACTTTAACAGGAGCAATGGCTTTAACAGAAACATAAACAACTCCAGTGATTACGTTTCCACATCGAGATGCCCCCAAATGAAGACAAATCAAGGGAAATATCATAGAAACATATAGAGAACACAGAAGGGATTTACTTACTGTGGGGTCAGTATGATCATAAGATAATATATATATGATATTATTGCAAATGAATTAACATCATTCCCCAAAGAAAGTAGAACTAGAACCACAGAGGAAAGATCACATAAGATATATGAAGAAGAATCTTTTCAAAACATGACATGGAGACCAAAAAAGAATTAGTGCTACCATATCTCAAATCCAAGCAGAAAACACAAGGAAACATTTACAAATAATAGGACAATTATGACATAACATTGAACAATGCATAGAAGAATAGAGATACATATAGAAGAATTTGAACAACAGTTTTGATTCCTTCATCACCTTGCACCAACTGAGTAACAAGGATCATATAAAAGAATCTAACAACATAGAGAAAACACATTAAGGGAGAAGCACAGTACAACAAGCAAACACACAACAAAGCTACCACAAAGGACAAGCTGATCAAGTGTGCTGCCTACTCTCCCCATCTCATTGTATATCATTCAGGGAAGGTGGGTAACTTGCAAGAGGGACTATATCCAACATAGTAGGAATGATAGCCAATTCCAAACAAGGATCCTCTTGAGAATCACAATGTTTGACACTAGGTGTAAGAGTTAATTTTGAGGAAAGCATATTAGGTAAATCAATGTCAATGTCAATAGTCTCATATTCATCAGTATCATCAAGAGTATCTTCTTCATCCAAATTAATCAAAATAAGATCTAAGATACAAATAGAATCATCATAATCATGCATGTGAACATCATTATTAGTAACAATCTATTCTAACACATTATTGATAGGTTTATCTGAGGAAGGTAGAGATCTTTGAGCTTTAGCATGAGCATGATGCTTTTTACAATGTTCATTAGCAGATCAGTTTCATTTTGATTTATTTGAAATAGGTTGAGAACTAGGAGGAAAAATCATAGGATCCTTCATAGGTTCTTTAGGAAGATCAATAGGATTATTAAACATAGGAGAAACAATCATAGGATCTTTGATAGGTTCAATAGAAGGAACTTGAGTAACAGAACTAGAAGCCAGAGTTAAAGGAGGTATAGAAGATGTAGGCAAAAGACCACGATTAAGATCCCTAGGAGGTGAGCTTAATTCAAGAATCTCACTATGTTTATGTTAGCACATGCAAAAAAATTTATGGATTTAGTAATTTTCTGCCGGTCTATGCATTTTTTTTAGGTCCCTGGCATAAACCTTAAGGCAAAAAATTTCAAAAATCTAGCCGTTGGGTCTAAAAAATTAAAAATACCCTGGCCCTGTTCTAATGTTGCATTACCTTTTCGCGGGTCACTTAAAACCTTGTATTCTGCATGTGTTATTTAAATGACCAACTTTACCATGTCGCACAGTTAGGTTTCATGTGTCGGCGGGTCCCCTTAATATTTCCTAAGTCACCGGTTAATCTTTCCTAAGTTCCCAGCACCCAGTGGTTTTAATTTTTCCTAAGTCCTGAACTTTAATACTTCCTAATGTTTTGGCTTTGTTTTTTTTTTCTAGGCCTGGTCTTCTGACAACATCTCAATCTAATGACCAACGTATTTTCTCATGTGATGTGTCAAAGGCTTGTGAACATGTGCCCACCATTGATTCTTTTGTGTGATGTAACCTTTCCTCTCAGCAGGTCCACTGCCATGTTGGTACAACTAGCGTTCTCTCATTAGTCAGTGTGTTGTTGAGAGGGATCCTGTTAGTGGGGCCTGCAGTTAAGGCTTTTCAATCTATGGTCGGTGCATGATCTTAAGGAATATTCTTCCCCTTTAAGATTATGTGCCATCCATTGATTTTGAATCCAACTCAGCATGTGTCAGTGGGACCTGGTTTCTGGATGTGTCAGTGGGTCCTGATCCTGTCAGTGAATCGATGAACGACGTATAATCTTATGGGTTTTCTCAGAAGCTTAATATTATGCCCTATCTGTTGATTTTGTTTCTTGTCAGTAGGTTGTCAGAGATGGGAGGAGATTCTTCATCGATGGTTGGCATGTAAGCACATAGAATCTTTTGAGCCTTTCAGATCTTGTGCCAACCGTCCGATCTTCCAGGTGGCTTAATGTTCTTAGTGGGGCCATTTGCTAGGTGGTGCAGGATTGTTCAAATTTTATTGGTCGATGTGGATGATGCAGTAGGGTGGGGTCATTGTCAGAGAGATTATCAATGAGGACATAATCTATGGTCGACGTAAGTTCTCATGAGATGTGTCAAAGCTATGAGATCTTACACCTGTCATCTGATTATAAGGCTTGCAAAACGTGGGTCCTATGTCAGTGTGACCAAGCATGAGCCATGAATGATGTAGTGACAAGTGGCATAAAGAGGGCCCAAGTGGGGTCAAAATGTTTAGCGGTCTAGATGAATGAGGTTAGCGGTGCTTCTCTAAGTGTTTTAGTAGTTCAGCGAACAAGCGTTCGCGGAATCGCTAAACTTAATGGCGGAGAGATAAAGTGTTTTGCGAACTGGTGGAAACCTTTGTCGCTAGTTCACTAAATTTGACTGGGGCCCTTTTAAGAGGTAAATCATAAAGCCCATGAAACATGAAGATTGGATGGTCAAGACTTAAAGTGAACCTGATTTCAAATATCAACCACCGATTTGCTGAAAGTGCCATAAAGTAGTCGTTTGATTTCAAATTCAAAATTTTGAAGGGTTTCCTGCAACCAGAAGGACTAGAATTCAATGTAGAAGTGACTGGTGTTGGTGAGAGATGATATGTTTGTCATTGCAATGTGGTCTAGGGTGTAGAGTGATCATTTGTAGGGTTTGTACTATGCAGTTTTGTGCTCAAGGCATGTTGCAGGGTTGACATTTTGAGCATTGTTCATGATTCTCAATACCTTCACAGAGAAATTTTCATGATTGAGGATCATTCCAGGATTTTCTTTTTCCTAGTTGCCTAGGTTTCCACCCCTATAATAACTTTTTGACCATTTCCAGTTGGTTGGGTGGTTGAAACCCTAACCCTAAGTCATCTGTAGCTTGTTGCATTCTCTTTGAGAATTCCAAGATGACTAGGGAGTATAAGTTGCAAAAATTTTGATTTCCCAAGGGTTCCAAAACTTTTTTTGGTCCTAGCTAGTTGTTGATAGTGTTATACTAATAGAGGAGTGGGATTTTGGGTATTTCCTACCTTTGTGTTGTTTTGATTGTATATTGATCCTGAATATGTTAATGAAAATACTATTGAGTTCCAATCTTGCATTTGTGTATGTCTTCTTGTTTCAGTTCTAATCTCATATATGTTAATGTCACAAACTGTGTTAGCATATGGTAAACAAAGAGTATTGTGATGTCATCTCTGAGTTCCTAAAAAATTTAGGATTAAAGTCTTTTGGGTGGGTTCAGTGAGTTTGCAACCAAATAGGAATCTGATGTCCTTGTGTCTGAGGGAGAAGGGTAATAGGCAAAGCACTTATCCTAGATTCAATTGTGTTTGAACTGAGGTATTGAGCTGATGTATGTAATTGGATGACTCTTTACCCTAGGTTAAGGCACTGGTCCATCCTCTGGAGGCATTTCACTGTCATCAACCACACACACAAACATTCAAATGATAAAATCTTCAAGCAGTCAATAAAGAGTATATAGTTGTATATCATTTAGTGATTCCTTTCAAGAAGTGAATCAAGGGTACACCCACCTAAGCAATAAGGCTCAAAGTGTAGGAGGATCTCTCTTGATCTTTGTTAATTGGCCCTCTTTCTTGTAGACTTTGGAGTGGTGATAGAGCCAAGGTTATTTTAAAAAGTTATCCATCAAAGTATAAATCTGCAAGTGAAGATCAAAGGGACTCCCAACAAAATGGCAACTCTGCTGGGGAGGACAACAATGAAGCAATATATCTATTAGGACTTCTGGTTGGGACAACATTGTAAAGTCAAAATCTTTTGTTGACCAGATAGATATAAAGGTTGTAAGTGCACTCTTGTTTTCCTATTGTATTCAGTTAAAAATATTTTCCATCTAGGCGGGTGGCAACTCAAAAAGGTTAAGAACCAGTGCTATATATTGTAAATCATGGACAAGAGGAGGAATACTAGGTCCTTTGTCAGAAAGAATCCAGAGGTCACTCTGGAGCAATTGCCTAGACAAGAGAAGAAGATTTGGATTAGAAGGAATGGTGAGTCTACTAGTGCTCCCATTAGAGAACAAAGAAGTACTAGAGGTAGAGCACCACATGTTTCCTCAAGTGAGGAAGGTTCACAGGATAGAGTTTCTAGATCAGATGGTGGTCACTCTGAAGATAGATTTTATGATACCCCAGAAGCTGTATTCTAGGATAAAGGTCCATTGCCTACAGGTCAAGATGAACAAGCTAGAGAGATGGGTTTGGAGATTGATTTAGATCTTGATGAGGACAATTTCAAAAGAGAACCCATGAGACCAAGGCAAGTCCACTTCCTGTATCAAAATCTTCTTGATATGGATGTGTCATCAAGTTCTGATGACATTATGGTAGATTCTGATGATTTAAATGCATTGAGGTTGCAGTTGGCAGAGCAGGATGCCATACATAAGAGGTTACAAGAGGAGAGAGAGGCTGAAAAGGTGAATGCTCTGATAGAAAGATAGTCTCTCCTTAGAAAGATTAATGAAATGAAGGAGAGAAACAAGATCCTTGCTTCTGCTCCTAAAACTTTGCAGCATGATGTCTTTGGTGATCTTGATGCCTTGAGGAGTGAGAAAGAGTACTTACTGCAAGATCATGAATTTGATAGGGAGGGCCCTGTGGTTAGACAAGTGCAAAGTTCTATTCCTTTGCCTAAAGATAAAGATGGGCATGAGATCACTAGGCCTGATGTTGCCGTTGGTGAGAAAGGAAAGCAAAAGATGGTGGGACATCAAACAAGTAAATCATTGACAATACCTGAGGTCCCACCACCCAACTTAAACAAGGACATAGAAATGGAGAGAAGAAGAAAAGAGGATGAGGACCTTGCAAGAGAATTAGAGAGGGCTGAAATTGAAGCTTCCATTGCAGAAAAAAGAAGAAAGATCCAATTCTTGAAGGCTTCATCAGCTAATGCTCTTGGCCCATCTGCTACTAAACTAGGCATGCCATCTATGACTACTACTATTCCACTTAGTAATGCTACTAGTTCAATTCCTTCTTCATCTGCTAGGATAGGTGCTGATCCTAGGCAACAGTCAAATGCACAAGTAGATAAAAATGTAGATGCTAATGTTGATCCTAGGGTTAACACTAGTTCAAGTTTTCAAAGAAGACCTATGCAATTAGAAGGCTATAGGAAAATTAGTTTTGATGGAATTCCTGGCTACCTGAATGCTTTTCCAAATGATATTAGAGATAAGGTATCTAAGTTTGCTGGTAATAATGCTATTAGTTGTGAGGAGCATCTTAGGTTATTTGTTGATATGCTTAATGATTATGAGGTAGAGCATGAGGATGTGGTCATGAAATTATTTGTTCAATCTCTAATGGAGGATGCTAGAGATTGGTTTAAGAGACTTCCTGATAAATGTATTGATACTTGGGACTCTTTTGAGAGATGTTTTAAAGAGCATTATGGTGATAGGCCTAATGCTAGTTTCATGTTAAATGAATTCAATACCATAAGAAAAAATCAGAATGAGACTGCAGCTGAATTCAACATGAGATTTCAGAAGGGTACGCATAAGTTGTTCCAAGTTATGTGGTTAGATGACAATGTCTATCTGACCACATACTTCAATGCATTTGATGGAAAGATGGGATATTTGTTGAGGTACAAAGAACCAAGAACTCTTAGGGATGCTTTTAGGATTGCTATCAATATTGAGAACAATATGAAAATATCAAGAAAATTGGGGGGAAAGAGAGATGATACAAAAAGGAAAATGATAAGAATGTTGGAGCTAGGAGGAAAGAAGAAGATAAATTGGATAAGGTGCTCAATCCATTGAAGGATTTGAAGGCACCTACAAATAGGAACATCAGTGCCCCTACCAATGAAAGGCCTCAATTCAACAACAATTTCAATAAATAGAATAGATTGTAAAACTACCCCTACAACACCCAATGGAAGGATGGCAAGCCTATTGTCCCTACTGTAAGAGGAAACAATGATAGAGGTGTCCCTGACCCTCTACAAAAGGCTTCAATAAATGTCATGGAGGACATACCTTGGTGTGTTGCATGCCAGTCCCCTCATTCTGCAAAGCATTGTGTGGTTGCACATTCTATGGCTGCAAATCAAGATTGTGGCAATGAGGAGATAGATCAAGAAGAAGATCAAGATGATGTTGGATGCAACATGGCTTTTTCATATCTAAGATATGATGATGATTCTGATTTTGATGAAGAGGCATATGTAAATGTAAAGAGACATAATCAAGCCCTTTTTCATCAAGAAGTTTTTTCTGATAGTGAAGACATTGATAGGAAGACATGTAACATGAACTCTTCTTCTGAGCCAGTAAATTTGAGAAGACCTTCTAGAGAAGAGATGGATAGGATTACTGTAGAAATGATTGCCCAAGTGCAAACTAGAGGCATGGTGGCAAGGAATACAAATGAGAAAGCTGCAAGAATGTTTATAAAGAGTACCAACTCTGGAGAACCTAATGAGAACAAATCAAAAGGTGATCACATGGTGAAATTCAAGAATGTAAAAGGTAAGAATTGTGAGCCTAAGGGAGTTGGAATTGAAAAGATTTCTAGTGTGATTGGGAGGCCAGTTAACACAATGGCTAAGATTGAAAAAATGAGGGAGACCAATACACCTAATATGTCAGATAAGCAAAAGGATATTAAGGTAGTGCAGATTGAGATTCCTTCTTTTTCTCCTGTTGATATGTTATCTGTATTGTCCCAAATTATAGTTAAGGTTCCATTGTCAGAATTGTTGAGGATCCCTGAACACAAAGACAGAGCTATTGCATGGGTAGGTAATGTTCATAAAAATGATGTTGCATGCAATGGATCTCAGGATAGGGCTTGGAAAGGTGTTGCTACTCAGGGAATTGTGTCTCAAATTCCTCCAATATACTTGGATGGTTCTATTAATGCCAGCTGTGAAAATATTGATCCATTCTTCTTAAGTGTTCTTGTGAATGGAATGAAGTTGAGAAATTGTATGATTGATAGTGGTGCCTCTAATACTGTCATGCCTTTTAAAATCATGGAGAATTTGGGCCTTAAAGTTGATACAGTGCAAGGCAGATGTTGTGCAATGGATCAGAGGGAGGTACCAGTTATTGGGACTATCAATGCAATTCCATATAGGCTAGTAGCATATCCAGAGAAAGAGTTAACAATGAGTGTTTTGGTAGTGGATATCCCTCCTCATTATGGGATGCTGCTATCTAGAAGGTGGAGTGCTGCCATGGGTGGAAGTGTACAGTGTGATCTGTCATATGCCACTTTCAAGATTGATGATCAGTTTGTCAAGATTGAACGAGAGCCAAGAGTATGCCACATGATTGAGAGAAATATTGATAATGAAACTACATGTTTTGTGGATACTGATATTAATGCTTTTAGGGTAGAGATCCCTGTATTTGGAGAGGAACCTTTTTTGTCACCTATCTCTATTGAGGTAAGTGCTAATTCTATGAAGGGTGATTTGTGGGTAATGTACTTTGATGGTGTAAATTGCAAAGATGGTGTAGGAGTAGGTATTTTACTTATTTCTCTTGATGGAAACACCTACAAGTTTTCTTTCACATTGAATTTCTTTTGTACCAACAATATAGAGGAATATGAGGCTTTTTTGTTAGGATTGAGGTTGGCACAAAAGCATGGTATTAAGTGCTTAAGTGTTGTTGGTGATTCTAAGTTGGTGGTGTCCCAAGTTAGGTCAGTATATGCTTCCAAGAATAGGAGGTTGAAGCAATATAGGAATGCAATTTGGGATTTGATTGAACATTTTGATGCCTTCAATATTGAGTGGAAGGATAGGAGTAATAATAAGATGGCTGACTTGTTAGCCAATATTGCAATCAATCCCAATGATATTACATTTTCTGGTATCTCTAAAGTTGAAATTCAGGCTAGGCCTAGCATACCAGATAATATTGAGAATTGGAAAGTTTTTGATGATGATAATGATATCTTGAAGCTTATGGGTTGTGAGGATCGATATCATGGTCAGGAATTTGATTGTTCAGCCTTGGTTGAGTCAGTAGAAGGAAGGGAGGTTGTCTTTGGCAATGAGGTCATTCAGCTTAGAACTAACAAGGTGCCCAAGGGGCTTGTTGTTTTGGAGACTATCTTTGATAACCAGGATAGAGTTCAAAAGAATATCAAAAGAGAAGATCATGCTGATCTAGAGGAGATAAATCTTGGAACACATGAGGCACCTAAGAAGGTATATATTGGTAGAGATATATCTCAAAAGGTAAAGAAATCTTTGATTGAATTATTGAGAAAATTCAGACATGTTTTTGCATGGTCATATGATGACCTGAAGGTTTATAGAGAAGATTTGTTTCAACATGTTATTCCATTGAAAGAAGATGCTAAACCTTTTCGACAAAAACAAAGGCCTCTTAATCCCACTTTGGCACCCAAGATGCAAGAAGAGTTAATGAAGCTGAGAGATGCTGGAATTATCAAGCCTATAAGGCATTCTTCTTGGGTGTCAAACCTTGTTCCTGTGAGAAAAAAGAATGGTGACATCAGGATTTGTGTGGACTTCAGGAATCTGAACATCAGCTCATTAAAGGA
Source organism: Chamaecyparis obtusa (assembly GCA_027943335.1). Taxonomy (NCBI): domain Eukaryota; kingdom Viridiplantae; phylum Streptophyta; class Pinopsida; order Cupressales; family Cupressaceae; genus Chamaecyparis; species Chamaecyparis obtusa. Next base: position 44,997 of record BSBK01009529.1, read on the forward strand.
TAATTATTGTCTACCCAATATGGAAGCTATGTTGCAGAGAGTAACCAGATCAGAATTGATGTCTATGATGGATGGTTTCTCTAGCTATAATTAGGTCATTGTCAAGGAATTGGAGCAATTCAAGATAGCTTTCACAACACCTTGGGGGACATATGTTTATGTGAGAATGCCTTTTGGCCTCACAAATGTTGGTGCTACTTTTCAGAGGGCAATGGATGTTGCCTTTTCAGATTTCATAAATGATTTCCTTGTTGTATATCAAGATGATCTAACTGCTTATTCTAAGGAGGAAGAAGACCATTGCACTCATTTAGAAAGAATATTTGTGAGGGCCTTGGAATTTGGCATTTTTTTGAACCCAAGGAAATGTGCTTTTGGTGTCATTAAAGGTAAGTTGCTTTGCCACTTAGTTGGGAAGCAAGGAGTGAGAATTGACCCTGAGAGGGTAGCAACCATTGATAAAATTCAAAGACCAAAGAATGTTAAAGGAATTCAGTCCTCCTTTGGTCAGGTCAATTTCTTAAGGAGGTTTGTGACAAATTTTGTAGAGGTTACTAGACCTATTACTAAGATGTTGAAGAAGCGATCTGCAATCAATTGGGAGGGTGAGCCTGATGAGGCTTTCAAAAATATCAAGCAGGCTATCAAAGATGCACCAATGCTTAAGGCACCTGATTATAATGTCCCAATGGATATCTTTTCCTTTGCATATTTTCACACTATTGCTACATTTTTGTTACAAAAGAATAAGGATGGTTTTGAGCAGCCTATTGCATTTTTCAGTAAATCTTTGCAGGCTACAGAATTGAAGTATGACATAAATGAGAAACAGGCTTATGCACTTGTGAAGGCAATCAAGGCTTTTAGGTGTTACTTGATGGGAGTAGTTATGATTGCTTTTGTGCCAAGTGTAGCTGTGAAGGATATTTTCTCACAACAAGAGGTGTCTGGAAGAAGATGTAGATGGATCAATAGGATCTAAGAATTCAATGTTGAGGTCCAAATTACTAAGTTGGTTAGAGGACAAGGATTGGCAAAACTGATGGCCCAATCCAATCTTGATGCAAATCAGGTAAATCATTCGTAAATTGATTACACATGTGATATGGATGATTGTATTTGGTATTATGATATCATCTATTACTTGAGAAACATGAAATGTCCAAATAGTATGAATGATAATCAGAAAAGGACATTGAAATTATAGGCCATCAAATATGTAATTGTGAAGTGTAAATTGTATAGAAAGAATTTGGATTGCATATTTTTGAAGTGTGTAGATGAAAATTAGGCTAGCAAGTTGTTGAAAGAAATGCATGAGGGAGTTTTTGGTGGGCATTATATGGGTAAAACAACTACTCATAAGATCTTGAGAGCAAGATTCTGGTGGCCCACAATCTTCAAGGATGCAGAACAGTTGGTGAGGAGGTGTGATGCTTGTCAAAGGTTCTTTGGTAAGCTTAAATTATTAGGTAATGTGCCATTAAAACCAGTAGAAGTTTAGGCTCCTTTCCAACAATGGGGAATTTATTTCATAGGGGAGATACTGAACAAGTCAAGTGGAGGACACTCATGGATCTTAGTTGCCACTGATTACTTTACAAAGTGGGTAGAAGCTATACCTACAAGAAATGCAACTAGTAAGGTGGTAATTGATTTTATGATGAATAATATTGTTACAAGGTTTGGGTGCCCTGAGAGGATAGTAAGTGATAATGCCTTGTGCTTCAAGTCTACTAAATATAAGGACTTTTGCAAAGGTTTGGGAATTCAGATTTCTAATTCCTCACCTTATCATCCACAAGGAAATGGTCCAGCAGAATCTACTAATAAGAGTTTGATGAAAATATTAAAGAGAATTATTGAAAAGAATAAGAGGGCATGGAATTCAAAGCTACCATTAGCTCTATGGGATAATAGGGAAACTATGAAGAGGGCAATTGGTTGTGCACCATTTGACCTAGTATATGGAATTCATGCAAGAATGCCTCAGAATAACTTATTGGAAATGTATAGATTTGTTCAACTATATAATGATGACATAGATGATGAGATGTAGTTGAGAATTGAGGACCTCATTAGGTTGGATGAGACTAGAAGAGAATCAATTGCAAGGAATGCCAAATTGCAGTTGCAGGTTAAGAATTTATATGATAAGAAGGTTGTTGACAAAAAGTTTGAACCTAGTGATTTGGTGTTAGTTTGGAATGCCAAACTGGAGGATAAGGGGAAACATGGTAAATTTGATCCCATCTAGCTAGGGCCATATCTAATTCATGAGAAATGGGGCCAAGATTCATACATTATCAAAGAATTAAATGGTGGTATTCAGGAATTGCCAGTTCATGGACAATTCTTGAATAAATACTTCAATTGAGGTATTATGTTTTCCATGAATAGTAGGTTTGTACATTTTGTAAATTCTGTAAATAAGCTACTTGCCCCTACCCTGTTTTGTCCTGGTCTGTCAGTTTTTGGTCCTGTTGCCTGCTTTGCCTTGCTTGTTCCCTGTTTGTCTGCAATTTTTCCAGCGGGATGGTCTGCTTTAAACCAGTGATTCTAAGTCCTTGCTATGCCTGCAAGAAGCATACATCCCCCGATAGATCCACTGTTAGCACATGCAAAAAATTTGATGGCTTTAGCAATTTTTTGCCAGTCTCTACATTGTTTTTAGGTCCCTGGCATAAACCTTAAGGCAAAAAATTTCAAAAATCTAGCCGTTGGTTCTAAAAAATTAAAAATACCCTGGCCCTGTTCTAATATTGCATTACCTTTTCACAAGTCACTTAAAACCTTGTATTCTACATGTGTTATTTAAATGACCAACTTTACCATGTCGCACAGTTAGGTTTCATGTGTCGGCGGGTCCCCTTAATATTTCCTAAGTCACCGGTTAATCTTTCCTAAGTTCCCAGCGCCCAGTGGTTTTAATTTTTCCTAAGTCCTGAGCTTTAATACTTCCTAATCTTTTGGCTTTGTTTTTTTTCCTGGGCTCAGTCTTCTGACAACATCTCAATCTAACGGTCGGCATATCTTCTCATGCAATGTGTCAGAGGCTTGTGAACATGCACCCGTCGTTGATTCTTTTGTGTGACGTAACCTTTCCTTTCAGCAGGTCCACTACCATTTTGGCACAGTAGGCATTCTCTCATTAGTTAGTGTGTTGCTAAGAGGGATCCTATCAGTGGGGCTTGCAGTTAATGCTTTTCCATCTACGGTCGGTGCATGATCTTAAGGAATATTCTTCCCCTTTAAGATCATGCACCATCCATTGATTTTAAATCCAACTCAGTATGTGTCAGTGGGACCTAGTTTCTAGATGTGTCAGTGGATCCTGATCCTGTCAGTGAATCGATGAATGGCATATAATCTTATGGGTTTTGTCAAAAGCTTAAGATTATGCACTATCTATTGATTTTGTTTCTTTTCAATAGGTTGTCAAAGATGGGAGGAGATTCTTCATCGACGGTTGGCGTGTAAGCACATAGAATATTTTGAGCCTTTCAGATCTTGCACCAACCGTCTGATCTTCCAGGCAGCTTAATGTTCTCAATGGTGCCATTTGCCAAGTGGTGCAGGATTGTTCAAATTTTATTGGTCGACGTGGATGATGTGGCAGGGTGGGGTCATTGTCAGAGAGATTAGTGATGAGGACATAATCTATGGTCAGCATAAGTTCTCATGAGATGTGTCAGAGCAATGAGATCTTACACCTGCCATCTGATTATAAGGCTTACAGAAGGTGGGTCCTATGTCAGTGTGACTGAGCATGAGCTATGAATGATGTAGTGACAAGTGGCATAAAGAGGGCCCAGGTGGGGTCAAAAGGTTTAGTGGTCCAGATGAATGAGGTTAGTGGTGTTTCTCTAAGTGTTTGAGTAGTTCAGTGAACAATCATTCATGGAATCGCTAAACTTAATGGTGAAGAGATAAAGTGTTTTAGGAACTGGCAGAAACCTTTGTTGCTAGTTCACTAAATTTGACTAGGCCCTTTTAAGAGGTAAATCATAAAGCCTGTGAAACATGAAGATCGAACGGTCACGACTTAAAGTGAACCTGATTTCAAATATCAACCACTGATTTGCTGAAAGTGCCATAAAATAGCTGTTTGATTTCAAATTCAAAATTTTGATGGGTTTCCTATGACCAAAAGGACTAGAATTCAATGCAGAAGTGACTAGTGTTGGTGAGAGATGATTTTTTTGCCATTGCAGTGTGGTCCAAGGTGTAGAGTGATCATCTGCAAGGTTTGTACTATGTGGTTTTGTGCTTGAGGCATGTTGTAGGGTTGACATTTTGAGCATTGTTCATGATTCTCAGTACCTTCACAGAGAAATTTTCATGATTGAGGATCATTCCAAGATTTTATTTTTCTTGGTTGCCTGGGTTTCCACCCCTGTAATAACTTTTTGATCATTTCTAGTTGGTTGGGTGGTTGAAACCCTAACCCTAAGTCATTCGTAGCTTGTTGCATTCTCTTTGAGAATTCCAAGATGACTAGGGAGTATAAGTTGCAAAAATTTTGATTTCCCGGGGGTTCTAAAACTTTCTTTGGTCCTAGGGGTTCCAAAACTTTATTTGGTCCCAGCTAGTTGTTGATAGTGTTATACTGATAGAGGAGTGGGATTTTGGGTATTTCCTACCTTTGTGTTGTTTTGATTGTATATTGATCCTAAATATGTTAATGAAAATACTATTAAGTTCCAATCTTGCATTTGTGTATGTCTTCTTGTTTCGGTTCTAAGCTCATATATGTTAATGTCACAAAGTGTGTTAGCATATGGTAAACAAAGAGTATTGTGAATTCATCTCTGAGTTCCTAACAAAGTTAAGATTAAAGTCTTTTGGGTGGGTCCAGTGAGTTTGCCACCAAATAGGAATCTGATGTCCTTGTGTCTGAGGGAGAAGGGTAATAGGCAAAGCACTTATCCTGGATTCAATTATGTTTGAATTGAGGTATTTAGCTAATGTATGTAATTGGATGACTCTTTTCCCTAGGTTAAGGCACTGGTCCATCCTCTGGAGGCATTTCATTATCATCAACCACACACACAAACATTCAAATGATAAAATCTTCAAGCAGTCAGTAAAGAGTATATAGTTGTATATCATTTAGTGATTCCTTTCAAGAAGTGAATCAAGGGTACACCCCCCTGAGCAATAAGGCTCAAAGTGTAGGAGGATCTCTCTTGATCCTTGTTAATTGGCCCTCTTTCTTGTAGACTTTGGAGTGGTGATAGAATCAAGGTTATTTTAAAAAGTTATCCATCAAAGTATAAATCTACAAGTGAAGATCAAAGGGAACTCCCAATAGTTTATAAGCTTGATATGATCGAAAAAGATTATCAGGTCGAGGAGGACATGAATTAGGTAATGAAGACCAAAAGAAATCCAGAGCAGCAAAATCTCTAGGCCTAGAAGGTTGATATAAACTATGATTAATTTTCTTCACTTCTTCATCATGAATGAAATTAAGACACTTATGGATAGGTGAAGCAATAGCATGCATGGTAGTCAACCAAGGCAAACCTAGCTTAACTTGAAATTGATCAGAAGTAGGAACCACAACAAAGGTAGTGTTCACAACTTTTCCACAAAGTTCAACTGGTAAAGTAATAGAACCAAATGATGGATAAAGAAAAACATTGCAAGTTTGAATCCACACATCTGATGTATCATAAAAGTCACGTTGTAAGATTTTCATAAAAATATTTTCTTCAATGATAACATTGACTAAGGACGTAGGATCAACAAGACAACCACATATAGGTTTCTGAGCAATCCTAGCAGTAATGTAAAGGGGACCATCAGGAGCTTTAATAGTCTCAGAGTCATCAAAGGTAATCAAAAGTTCCTGAGGTCTTTTATTCTTAAATTGTTGTCAAGGTTTAGGTTGAGTTTTCATTTTAGGTTTAGGTTTTGGTCAAGGTTGAGATTGAACTTGAGGTTAAATCTGAGGTTGAGGTTGAAGTTGAGGTTGAGGTGGAGATACAAATTGATCAACATGCTCCACTTGATTAACAACATGATTCAGATCATCCATCTTTGAATCATACACAATTTCCATAGCAGATGGTTGAGCAATAGTATTAGTATCATGCGTAGGTAAAGGGTTCATATAGATTTAAAGGTTCTAATTAGGAGGAGAGACAGATTTGTTCCCACTACCATCCAAATTATCAACAAATAAGGTATTACAATCAATTAAGTCTTGAACCTTATGTTTTAAAGAATAACATTTCTCAATATCATGACCATTCTGATGATGATATTGACAAAAAGCATTTTGATCAAAAGATTTAGATGCAATCGTAGTAGGTAAAAGAGGTCAAATAGGAGGTAAAGTAATCATATTAGCAGTTAACAACCTATTCATAATAGCATGTAAAGATTTAGAAAGAGGAGTAAACATATGATTTAATCAAAAAGTAGTGGATGCAGAAGTGGCATTATGAGATGCAACAACAACTTGATCAGCAACTGCATTCGCTTGTTTGTTTATCTTGACATAGTTGTTGAATTTTTTAAACTTGTTTGGATTAGGAGCAGCATCACTCTTATCAATTGGAAGAGGAGCCATTGTCGTGTTGCTCTCAAATTGACTCACTTGTAATTGATAACGATGAAGTGATGCACAAAGTTGTTGAAAATAGGTAAATTCAGTAAGCAAAATCTTATCTCTAATATCCTTTTGCAAATTTGAAATAAACATACATTGAATATCCATATCAGGAACAGGATAGGAAATCTGAGCATACAAGTGCTTAAATCTACCAATAGATTCAATCAATTTTTCTTGAGCACTTTGTTTACAATGCATCAAATCAATCAAAGACACTTGCGAGACAATGTTGTTTTGAAATTGTTGAATAAAGGCATTAGCAAGTTATGGAAAGGAATCAATAGAATAAGGAGGCAAGGAACAATACCATTGTAACACCTTGTCACAGAAAGTTCTAGCAAACAATTTGGCTAAAATCCTATGGTTGTGAGCATAATCACTACAAAGGATTTGGAATGTTTTAACATGATGAACAGGATCTCATTTTCCATTATAATTCTCAAGATGAGGCATCTCACCTTGCTAAGGAACAAGAGTATGAATAATATCCCAGGACAAGGGACTTCCCATGTCACATGTAGGAATACTAAACTTTTTTTGAGTTAAGGAAGAAAGTTTTTGTTGTAAGGATGACACGGTTTGAGCCAAAATGATGATTGTTGAATCATTAGAGGAAATGGGAGGAGTAGCAACATTAGACACAGTAGGTAAATTGTAAGAAGCTGCAAGAATAGAAGACACAACTGGAGGAACACTAGGAACTACAGTTGGAAGCGGATTGGAATAAGTAAAAGGAACATTATGATATGAAGGTTGTGATGTAGGAAGGGACAGAGGAGGAACACTCATAGGAATAGAGGGAATCGTCATAGTCACCAAAGAAGGACTATAGGTAGGAATACTAGGTAAAGGTTTAGAAGGAGGTTCAACACTAGTGATAGGAGGAATCAACCCTAAATTTTGAGCTTCTTGAACTAAAGGTTTAACATTTGAATGCACAAGGTGAGTAATACCACATAAGAGGTTAACACCTTGATCAGTATCACAGAGAACTTTCTTAAGAGGCTCTATAGCTTGAATGGAATCTTGATTTAGTGGAAAGTTTTTGGACTTGTTCAAGAGGAACTCTTAAAGCGTCATCCTCATCATGAGATGAGTAAGAAGATTTTTTCTCCATAGTGGGATTAGAATCATGAAGAATCAAGTTATCATCTAAGATCCTAAGGAAAGGAGAGGAAGATTTAGGATCAAAGGCACCCATGAGTCTACGAGTTCTTCTAACCAGAATGTTATAAGTAGGACTAGTGGTAGTAAAACTCATAAACCAATGTAATTAAAATGAACTAAAATAAGAACATATAAAGGATGAATATGAAATCTAATTAGCATGCAAGATCTAACACAAAGGAAAAATCTAATACTAACAAGATAAAAGGAAAGCACAATAAGGCATCCAATTCCATAAAAGAAAAGAGAGTAAGTACATCATGTTCACCAAAATGAATAGGGGTAAAAATGGATTCACCTCTATTCAAATATATGAGAGAGTGGATAGATAGATGTGTGGGGAAATATGAGATCTATTCTCAAATCCAAATTTCCAAGAGAGATCTAATTTGATCAACCAAGATGTTAATGCACAATCTAATCAATCTATAAAGAATATGAAAGAGAGAAAATCCAATGTTTCCCTATAAAGGAATTATGCTTGAAATCTGAAATAATTGAGATACAAACACTAACCTCAAATTAGGGCAGATCTAGAAAATGTCAATTTTTGATGTCTGTGTGTACTTTCAGGCAATTTTGCAACCTATTTTGGACTGGAAATGCCGAGACATAGAAAACCTAGAAATATTTCTCCAAGATGAGCTCAGGTTGAGTTTAACCCTCATAAAAGGTCAAATACTACATTCTTTATTTGAAGGTCGATTCTGATTCTATTCACAGATCTCAGAAGTTTTCCGAAAAGGGTATCCAAATTCATTCTCAGATCCAAAATCCTGCACCTGTACCTGCAAGAAAATGGGGGTTTTTGTTGTATGGGGGGTTTGCCTTGGTCAAACCCCAATTTAGGAATTAACCTTGAAATTGAATTGAAATATAGTGTGCATAAACAAAGTAATTGAAACAAATCACCTCGCTTATGTTGAAGTCCTTGTAGAGGATTTGAATCCTCAAATCCACAAGTAGGAACGCTTCAATGGATGTAGAATGAATGTAGGATGTCTCCAATCAATGGCATTTGATCTTCAACACCAATCTTGAATTGATCTTTACATATGAGAAAGCTTGAATGAATGGAGAAGGATGGATCTTCAAGGGGGCTCCAAAGAGATTGAATCCTTCAATGGCTAATAATAGATCTCCTTGATGGATGAATGCTCGAACACTTGAATGCTTGAAGTCTTTCTTGAATTCACTTGCTTGCACTTGAGAGCTTACACATGAAAATTGCTTGAGTGTGTATATGTTCTCACAAAACTTGATTGACAAAATGAAAGAGGAAGGCCTCCTTTTATAGTGAACTAGGGCACAATCCTCTAGAGGGGCCACCTTGAAGAATTAAATCCCAATTAGGTCCTAACCTTTAGAAAATATACCTAGATTAAATGCAATTAGAGGATTTACCATTCTAAAACCCGAAATGGCCGACCTGGAGGTGGGAAAACAAATATCCCAAGAGCCCGATGCCCGAAAATCAAAAAAATTAGAAATTTGAAAGAGGGGGAAAAAATCAAGGTTGGGATTGACCTAGTCAGGTTCAAGTTTGAACCTAACCTATTCAGGTTTGATCTTGATCCTGACCTAGTCAGGATCAACCTTGAATTTTGCCCTAGGACCAGATTCAGTCAAAATCAAGACAGGAGGTCTCGGGGATGCCTAGAGACCTAGAAATGATATCAGACAGGGCCAAAATGCTAAGGATAAGCATAAAATCCTATGATAACTATGATGAAGGCCAGGAGGACCTATTTCTAAGTCCTACCTAGAAAATAGAGCCATGGAAGAGGGAAATTAAGGAGAATCCTCAAGATCCTAACCCTAATTTCACCTAGAATAAAGAAATCAAGTTTAGGAAAGAAGTGGAAAGTGGGGAGAAAGCCAAATACATGCAAAGACCTAATTAAGGTGCTTAACATGATCCTAGACCACTTACTCGGAGGGCTAAACACTCTTATCATGGAAGTGCTTACATTTCAAGATGATACAGCTGCTTAAACCTTCCTCGGCTGATCTATCAGTAACACGTTTTGATTTCATCCTTTAGATCTTTCTTGAATTTTTTTAGTCATCGATCTTCATAATAAACTTATTTCCTTCTCCTATCATGAGGTACTTTACAGCTCATCAATCCTTATCGATTAAACTAATCATTTAGTTCCTTTCTCTTGCTCGGTTAACAAAGAAATGTGTCGGTATGCACAAGCTCGATTTATACTGTGCTCAGTATACACTACACTACTCAGTGTATACTATGATGCTTCATCAACCAAACACACTACCTTATGTCTTTCAACTCTTTTCCTTATCATAGATGAATGCAACATACTCAAGTCAATAACATAAGGTCATAGACTCATCAACAAGTTACCCAATGTATTCCTTATCCTCATATGTTATATCCATCTTCCTCATGTAGAAATTTATGTTCTTCATCTCTCTTTATTCTTTCTACAGATGTTTAGGTATAGTAACTTACAAGATAAGTGTTGTCAAACTTAGTTGACATAAATGACAACATATTACTGATTTAATCATATTACATATCTAATCAAACACTTGGTGATCTCTAATCACATATCTTCAATTAGGTTCTAAATCAATTGTAGTTCATCAATCTCTCCCTTTGGCATTGATGGAAACTCAAGTAATATGAAATATACCATACACATACCAAACATGTATTCTACAACTCAGTGAACAAATGATGTACAAGCTCTCCCTAGCTTAATATGTTTAATAACTATGTTACTCAATAGTATTATAAATGCATCATTCCTTCTGTAGATATGATCTTCAATGCTCTCCCTATCTTTTAGTTTGTCTCTCCCTTAGATAGATGTTTTAGTGTTCTCATCAGTGCATATTGTTTCATATTTTTTATCTGTCCCTTTGACAAAAATGCCAAAGAAACAAATAAACATACATCTCTGTAGTAGCCATGTAACTCTTTGTTGTTTGGTGCATCCTCTGTATCTATGTATACTGATATGCCAATCTATTCCAGTTCTTCAAACTCTTCACGACCTTAGACATGACCTAAAGTGTGAACTATGCTACATCAACATGAATGATCTTCTGATAAGATTAGGCTGATGTAACAACCAGATCACATTAGTGACTGGTAGATAGGGGACAGACCCCAAGTCTAGTCCTCAAGTATTCAAATGTGTCCTTCGGTAGAGGCTTTGTAAATATGTCTACAAGTTGTTCTTTAGATGTAACAAATTCTAGCTTCACTTTCTTCTCCTATACTTGTTCTCTTAAGTAGTGATACTTAATAGATATATGCTTTGTTTTAGAATGCATCACTAGATTCTTTAAAATATTTATTTCACTAGTGTTGTCACAATATACAATCACTGGTTCAGTGATTACCTCATTCATACCTTCCAACACTTGCTTAATATATGAAATATTTGAATAGGTTGTAGCAGCAACAACATACTCTGCTTCGGCTATAGACTAAGAAATGCAAGCCTGCTTCTTACTCGGCCATGTAACAAGTCTTTCACCAAAGAAAAATGCTCCTCTGGTGGTGCTTTTTCTGTCATCTACATTTCCTACCCAATCAGTGTCGGTATAGACTTTGAGTTCAAATTTGTCTTCCTTAGGATACTATAATCCATAATCTTTTGTTTTCTTCTTGTATCTTAAGATTCTCTTTGTAGAAACCATGTGTGACTCCCTAGGATTTGCAAAAAATCTTGCAACAATTCCCACAGCATGTGCTATGTCTGGTCTACTATGAACTACATACATTAACTTTCCAATCATAGATCAGTACAATGTCTAGTTCACCTCTGTAGTTTCATCTTCCTTAGTCAATTTACATCCAGTAGCCATCGGTGTTCCAATAGGTTTAGCATCTTCTATGCCAAATGTTCATAGTATCTCCTTGATATATTTGGATTGTGTGATGAATATCCCATCACTCTACTAAATCACTTGTCATCCTAGAAAGAACTTAATCTCTCCAAACATAGTCATTTCAAACTCTTTTCTTATTTCATCAACAAAGGATTTACATATGTGATCTTGACCTCCAAAAATAATATCATCCACAAATATTCCAGCAATAAGAATGGTATCATCAATATCTCCTTTCATATACAAATTGTTGTTCTCACTAGTTCTAACAAATCCAATACTTAACAAATAATTATGTAGCCTTTCATACCAGGCTCTAGGTGCTTGCTTCAAACCATATAAAGATTTATGTAATCTACATACCATATCTTTCTTGTTTGGATCAACAAACCCTTTTGGTTATTCTATGTAGACTTCTTCAAGTATCCCATTCAAAAATGCTGACTTAACATCCATTTGATAAACTTTGAAATTTTTGTGTGTAGCATATGCAAGTAACATTATGAATCCTTCTAATCTAGAAATAGGTGCGAATGTTTCACCATAATCAATTCCTTCCTCATGTGCATATCCCTTGCATACTAATCTAGCTTTATTCCTTGTTACCTCTCCATTTTCATTCAGCTTGTTTCTGAATATCCACTTAGTACCGATCACATTCTTATCTTTAGGTCTAGGTACTAAGGTCCAAGTTTTTTTCTTCTCTATTTTTTCTATTTCTTCTTTCATTGCACTAACCCATTCATCATTTTCTAATGCAACTTTTACATTCTTCAGTTCATATTCACAAACTACACATGTACCTTGTCTTGTCTTACTCCTTGTTTGCATGCCAGGTTGTTTGTCTCTAATGATTTGTGTCTCAGGATGATGTCTTCTGACAAATCTTGCTAGTATCTGATCTCTTCTTTCTTGTTCATCCTGTGCAGGTTCATTTACTTGCTCGATAGGTCCTTCCTACTCGTTGATTTCTCTTTCCTATTCCTCGGTATTATATTCCTATTGGCTGGTTATCACAGTCTGTGGCTTCGGTAGATACTCAGGTTGTTCAATGTAAGTGAATCTACTGTAGTCTTCTGGTTCCTTTATGCTTTCCTCTACATTCTTATCATCAAACTCATCAACTCGAACATTAGTAATTTCAATCATTTTATTAGTAACTCTATTTAGACACTTGTATGCTTTACTTTTACTAGAATATCCTATAAATATCCCTTCATCACCTTTTGAGTCAAAATTTCCATTCCTTTCATCTTTCAGAATAAAACATTTGCTTCCAAAAATCTTGAAATAACTTATAGTGGATTTGTGTCCAAACCATAACTCATAGGGTGTCTTCTTAGTGTCCTTCTTCAGTTGTACTTGGTTCAAAACATAAACAGTTGTGCTGATAGCTTCTCTCCAGTATGTGTGAGAAACATTCTTTTCTATCATTAATGTCCTTGCATAGTCAACAATTGACCTATTCCTCCTTTCAGCAATGCCATTCTACTGAGGTGTCCTCGGTGCAGAGACCTATCTTTTAATACTATGCTCATTACAAAAATTAGTAAATTCATCAGAGATAAATTCACCTCCTCTATCAGATCTTAAGCATTTCAGTTCTTTACCAATCTCTTTTTCTACTTTTTCTTTATACCACTTGAACATCTTGAATGCCTCATATTTTTCTTTTAAGAACATGACAGTCATCAACCTAGTATAATCATCAACAAAAAGAATAAAGTATCTATCTCCATAATAAATCTGAGTTCTCATAGGACCACATAGGTCAGTATGAACCAACTCAAGTATCTTCTTTGTTGAATAATCTTTGCTTTTGAAACTAGATTTAGTCATTTTACCTTTCTGACATTCATGACACATAACATGATTAGGGTTTGACAAGTTAGGCAAACCTCTAACTCTTTTCTTTTTATTGATCTTAATCATGTTATCAAAATTTACATGGCATAACCTCTTATGCCACAACCAAGCATCTTCATTTTTCATCATCAAGCAAGAAGACTCATCATTATCAAGATAAAATAGATTACCTCTTGACTATGCTCCAGTTCCAACTAGTCTTCCTCCATCAAATATTTTCACTTTCTTGCTCTCAAAAGCAACTCGGTGACCTAAATTATTCAGTTGTGCCACACTTAGCAATTTATAGTTTAGTCCTTCTACCCAATAAGCATTTTCACATTTTATTCTATCATTTATCATTGGGGATCCTTTACCTCTTACCATATAGGGTGTGTCATTACCCATCTTAACAGATCCTCCACTATATTGCTCAAGATGATCAAATTTATCATCATCACCAGTCATGTGATGTGTACAGCCACTGTCTATGATCCATGTATTATTTTTATTAAATTTTGAAATTAGTGTTGTTTCTACATGTTTTTCTTCTTCCTCAGAATCATCTTTCATAGCAACAAATACTACTTCTACATCATCATGTGAGTCAGATTTAGATTCATTTTCTTCTGCTATGTAACAAACCTTCTTACCTTTGTCATTATTGTCTTGGTTTTCTCTATTGTTGTGTCGGTAGCTCTTGCTATTTCTTCTCCCATAGCTTCCTTCATATTGGTCTTTGGTTCTTTCATCATCTTTCTTGTGTGGACATCTAGCAGTAATGTGACCAACTTCTTTAAAGTTAAAGAATGCTAAAGGTAATTTGCCTCTATATCTTCCTTTTCCTTTAGGTAACCTTCTGGCCATAAGAGCTTCAAGTTCATCAAGCTCATCATCAATATTTCTATCACTATCATCTTTATTATTTCTGCTACTAGACTTACCAATCTTAAGAGAAGTCATGAAAGTGGATTCAACATTCGGTACAATACTATTATCATAATTATTTAGTTCAAATGTTGTAAGATTTCCAATCAGATTATCAAGAGTGAGTGTGTTATTAGGTGCTGACCTATTTTCATGAATTGAAGATACTCTAATGGCATAGATAGGCAATAAGGTCCTTGGAATTTTACTTACCACAATATCTTCATGAATAACTTCATCTGATGCTCTAATAGCGTGAACTACCTCTTTTATTCTATTTGTGTACTGCACAATGTTTTCACCTTCTTTCATCTTTATGTCATCAAATCTTCCTCTTAAGCTTTCGAATCTTGCTCTCTTGACATTCACATCACCACTATATATATGTGCAAGTTTATCCCACATCTACTTAGCAGTAAGACAGTCCTTCATGTCTTCAAATTCGGCATCTGTACAGGCAATAGCAATCTCCATCATAGTAACATAATGCTCATGCATGTCTCTTAGTTGATCAAGGGTCAGGGGACCAGTAGGCAGTGCAAGGTATCCATTCTCCATTAGTGTGAGGGCAGAATTCCCAATTCTATATACATGCAGCTTCATTCAACTTTGCCATATTGTGAAGTTATCCTTGTTTAGCTTAGGCACTTCCCTCTTAAACATTTTGAGACCTTTGTGTTGAAGTCCTTAAAACTCTAATCCAAGCAACCACAGCTCTGATACCAATTGTTAGAATAACTGAGATGAGGGTGAATCCGTTATCCACAGTCCCAAATCAAAATGTATAATCCAAAACAATTTACTTAAACTTTTGCACCTCGATAACATAAAATACTATACTGTCTGTGCTTTTACTGATTACCAGTCAATAACATATAATGATTACTGATCAAATCCAACATGTAATATGTAAAGTATGATAACAAACAATCACCACAATGAACACATAACACAAAATATTTAACGTGGAAACCTTGTGAAGGGAAAAACCACCTGGGACCGACAACCCAAAAATTGTTCACTCTTCTGAAGTGAGGTTGGTGAAGACCCAACCCTATTAAAGGTTACAAACACATTGTGAGGTGTGACCTTGTTAGAGGATTTTAGACCAATAGTTATCATCCAACCAGCATTCACTATGGGGTTGATAGGATAACAATGTTCATTCTATGAATGATACATAAAAGAGTTTCCTAGTCCACTCTATTAAGAGATTTTTCTGTTTACAATGGTTAAAATGTAATAGCAATTGATTTGATCATAACACAACTTCAATTGTAGATTATCAAATCTATGTTAAGCTCATTCAAATCCTCTGATCAATATATCAATTCTGTATCAATAATAATCAATGACTTACTGTCACTCGGTAATAGCTTTCTGACACTTGGTAAACTCTATAGTTTGGTTCTCCTTAACTAGTTTGATCAAGCATACATGAAACTTTGTTCATGCGATAATTCTGCAATCTCCTTCTTTTGGCATTCATTTCATAATGAAACCCTAGTCTCTTAAATAGACAAATAAATTGTTTTCTTCTCCTCCATTAGATTTTTCCGCTTATTCTCCTTCGTCCATTTTGTCGCTTAAACCTTCCTTGACTGATGTGTTAGTAACATATTTTGATTTCATCCTTTAGATCTTTCTTGAATTTTGTCAGCCGTCGATCTTCATAATAAACTTTATCTCCATCTCCTATCGTGAGGTACTTTATAGCTCATCAATCCTTATCGACTAAACTAATCATTTAGTTCCTTTCTCCTGCTTGGTTAACAAAGAAATATGTTGGTGAACACAAGCTTAGTTTATACTGTGCTCAGTATACACTACACTACTCGGTGTATACTATGATGCTTCATCAACCGACCACACTACCTTGTGTCTTTCATCTCTTTTCCAAATCATAGTTGAATCCAACATACTCAAGTCAATAACATAAGGTCATAGACTCATCAATAAGTTACCCAATGTATTCCTTATCCTCATCTATTATATCCATCTTCCTCATGTAGATATTTATGTTCTTCATCTCTCTTTCTTCTTTCTATAGATGTTTAGGTATAGTAACTTACAAGATAAGTGTTATCAAACTTAGTTGACATCAATGACAACATATTACTGATTTAATCATATTACATATCTAATTAGCAACTCAGTGATCTCTAATCATAGATCTTCAATTAGGTTCTAAATCAGTTGTAGCTCATCAATACTCTCATAGGAACCACCCCATATTCCCTTGTAAATGGTGTCGAAGCCATTCTACCCATCGAGATTGAGCTCCCATCATTGCGTGTTTCCATGAAGAACTACACTACAGATGAAGACTACCACGTGGAACGTCTCACGCAGTTGGACCTATGAGATGAAAAGAGATAGCAAGTATATGATCACCTGGTTGCATACCAGAATCAACTCAAAAGGATTTATAACAAGAAGGTCCATCCAAGACAATTTCAAGTGGATGACATGGTCCTAAAGGAAAATTAGAAATTGCAAGCACACTGAGAGAAAAGGGGCAAGTTTGAACCTACTTGGTTGGCTCCTTAAGTTGTCAGAGCATGCTTTGGTTTCAGAGCCTATCAGTTATCAATACCAGAAGGTGAACCTTTGAATGATCCTATCAACATCATATATCTGAAGAGGTTCTATGCCTCAACCAGATCCTACATATTCAAAAAATCTAGAAAAATTAGGAAATCCAGAAAAAATACAAAAAAAGCAAAAAAGCAAAAAAAGCAAAGAAAAATAATTCATCGAGTGGTGAAAACTTGGTAATTCAAGCGCCTTGGACAAGTATGTTGGTGAAAACATGGAAAAAGACACCATACATAGTGGACTGAGTCATTATCTATCAAACTCCCATCTCCCCATCCCAATTCCCAGCCCTCTTTATCCAATCCCCATCCCCACCCCTAGCCCATCAATTCCAAGGTGTTCTATCCTCAAGCCTATCTAATGCAGCACTAAGATCTTCCTATCCCTAGTCTTGAGCTTCCTGTATATATCTTGTATAGCACAATCCTTCCTATATATATCTTGTACAGCAAGATCTTCCCATCCCAAATCATGAGCTTCTGTATATATCCATTGTAAATCTCTCCCCGTCTATTGTACATATTGTCCCATCTTATTGTACATATCCTTGTTAGTCCTACAACAAAATTTTATCAAATATCTTGTTCCACTCAGCCTTGTACTTCAGCAACATCAATTATCGACTATCTTTCATCACAATGGTTATTCTTTGACTCATCATTTTCTAGCAAACAATAACACTCATTCTCTCATCAAATAGCTGGTCCTTGAGGATGTATCTTTCCTCCTGTTAGACCTAATCTTCCACCCATCACACCAAGTTCATGTCAATGTATCCTTCTACATGTTCAAACCAATCTTCCCACCATTGATCAAATCAATCTCTTTCCTTGGCAAGGGATGTCTTTTGGAGTTATCATTTTGGTCTTGGATTTTGTCCTTTGGATCTTGTTAATCTTTCATGGCTTCTCATTGTTCATCTCCTCAAAGTTGCCACAATCTTTTATATCATGGTACAGTGTGACTAAGGGTAATCTGGGGCAAGGTCTTT
The DNA here is from genome assembly GCA_027943335.1 of Chamaecyparis obtusa. NCBI lineage: Eukaryota > Viridiplantae > Streptophyta > Pinopsida > Cupressales > Cupressaceae > Chamaecyparis > Chamaecyparis obtusa. The sequence goes on from BSBK01009529.1 coordinate 63,014, forward strand.
TGATCTTTTGCTTCTATCTATGAGTCAGTCAAATGTGACCCTTGCACGGTTCACATGTGATCTTATGGGTTTCATGGTGCACTTGGGAAATGTCATTTGTTTGTGGTTTCTCCAGCATCATTTCTACCATGCTTCCTTTTCAGTTCATGTGTGATGATGGGGTAACTCTGCATGTCTTTTTCGCATCAGTCCTATGCAACGCTGGTGACAAGGCCTTATGATCCCAGTATCCTTGGTAGGTCTGTAATGTTTCTATATTAAACTAGGTTGTGCTCTCTACATTTACACTTGAAGCTCCCCAAATTCCCCTACATCTTGCATCATATAGATTAATCTTGCATCTTGCATCTTTGCATGTAGCTACATCCTGCATTATGTATTCCATCCCATATTGTATTCCTCCATCTTTTCTCTTGGAAGTATGGTTATTTATCCTCCAGGAGCTTCTTCCTTCATTTTTTGTTTCCTTTCGAGAAAATTCCACAACATTTCCTCTTTGTGTTATTTTCTCGAGGGGGCACAACCCCTAATCCTCTGAATTCTAGCCTAGGGCATCTTATTTTCTTGTCTTTGATGCCACATCACTTGCAGCATCGCATCAAAGAGGGGCAAAATGTAGACACCTAAAAATCCTTTAGAAAATAAAAATACTTTTATTTTCTGAAAACTCTTGATGACATCATCATTTGTTAATTAATTATTTATTTTATTTATTTATTTATTTTTATGCTATTAAATCCTCCTATTTTAATTAGACACCTTTAATTAAGAAATCCTTTCCAAAAAAATTTAAATCTTATTTAAACATCATTCCCCCCAGAATTTATTAATTATTTAATAAATTGACCAAAAATCCATTAAATAAATAAAATATTTTTTTAAATCCTAAAACCTTAGAAATGTTCTAGAAACCCCTAACCTCTTCTAGAATTTCCTAAACTTACCCTAAACCTGATTAAAGGGTGATTCCTTCCCTTTTTAGCCTAACCCTTCAAACTTTGACTTTGGGTCAAAACCCCTCATAAATGCTTCTTACATCCTTATTAATGACTCTTACAAGACATTAATAAAGTCCATGTCTCCTCTTCCACTCTTGTTCCCCTTGCACACTTCCCTAGTGTTTCTCACACATGTGTGAGCAACCTTGACCAAGGTTAATGTAACCTTACCCCTAACCATACCCCAAACTCTACAACAAACCTTACCCCGACCCTAACTCTCCTTCCTAACCCAAGCCCTTCCTAAAATCCTATAAATACCCTCCTCTTCCAAGAGAAAAACACCAATTCACATCTTTTACATTTAGTGTTATAATGTTAGACTAAATCTAAATCATCTTAAGCTTTAGCATATTTGTTAGTTTAACTCATTTTCAAGCTTCCATAACTCACATAATAGCTTAGAGAACTTGGATTAATCTTAGTTTCTTTCTTTGTATTGCATTCCTTAGCATCATATCACATTTCATTCATCTTAAAATCCACTCTAGTTTACTCATTTATAGAATAAATCTAAATTTGAGGATTATTAGGCTCTTTGAGGCCTTAGGGGAAAAATAGGTCTTCTATCCCTAGTTTTGTGCCAACATGGGGTTCTCTTGTTCCCTAATATATCATAACCCCCCTAATCATCATTAGGGATTGCTTCAATTATTTAGAGAGCACACCCACATCCCTAAAGTGAGAGCAAATCAAATGGTGGCAAGTTGCTCCCATTTTAGCTCTATCTGAGGTATCATGCAAATGGTTTTTCTATATGTTTAGTATATGTTTCTAGGACTAATGTTTGAATGTCTATGCATGTTCTGAACGGGTTGGTTTGCACTGATCTACAAGAAGAAGCCATCTTGATGCCCCTTATGAATGCAAGAATCCAATGAGGAAACATCATTTTATAATTTAATTTCAGATAACTCAACTTCCAATTTGTAAAGCCAACATGTAATATTAGAAACCATCAATTGAAATTATAAGAAATTAGCTAAATTGCAAAGTTTTTTCTTTTACAGATTCTTATTAGAGAAAAGCGTGCAATTGAGGTGGTTGATGTTCATGCATACATAATTAACTTTATACTTATCATTTGAGTTGGGAAACATTGAAAATAAAAAAATTAGTGAATCATGAAAAGTAAAAAAAAAAGTATACCTATAAAACAAATTAATTTTAACCAATCATATATTTTAAATAAATAATTTTTTAATTTAAAAAATTTAAAAATATAAATTTTAACTTTACAAAAAAGATGCCTATTTTGAAAATGATAAAAATAATTATTTTTTATGATTAGTGGAAATTAATTGACTAATTGTGTAAAAGTGAATGCAGTAGTATTATTAATGGCAAGTACTAACAAATAAGATAGAAAATATGTATATGTTAAAATATATGTTTAAAATATATGTAATAATTAATTATTGAAGGTATATTGTTTATAAATATAATTATTATAAAAAAATGCAAATTTTATCTTTTGTTTCATTTATTTTGTGTTTATTTTAATTTTTTTATAAATATTTTATTCAAATTGTTAATTTGAGATATTTTAGAACACAAGTTGTTTGGACTCATCCTTTTCCCATTTTTTACTTGATTAAAAAAGATATAAAATATGTATATGTTAAAATATATAGAAAAATTCATCAATAAGATTATATTATTTATAAATTATAACTACAATATTATAAACTAGAAAACTGTAAGAGAATTTCTATAAGAGTATCCTTGAATTTTCATTAACAATAACATACACTACATTGTACATCTGGCATTGTGTGATGTAAAGTCACCTCATATACATCATGGAAAATGTAAACTAGGGGTAAGAATCACACACTCAACAAAGTTTATAGTTCAATCATATCAAAGAAATTCCTTAGCAATAGGTCCTTTAACACCATGTTGTAAAAATTTTAAATATAATAGTTGAGGTGAGTGATTATATAGAAAATTATCAATAAAGAAGATTGTGATATAGATGACATAATCACAAGAGTGAAAGATATTATAATCATAGTGTTGGAGTAAATGTTTTTTTCCCATTTTACTCTTGACTTAATTTTACTCTAAGGTTAACTTATTTAATAGGTTAGATGAATATTGTTAAGTCCAATTTGGACTCTAACTCATCCTCTGATATGGTTGTTTCCTATTTGGGCTTTAACTGTTTAGTCAAATTTGGACTCTAACACATCATATGAGATGGTTGTGTCCTATTTGGACTCTAACTCTTCTAGAGGGTATTTTTGAGCTCTATCACAACTCTACCTATCTCCTTGCCTATATAAACAAGCTGCCTTGTTTGTATTTTGCATATTGAAAATATTGGATATTGGAGATATAGAGATTTCTCTTGGTGTTGTTGGCATTGTGATATATTTCGGTGAGTGATCACAAGTAATTATGTTTTTCTTTTCAATGATTCCAACATAGTCATATCAGATGACTAGGACAATCAGTAAGGTCATTGTTCAATCGGTAAGCAGAAACAACTAAGTACAGTGAGTGGTGTACAAGAAGAAGAGCTACAAATGGATAGTTTAGTAGTGGTAATGTTTGAGAATTAATTAAGTGAAGAGGTCTTAGACATGGCATGTATATGTTCACAAGACATCATGTTTACAACCGTAACTCATTTGGATGATCAATGAGAAAGAATTTCAGTGACAGAAGAGGCTACAAGTTAAAAATATTATGTTTTTGAGCTACAATGGAAGATTGTAGATCGATGACTAGTGTAGATTTTTTGGTATGTAAAGTTGTTATGCAGATGTGTCTTAGATGATAAGGATTTGGAGAGCTATCATTTATATGCTTGAGGCAATATTGAAGGGAATATTATAGAAGATGTTTGGGATGGTCAAAAGGTTTTGACTATTCTTGGGATTAGCACATGTGAATCTTATGATGGAATGATGCGATGCTAGTAAACATTTTACAACATCAAGATATGTGTTTAAGTGAGATGTATTTGACAAGAAAGATTGAAAGTTGAATTTTGGTGAAGGTTAAGGTGGTGCTATTCAGGTACTTATAGGGTAATGCTCCTACTGAAAAGGTTGTTGAGATTTATTGTTATGTAAAGTAAAATTCATGATTGATAGGGTTGTGATCACGGTTTTAAGTAGAGGTAGAAAAGAGATTTGTTATAGAGATTAGAGAATAGATTGGGTCTAATAGGAAAGGAGTGTTACATCCATATCATTACTCATTGTTCCCTAATATTTGTAGAAAGCAAAATCCCTTAATTGGGTGAACTTTAACAGATATTCTATTGTAAATCCCTGAACCATCATTTCCATTCAAGCTTCCAAATTCTCCTAACTCACTCCATTCTGTCATTATTGCCTCTCATACTTCATACTCTTCATGTCATTTTGTCTTTCTTAAAACTGCATATTGGTATCTCCCCATTTCCAATGACATGACTAGAAGCGAAATCTAGAATGTACTCGCCCTAAGCATTTAGAGTGTGGGAAACCTAATAAAGAGTTAAGACAGGTCCATGGGTATATTGTTGGATCTCACCTAAATGATCTTTCCTTGACTATGGGACTCTCAATGGGTGGACACTATTGGTTGGATCCTCCTATCAATACTACATCATCTAGTTCTGCTTCTAAAACTTCTTAGTTGGTTACTACTCCAAATGGTAGTATTCTCAAAGAACCTCTCAATGCTCTTCCTCTACAACAGTTCTGTAGCTAAGAACTTTTTCTGTTGTACAAAAATCTATGATCCTGAAAATAATCTTAAAAATTGTAAAATGTCCTAAAAAAAATCCAAAAAAAATTAGAAAAATAGAAAATCATCCTATGTGGTGAAACCTTGTAATCAACGCTCCATCTAGATCAATGCGTAGCTAAGCTCTTGCCTTCTTTCATCCATATTTCTTTCCACTCCCTTGTGTCATCTTGGGCTGAAACTTGTCCTTGTCTTGTCCTCAATTCTAATCTACCATCTAGGGGCAATTGTATGCCTATCTGAGTTGTTAGTTCTTTACATCTTGGTCAACCTCTTGAACTTAACTTGAGTCAGTCCATCAGTCCTTAGCATTGGAATTTTTCTCACTGACATCACTTGGTGTTTCTCAAGACCCCAATCCTTTAGTGTTTTTCAACACTACCTATCGGGGCTTCATTGTGTTTCTTAACACATATCAGATCTTGCACTATCTTTCACTATGCACTTGCACTTTAACACTAGCATAAAGGTATTTTCTTAACACCCAGCACTGACTTACATCCTTGAAAACTAAGAATGACTAAGCTATGCTGAATTATTTTATTGTGTGATGTCTCTTATCATTGATTTTTTCTTTCTATGTCTTCTAAGGTTGCTCGACGATGTCTACCTAACTAGAGATTCATGACTGGGGCCATAACATCATTTTCTTTGATTTCTTCTTGTGGTGTGATTTCAATGATCCTAAGCTATCTAATAAATTAGGTGTCTGTGATAATAGCCTCCATCATGATTGGAATGCCACACATACCTCAACCCTCTTTATTTGGACACTTAGGTGAGGTTGGAAGTATCTCCTTTTCTATTGTTTCTGCTATCTTACAATAGTAACTTGGAAACCATGTTTAGGTCATCTCAACATTTATGTCTTGATGCTTATGTGTGTTTCCTACATCTCATTTGATACAGTCTTATTCATATTTTCATGGTCTCTATTGCACCTGTGAAGGTTGTACTGACCTCTAATGTCCCAAAAACTCAAATGATGAAAACTTATGGTGTATTATATTGGTGACTCGACTACTCCAAAGTCTTAGGCTACATTTCATTGTAGGACTGCATTTAGCTTTGTATTTTTTGTTCTCTTGAGCTATGCTTTCTTTTCATCATTTCTTTCTCTTCATTGAGGTATTTGACTGCAAACTTTATCTTTGATCCTATCTTCGAGATTGAAAACAAAATTCCAAATCTTCTAATGCAGTTGATTGATGACGTTATCGCTTCTTTCTCACTTTCATCTTTCTTTCTAGATCTTCTGAGGCTTATCTTCACCCCTTGCACCTCATTTAGCTTTCCATCCTAATGGGCATGCCAATATAGAAAATATTTTCATCAATCAAATCTCCTAATCTCCAAATCTAGTAATCAAACCAAATCTTAAATTGATCAAGTCAATTAGGGCTAAAACATCATCACTCAGGGCATCTCAACTTCATCGCTCCATATCAAGTTGAGATTCTCCACATCTCCTTTCTAAAAGAGTGTTCTCATCACTTCATATCAGTTCACTCAGATAGACTTCTCTTTGATTTCTTGTAGCATATCAAGTTCATCAGGACCCATATCAATCTGGTATTGTCTCTCAGATGATTAGCTATCTCAATCTCCTTGGACATATATTCAGTCTCATCACTTCATATCAGGCTGGATACTCTCATCTATCTTATCGATCTTCATTCAATCAAGTTCAGAATTTGATCTCTATTAGCTTCATTGACATCATCATTATTTAACTCAATATATTCCTAGATCACTCACACATTAGTCAAAGAGGGGAAAATATAATCACCTAAAATTGGTCTAGTAGAACTTGAGCCCCCTTTTGATCAAATCATCTCTTTGCTAAGCATCATTATGCAGAGTAACTCTTAAAAATATCCTTACAAAATTAAATCAAAAACATCTTATATCAAGCTCATACTATGGTCTAATTTCTAGAGCTTTCATATTTATCTGATTTCTATAACCTTTCTTTTAATATAAAGTTCCCCACTTTTATTAAAAGAACACATTCACATGTGTGCACACTTAATCTTGATTAATTAGAAATTAAAAGGGATTTGTTCTTTAAAATGCAATTTTTTTCTTATTCTACCTAACATCTCCCTTTTTCCTCTTAATCCTCACCACTCATTTCTACCTAACCTTGAATCTCCTTTTCCCTCTTCATCTCATCCACTCATTATTTCTCCTCCTAATCTCCACCCTCCCTTCTTGAGGAAATTCCTTTAAAGGGAAGGTTTTCCCTTACTTAAGGGTCCTAATGCTTTTTTTCGTAATCCTCAATCTTACATTTCTTATTATCTTGCAATATTATATTCTATATTTCTTGCAATCTTATCATATAAATTCTTAGTTTAGCTTCATTCATAGCTTAATATTGCATTTCTAATCTAGCTTCTCTCTTGCATTGTTCTTGCATCTCATTCTTAGATTACTAGTTGTTTGCATACATTCTTAGCTTAATCTCTCACTCTTAGCTTACATCCTTACATTCTTAGCTTCATTCTTAGATTTGAATCTTCCATTTTGTAGTACTCAAGTCACTAATCCTTCATGCCAATTTGATGAGTGTCATGAGAAGGATTAAACTCACTTCAACTAGGAAGCTATGAACCACTTCTTGGGATCTATCCTCTTCCATGGATTTCCCCCAAGAGTAATGGTTCATAGAAGTGTGTCTCACTTTTGATCACACACTTGAAAGACCGAAAAAACTATACACAAGAAAATGGTAACCCAAGTAATTTGGAAGTTAGGGCCTCTACAATAGGTGATATCCATGGAATACATAAAGATCCAAAAATCCCTAATTACACAAACATAAAAAAAAACTTGGGCCAACAATGCTAATAAACAACCTCTACCAAAGATGTTGAGTTAACAAAAAGTCTCAACACAAGCCAAGAACATATACTGTACCAACCTAGCAAAAAGGATTATACGATGTCCAATACAAGGAGTTAGAAATTGTGGGACCCAATATATCACCACCCAAAATAAATAGACCACACCAATCAAAAAAATTATCTGCAATCAACAATATAATTTGAGAGTCCTCCAATGTTAATAAAATCTACTAGTCTCAAATGATAGGAAATGGAGCTTGAAAAATCCATTGAAAATGTGAGCACCCAAAGAGTTAAGGCATTGTGTAACAAGAAAAAAATCCAATCTCACAATATTGCCAACTTTAAATAATTGGAGTTGACCAATGAAATGCCATATGCTACAATGGGATTCTTATAAAGATGCCACAACAAAGGATGTATATGATTTGTAGAATATACCTAATCTAAGGAATAGTAGACCATGTCAGCAAATGTGAATTGACCAATAAACATTATTGATCTAAACAACATATATCCACATGTGCAAGGTAATATGGGCTTGTCCAAAGTAATTTAGAGACCACCAATGTGAACTCCAACTAGAAAATACAAAGTGGGTACAAATGGCCAACAAAAAACAAAATACTAGTGATAGATGGCTACAAATAAAAATTTTATACTAATATATGGTGCACCAACCTATGGTATAGACAAGGATATATAATCTTTGTAAGCAATCCAATGAAGAAATATGTAACCTAGCAATGAAGGCATGATCTGGAATATAAAATGCCTCAACTCAAAATGGGATTCGATAAAAATAGAGATACAAATCAAAGTCATTATGCCAACCAAAAATGAGTATCATTGGTATACAAATAATAAATCACCTCTAACAGAATATTTAGATCCACTATATCAAGGAAAAATAGAAAATTTGTTAAAAAATTTAAATGTTGCAACTAAAATCGAAAGATCTCCAAAAAGAAATGAAATCTATAATTAATTTAAGGGAAAATGTATGAGATTCACATCATCTTTTCTTGAAGGTGATCTTAAAATAACTAATGAAATAATCTTAGATGTATAAGGAGATTCTACAAGAATACTTTGATACCATTTAGGAGTGTCTTCTCTAATGACATGAACACAAACAACAAATCCACCTTCACACAAAGAGAACAATATTATACCAAAAAGGATAAATGGCATTGAGATAAATATAAGTGTATAATAGCTCTTCTTATATAGGCAAGAGAAACAATGCAAGAACCAATGAGGTGCGAGAGTAAATATAAGTACCTACCAAATTACATGGAAAAAATAGTAATGTGGGTAAATAGTAAAATACTAATAAAATATACCTAGCCTCCTAATAACTAACCTAAGTCAAACTTAATTTTTGATTAAATATTAATTTACTCCAAAAACTTGATCATCCTTACATAATCTATCATTCCAATTCAAGAGGAAATATTCTTCTATCAAGAGCATATCAAAGTACAAGAAACATCAAGATACAACAAGTTGTCTTGAAGTGTGTTTTCATGATAAATTTTGTTATGATATATTATTTTATTGCATCAGCACTTGAAGGAATTATTTAAAGAGCATTTCATAATCATAAAAAGTATATAATCATTTCCTTTGATCACTTCAGTTAAGATTTTTCTCAAGGTTTTCAACCTCTACTGAATCAAAGGCGCACTCTTTTACTAATAATCATTGTTGTAGTGCAGGTTAACACCTACTAGTAAGGTATTTATAGTGTCATAAATTGTAACTCTTTAAAATTTCATACTATATTTTGGACCCTTGATTTAGTGTGCCCCTCTCATAGCTCCTTTCAAGCCTATTTTTGGGCTTGTAATTGCCTAACTATCATCTATATTAATTTAATGTCTAGATCCAAGGTTTTGAACCGAAAAACTCTAGAACTACTTTCATTCATCCTAGAAATGGACCCAAATTCAAGTGTGTTAGTTTGTGGGTTCTCCCCATTTATTTTCAAGCCTCAAAATTTTAATATGACCCTTGGAAGTTGGCCTAATTTATGAAATAACCTGAGAACCCTATGTAAGGAGGTCATTTATAATCATTTGTACATCCATCACATTAATTTCACATCAAATATATCCTAGAGTAATTTGTACATCCATTACATTCATTTCACATCAAACATATCCTAGAGAAAGCATTATTCAAAAAACATTATGGTCTTAAACTATGCACTTTAGGTTTTTAGATTGATGTCTTCATATATGCATTGAAAAATAGTGTTTCTTAAAATTGTCGTCAATACATAATATGGTAGAGAAGGGAAGTCAACTAGCTTCCCCCATTGCACCTTATTTAAGGTCTTTGATTGATTCAATGATTTTTAACAATTTTAAATTCACACACCCAAAATACAATTTCTTTAAATTATCCTTATGACTAGACATAGATGAGATGTTCTTTATGATAATAATGTAGTGATCGAATAAGAGATCTATCAAATAAGAGATGAATGGGTACCTAAAATAATCTAGGAATTTGTCCTTATATTCAATTTGTGCATTCAAATTCAAATATTTCATAGTTTAGGTAGTGGTTAATGATTAGTTTGAACTTTGTGTGAACTAGAACTTATAATTAAATTTGATTTTGGAAATAAAGATTCAAGAATGTATATAATATTATAAAAGAAAACTAAAACTAGTAAATTTGAGAGCTAAATATAACCACTAAAAAGAAGGGCATCAAATATAATCAATTGTGGACTAGATGCTAACCCTTTGTGTTAAAAATCTTTGATGTAATTATGTCTTTTTCATATTTATTTCATGTTGATGAATAACTATTTGTACCTTTTTAATTTTTTGGTTAAAAGTATGTACCGGTCCTTATTTTTCTTTCAAAAAATCTAAATTTTATCTAAAGGAGGGAGTTGTATATTCACAAAAAAATCTAGAGAGGAATTTGTCATCGATTCACTCAATTATTTTTGATTAATTAAAATAGGTTTTACAAGGACCCTGAAACCCACAATAATTTAAAGTCGTGAGAAAGTCATGAGAACCAAACAAAGCAAAACAAAACAGAGTAGCTAGGATAGGCCACTATAGGGCCAAGCAAGGAAAAAATAGAGAAAATAAAGCAAAGCCAAAAGGAAGAGCACCATGAATAATTAAGCCAAGCTCATGAGCATGACAGTCATGTTGCTTTCAAGGGCCTCCATCAATTGAACTGTGTCTTTAACGTTCTGCACTTGGGAGCCATGTGGATCAGTTTTCTCCCTGTTCTTCCTAGTTCTAGCCCTAGTTCTTTTCCCTAGTCCTTTAGTCGGCTCCTTGTCCTCCTTCATATTCCCCTGCTTTGTGTTAGGGTCCATTTTTTCTTCCATCTTTTTAATCAGCGGCTTCAAGTTTTTGTTGGACATTTTTAGGATGTTAAAATTTTCCTTTGCCACACCCTTAAGGGTTTTTTCCAGACTAATCATTTTGGACTTCATGTTCATGACCCTAGTTTCCATACTTGGCTTATTCTTTGTGGTCTTATCCTTGTTGTCCAAGCCCTTAATATTTTTCTTGATGTCCTCGATCTCATGGTAGAGCCATTTGAAAGATCGAAACTGGTCCAGCATACTATTTTTGGTATTGTTGAGAAAATCCATGTCCATCTCCCTCACTTTATCACAGAGAACAACTAGTGCAAGGTCTATCAATTCTTCCTTATGGACTTTTCCTTTATTTTTCTCCAAAATCTAAGGAAAGATGGCTTCCCTAATAATTCCCATACGCACAGTGTTAATATTAAAATTTCTCCAGACCTTTTTACCCCTTTTGGTATCCTGACTATGATACTCCCCCCCTGAGGCTTCTTCAGTCTCATCAATCCTTATGGGTGACTAGTTGGTGCCCTGGTCATCTTTATCTTCAGTCACGGGGGCTTGATTTTTAGTGTTAGTGCCTAGGGATTGAGGAGGAGGGTTTTTTCCTCACTGATAGTAAGATCAACCGACAGGTGACTAGAGAGATCCTGCATTGGTTTGGGGGTGTCCACCTTGTCTTGTTCTTGCATAACAGAAGAATCCAAAATGGGGTTTTTCACATCTTCTTCCGAATCCATTTCTTCCTCCTTTTCATTATACTCTTCCTCCGAGTTAGCCTCCTTCCTATCCTATTTTTTGGAGGGTAATTCACTCTTGATAGCTTTCAGAGGTTGTTTCTTGGAAGGGGAGCCTTTGCTCTATTTCTTGAAATCAACTTCCTCACTGTCATCTAAAGGAATGCCCATAGAAGAGCCCGAAGGCACATAATCAGAGCCAGAGTACTCACTGATAGCCTTGCTATCCCCAATTTCCTTGCCCAAGATTTGGGTTTTAAAGAATTCGTATAACAAAAGGATTAATCCTTCATGCATAGTGAGATTTGCAATTTTCTTATCTCTAAAACCAATTATATTCTTGTTCATTGAAGAAAAGAGATAATACGGAATGGAAATCTTGAACCCATGCCTAAAGTGATTAAGCAAGACAAAATGATAGGTTTAGATTCTGTCAAACTTGGTATCCAAGGTAATGTAGTAGATGAGGGCCTTCAAAACATACTGCCAGAGCATCTTCAAACTCTCGGGGAGGTAGTAGGTGCCTGCTTTGACAATGGCTTTCATCTCTGTGTCATCCCTCGCGAAATTTTTGATAGCAATGTCGGAAAGTTTTTGGTCTCTGTAGAATTTTTTCTTAGTAGTAAGAATGTTGGTGACCATCGAAATAACTTCCTCCGTGACTATGAACGACCTACCATCAATCTCCACCAACCCATCTTTCCAAGTATTGACGAAGATTTTGGTGATGTCCTTCATACACCCATGGAGCCATTCAATAAAAGTGGTAACATCCCCTTTCTGTAAGGCATTCCATATTTTTGTTCGCTTCTTCCATTTCTCACTATCGCCCTCCGGCTCCCTTCTTAACCTTTCCCCAACCATGGCTTTTGTGATAGTTCTGGTAAACCACTGGTCCTGCCGAAAATTTATGCTTGCTTTCTTTCTAACTTCAACAGCGCTCTTTCTAAAAGTAGCTTTTTTGAAATGAATACAAGATATGGGGAAGGGGGCCCTAAAAGCGTGTGGAGGTGATGTGTTATTAAAACTCATGCAAATCTGCCACAACTCGCCATGAGTGAAATAACTTCTCCTAGCAAGCTTGAAGCAATAATTATTATTATTGGTTAAAGTTGCGGTACTTTGAAGATCATTTCCATCCAGGGAATCCAGCTCGACTTTATGGAAAGTTTCATCATTGTACCTTAAGTAGTAAGTTTCCTTGCTGGCAGCTTATAAGGTGATCCAATCAGCATCCCAGTTGGCAACAGAGATAAGCACGTGAATAGAAAGGTCAGCCTCCGAGAAATAGGTCCAAGTGGCACCGATTCGCTCAATTGTTGATTAGTAGTATTGTCTTATTTGGCTAAAGAGTCGTAATCTAACAATTATTTTGAAAAGGCCAATCTATTAGCCAACAATTACTAAGTAGAATATGTTTCACTATTGTGATTATCTTCTCTCCATCAATAATTTAATATGAAATTATTTGTGTCAAATTTGATAGCCAAAATTTGTGCAACATCGTGGTAAAGAACCCCTACCCAACAATTTCTTTGATATGATTAAGCCATTGTTGAGTGTCTAATTCATGCCCCTTATTTACTTTTTTCGTAATGTAAATGAGGTGATTTGCATCATAAATGTACAATGTAGTGGATGATATTGTTAATGATACACTTTTTTAGTTTATAATATTGTAGTTATAATTTATAAACAATATAAGTTTACTAATGAATTATTTCATATATTTCTAACATATACACATTTAAAATCTTTATTAATCAAATAAAAGAAAAAATGGGATTGAAATCAAATAACTTGTGTTCTAGAACCCCTTAAATTTATAATTAGAATATCACATTAATGAAAAAAAAAGCAAAACAAGGACTAAAATGAAACAAAAAATAAATTTACGATTATAGTTTTTAAACACTATACCTTCAATAATTAATTATTTCATATATTTTTACATATGCATATTTTCCATCTTATTTATTTAACTTGAACCAATATGTTATTCTCATACCTTTTTAATATCCAAAACTTCGTTACAATTTATATTTACTTCATTTCTTATTTCTTATTTAACTTGTCTTTTTCAAAAAAGCCTTAACTGTAAACACAAATTTTATTTCTGTACAAATAAAAATCAAGTGTGCATCTAGGCAAAACAACAGAAAACAATTTGGCTTGATAAACCCTCAGTTTGATCCCGTGGATGCCATTAAGAATCTACATCAGACTACAACATACACAGCAGCTTATCTTCCTTATGTCTTGATGAAGCGCTAGTAATTGCCCAATTTAAGGAGAAGGTAAATAGAAGCGCTAGTAATTGTGGAACTCTCCTTTGTGCTGAACTCTGATAACATTACAGATGAAAAAATACAGGGAATCTCCGGAGTGGTCCCATTTTTAGTTTCAAGTTCATACAAGGATAAATGGACGATTCCAATAAAGATTAGGGTAACAGGCTTCCAGCTGGTTGATGTGTGACTGATCAAACATGTTAATGTCTGTTCTTTAATCCGAATACTATTGACGTACTAGACTCGTTGATAAACGTCACATTCATTGAACAAAGAATCAAAGTCAAACAATATTTTTTCATAGACTTCCAACGGAAAGAAGTCTTCAAGTCTTTCTCGCATTGAAGATTTTGAACGCTTCAACGGGTGTATCCCATTTGAACTTTGGTCCTTTCACATTGGAATGCATTCAAGGTTTATTTATGACACTCCCATCTCTCATGTCTTAATGGTAATATATATATAGAGTAACTTTTAATACTTATTCTCCCACCTTAGTATCATAGGTTAGTTTATATTTATGACACTTTTTAATGAATTTTATTACATTTTAGAGGTATTCAATTTTTTATTAAAAAATTTTTGTTAATGCAAGTATAAAGCGTAATGCTATTAGCACCATCTAAAGAACTTATAAAGCAGTTGATCAATAAGGTATATATAATGAATATACAACTACTGCAAAGTTATAGTTAATAAGAAAATCAAAATTAAATACATGCACAAAGTTTGAAACCTATGTATGAAGAGAAGATCATTTATGGCATCACATAAACATTATGCATCCTTCACGAAATGGACCAAGGAATATAACAAGTCTCAATTTATTTGTTAAAGGAGAATAGTTCCCGAATTGTAGTAATTGTTAAATATGGCAAGCACGTATTTGAATGGGTGCTAGATAAAATCTAGCACAATAAAGAATGCCACCGTATGAAAATTTAGAGTAGTATCAACCATAGATATGTGTCCATAATAAGTTGTGAGAAAATCAGATACCAATACTAAGTCAAAGATGGAGAAAAAAGGTAGAATGTTGTTACACCCTTAATCCTAGAGTATACATATCATTATGAGTCGATTTATGACTACCTCAACTCCTAATTAATTCATGTTATAATTATTATATTTGTATATAGTTATTTAGGTTCGCATTGCGCCTATATAGTCAAATTTAAGTCAGCCTAGGTGATATTCTAGGCATAAGTAGGGTATATAAAGGAGGTAATGTTAAAATGGTGATCAAATTGCATACATTACTCCATTGTCAAACAAAAATAAAAATATAAAATAATATATTCAATAAAGATTCAAATTGATGAGATTACATTCATATACATTGGCTTATAAAGCCATAATTTTCCCATACAACCTACCCTACAAGAAAAAAATCTCATCAAATAACTATAACCAACAAAATAAATTTATTTTATTTATTCTAATATAACTACAAATGTAATTTCCGATAAAAAAAAATAACTACAAATGTAATATTTATGAGCATTCCCCCTTTTCACATTAGTCTGAATAAAGGATAAAATATTGTAATATTTGATCACAACAATTTTGGAGACTTTTATGAAGTGCCTTCGTTGATCCTCCTCACTCACCTAGGAAACACCAAACTAACCTCATTGTCGAATCTCCAGATTATAGAACTTACAAGGTCATCTAAACAACATTAGAGAATATAAAACATTCTCAACCTCCTTGTACAATGAGACACCTCTCCTTTGAAAGTGCACATCTCCTCCAAGTGTATCTAATGTCTCCTCTACTCATGTCCATGAGAGAAAAACTCTCATCTAAGAGTCCACACTTCCTTCAAGTGTGTCAAATCCCTCCTGCAATTTTGCGGTAACAATCCCTCCTCTATTATATAAAACAGCAATCAAACGTGAAAATACCAAGTGCAACCACAAGAAAATCTAATCATTCCTTAATATTTGAAGGGATACATAATGTCAAGTCCCCTCCTTTATTTAGGGACCCAATAAGAAAATGTTTCTTCTTGTAAAAATTATCATCCTTGAAAAAGAAGCTAGTTTGGGATGATAAAATGTCTCCTTCCTCCATTACCTCCAACCTCCAATGACACCGTGTTAAACTATACTCATTTGATGTATTGTTTGGCTCTCTGATACCACAAGAATGTGATTTTATAATTTTAAATTTATCACATGTATCTTACACTTTATAAATGATGGATAAGAACAAGAAATATTTAGATTAATTATTTTCATAAAATATTTATCAATAATATTAGATAAGTGTAAAATATTAATTTTTACTTTCTTTCATTGTTGTCAAATAAGATTTAACTTGTACTCAATAGATATAAGTTTCATATTATACAATTTTGTACAATAAGATTAATAATATAGATAAAACATAAATATATATATTTTTCAATATTTTTAACACCTACATTCCATTTATTTGGAAATCATTGAAAATTTACATACTTCACTATTTATTTGGAAATCATTGAAAATAGAGAGGAATGGGCAGGGCAGAAACGAATACCACCATATGTTCATATCAAGAAAGCTAAATCAGCAGGGCAATTAGCTTATTTGCAACGTAGACAATAAGAGCATGCTCGAGATGAAGTTTGGTTTAGGGTTTAGGGTTTCGAGATGAAGCCTGCAACGTAGACAATCAGACGTCCGAAGATGAAGTTTGTCCTCCCGATTTTGTGAAGGCCGAAGGAATGGGAGGATCCGGGAGAGTTATATCCCCCTCCAGAGCCTGAACCACAGTGGCCATTGAAGGGCGCGCTTGTGGATCCTCTTGTATGCACCACATTGCCACTTTCACCGCTCTTTCCATCTCTTCTTTCTCCTCCTCTCCTTCCATTTCTATGTCTGCCAACTGCCCGACTTCTCCCTTGGATAGTTGAGATGATGCCCACGCTGGAAGAAACCATTTCTCACTGGCTGTGTTCAGATCTACGTTCCTTCGCCCACTTACAATCTCCAGAAGAGTAATCCCATAGCTGTATACATCTGCTTTCGCTGGAACGACCAAAAGAGACATATAATTTAATGGTTTGAAAAAACTCCAAGGAGAAATTAACCCAAGGTAAGAAGGATGTGAAGAAAACTAGGCTTACTTGTAATGGGAAGTTTGGCGAGCCATTCGGGAGCCATGTAGCCCCTTGTACCTCTCGTTCTCGTGATCACGCGACTCATATCTCGGTCCACAAGTTTAGCAGTCCCAAAATCTGACAGCTTTGGAGCAAAATCGCGGTCAAGCAGAATGTTGGCTGGTTTTACATCGAAATGCATTATTCGATCCCTGCACTCCTCGTGAATGTATGCCAATCCACGCGCAGTGCCCACAGCGATGGAAAAACGTCTGCCCCAGCTCAACAATTTCTTCTTTTCGCCCTTGAAAAGAAATCTGTCAAGGGAGCTATTTTCAAGGTACTCATAAACAAGCACCCTATGATTCCCTTCCGCACAAAACCCAAGTAATCGAACCAGATTCTGGTGATGAATTGCCCCTATGATGAGCACTTCTGTTTGAAATTCTTTCTCGATCTGCTTCGATTTCTTGAGTCTCTTAACAGCCAAGATTCTGTTGTCGGGTAGAAATCCCTTGTAAACATCTCCGAAACCTCCACTGCCCAACTTGTGACTGAAATTCTTCGTGACGATCCGAAGCTCATCGTAGGTAAACCTGTGAGGCGTCTCTGCAGTAAGTTCATAATTGGGCAAGCCCGCCATTAATACTGAGCGCCTCTTTCTGCACCAAATCCACGCCAGGCAGCCAGATGCAAGAGCAAGAAGCGGCAGGACCAAAAAGAGAACCATCTTTAAAACTGTGCGGTTTTTGTGCGAGTGGGTTATTGCAGCCCCAGGCGCAGGAGCAAGAGAAGGAGCAACTGCGGCCAGACGCTGGCGGGCAGAAATCCTGATCTGGACGTCCATGGCGGCTACTGTAGAAGAAGAAGAGTTCCTTAGGCCGAACGAAGAGGCATCAGAATATATGAAACAGGTTCCATTCCTCTGGTATGAATAAGCAACGCAGGAACAATCAGAAAGACATTTGCGAGAGCACCATCCCTCGGATTTACCACCTCCAGCGATCAAAGGAGAGCCGCCATCATTCAGAGCAACATCAGCCAACTGTAAAAATTTGTCATTCGTGCCGCCATGTGTGCTACAGTTCAGTGGAATCGAACGGACGCATCCCTCGGAGGTGTCTTCCGCATCCCACGATTTCGAATCTGATACGCGGAAGACCGAGGGACAAGCGCATTCCATCACACGGTCCGGTTGCGGAGTACAAACGCCATACGATCCGCACGCTTTATGGACCGTGCATGGATCGTCGGGCGCAAACCAGAGCCGCTGCCATATATTTATGTTGTCCGCCGGAATATATTGCTGCATCTCCATGAAGCCTCTGTGGCTCATGACAATGCGCTCGTAGAGTTCGGTGGAGTTCCAAAGGAGCATAAGCCTTCCAGAGCTAATTACCAGTTTGATCTGGTTGTAGCGCGTGTTCACCCTTCTCAAAGAGGGGACGTTGGAATAGGTGCCGCTGCTGCTGTCGAAGTCGCCTGAGGTCCAGTAAGCCACGGTGGAGTTCCAGTAGAGTCTAACGACATAGTCCTTGTCGACGATAACAGAATAGCGGCCCCGAGAAGGATCGTTCGCATCTTTCCAAGCCGTCAGCTTTGATCCCAAACCTATCTTCATTCCCGGTATCAGAGTATCGCATGGCGTGTCAAAGCTTTCCCACGCAGCCACTGCTCCGTTTGAACTGCTGTTATGCCTCGAAATTAGGACAAAATTTCCTGTTTTCTCAAGCCGTGCAAAGGATACGTTGAGTCTGCTTGTGTTGCTACTCCAGATTTGTTTCCCCTGGTCCAACAGCACCAGGTTTCCGTCCAGAAGGAACTGGGCGGAAACAGAATTTGAAGCAGGGTTGTCCCTGTTCGCCACCCAAATAATTCTGCTTCGCATTGGGGATGTAATATTGGCATACCAGATGCCCAGATAATTCGCTCCTGCTTTGAGAGAGAAAATACCCATTGCAAACATTCCGTCCGAAGATAGCCATGTCTGCTCTCTCCTCACGCTGGACCCCGGCCTGATTATGCCCGGCTCGTCTGCAGTAATGGCAAAGACATAAACTTTGCTGGTGCAAATGAGTAATATAAGAGTAAGAGCCAAATCTCTCAAAGAGATTGAGATCCGACATGTCTGCACGCAGTACATGGTGCTGTTTACAGCCATGATTGTTTAGTTGTTTTGGTGCTTGAATCTTTCTAGCTCAGTTTTCGTCTTTTAACTCTTTGGCCTTAGGCACCAAACATGTGAAAAGGTTTTGACATCAGTACTATATTCCATTCAATTCAAATGTGGAACGTGAAGACAAATTTCATTAATTGTCATGTTTACGTGGGAAGTGGAAATTAGGAGGAAAACATCGCATCTTAAAACCTTCCAGCTGGTTGATAAGTGACTGATCAAACACGGTAACGTACTGGACGCGCAAAAAACTTCACATTCATTGAACAAATAATCAAAGCCAAATAAGATTTTTTCATAGACTTGGAAGGGAAAGAAGTCGTCAATCTCCCTCGATATAGATGGTTTTGAACTCTTCAACGTTTGTATCCCATTTGAACTTTGTTCCTTTCACATTCGCGGTTTACTCTTGTTCTTGGCATACGAGTGGGTAAGAGCATCTTTCATGTTATAGAGCAATAGACGAGAAGTAAAATCTTATTGCTCAATGATATTGTCCGTGGACTCCAATTTTATATTGCACCTCTAAATGTATCAATATGTGTAGTTTTATTTATGAATTTGAAGAATATTAGTTTATTGTTTAAGTGGAGTATTTTGACGGATAGATATAGTCTACACTTAATTATGCTTGAGGTCTTTAATTGGCTTGTTTAGGTTTAGCTCTCAAATTTATTAGTTTTAGGTTTTTTTTATAATAATATATGTATTTTTAATCTTAATTTGTAAAATCAAATTTAATTATAAGTTTTAGTTCATATAATTTGAATTAATCATTAACCACTATTTAAAATATGAAATATTTGAGTTTGAATGTATAAATTGAATAAAAAGATAAATTCTTAGATTGTTTTAAATGTCTATCCATTTCTTATTGGTCATTGTATTATTATCATAAAGAACATCTCATTCATATTTAGTCATAAGGAATAGCAATTGCATTTTGGGTGTGTCCATTTGAACTTGTTAAAAATCATTGAATCAATCATAAGCCTTGACTAAGGTGCAAGGGGGGAAGTTGGTTGACTTCCCTTCTCTACCATATTCTGTAGTGATGATAATTTTAAGCACCACCATTTTTAAATGCATATACGAAGACATGAATCTAAAACCTAAAGTGCATAGATCAAGACCATAATTTTTGAATAATGTTGGCTCTAGGATATGTTTGATGTGAAGTAAATGTGATGGATGTCCATATGAATTAGAAACGACCGGTTCTCAAGATATTTCATAAATTAGGCCAACTTCCAAGGGTCATATTAAAATTTTGAGGCTTGTTAATACATGGGGAGAATTGGCACACTGGAAAGCTTGACTTTGGCCCATTTTAGGTGGAATGAAAGTAGTTACTCTAGAAAATAAGGTAGCAAACAACTGAGATTAGGGGGGTGAATCAGTTGTTCCTAAACTTTAAAACCTTAAAATGCTTACTTTTGATCTTAATGAATTAAGCTTGCATGCATGAATCAGAACCACATCCAAAACACATAACACTAAGATTTTTATCATGGAAAACCAAATGGGAAAACCCATGGTGGGGCTGGAACCCACATAAGTATATACCTGGTTAGAAGTATAGCTTATTACAAATGAGGAATACGCATGCATTCATGCACACTTCTTAGAGCTCGCTACTCAAAATGCCTAGGGCTGCAACCCAAATGAGGGCTTACTTCCTTACAAGACCACTACAATGTTTAATCAGACTACAATCTAAGATTTTGTGAACTGTATAATAGCATCTACCTCATGCCTTGGTCAGTTCCAATGAAGCACAATCAAATCTTTGTTCAAATCCTCCTTGACTCCTTCAAATGAGAAATTCAACCCTCAACATATCTGCACCCTTTATCTACAAGCAATCGCATGCATTTGCACCCATGATTTTGCCCTAAAATCATATATATAAACCATCATCGTTGAAAGCTAAACAAGGTTGGAAAAACCCAAATTCAAATTTCAAATTAGGGCACCAAAACAATCATTATTCAAATCCATGTTAACTACCAAAATATAGCAATAATCCATATCAACACCCTTGAGCTCATAACGATGTGAACCACCAATTCAACATGCACACAACCCAAGAACATCCATAGGCATCATAAAGAACATACAAATATTCAAAGACACCCAAACCTTTGAAGTCAACAACATCACTCATACCGAACCCCAAGAACATTATCACCTGCAATTGTAACTCTTGAAAAATGCCTTGTGGACCTCTGGACCACAGACCTTCTAAATTGAGGACACGTTAGTATGTCTCATTCATAATCCTCAATGCAAAGACAAAAATATCAACCTGTAAATGCACACTAAACTAATCTTTATCACTCTATCAACACTAGTAAACAGTGTATAATCTAGTCACCATAATTAACCTTGTATCATATTAAAATCTTCACCTGCACCTCTGTAACTTGACAAAGACCAAGTATAGACTCTCTAAATCTCTTGACATGCACAACCATTTCCCTTCATCCAGTGAACCACACCGAACCTCTGAGCATACTGCACTACTAGCCAAATAGATATGTTGACATCAATGACAACACATCTAAATTGCCAATGTAATCTCCCCCTTTGGCATTGATGGCAATATATGACATGAAAAATATGTTTAATACAATCAGAAACCAATAATATCCCCCTAAGATCAACACTCAACAATACTACCAACAATATATATCCATAATTATTCATCATTATCTTTCAGAGTCTCTTTATCTCTTCTCTCCCTAGGAATAAGCTTCCCCTTTGTTCCATACTTATTACATACTCTTCTCTCCATTAGTCTCTCTTCCTTAGATATGTACTATTTTTCACATGTTCTCTTCTCCTTAGCTGAAGATCTTTCTTATGTACAAGTGTGACTTATTTTTCACATGCTCATCTCCCCCTTTGACATCAATGGTAAAGGCATAGAAGTCAAACATCTCACACCACAAATCAAAACACCTACCTTACCATGTTGACTACTCCCCTTGAGTAGTAGCCTCCAAACACCAATCCAAGTGAATGATATCTTCATTAAATGTACTAGATTAATGCAATCATCTGCGTCTTAGTTTTGATCAAGACAGGAAATTACCCCCAACTTGCTTCTAAGATACACAAATGTATCTTTAGGAAATGGATTGGTGAATATATCGGCTATTTTTTCCTTGGTAGGACCATACTCTAGTCTCACCTATTTATGATTCACCTTTTCTCTTAGGAATTGGTACTTATTTGATCTTTTCTTTGTCTTCAAGTTCTACATAGGATTCTTAGATATTTATGGTACTTGAATTATCAGAATATATAAAAATAGGCTCATCAAATACAACTCCTATATCTGATAACATCTAAGTTTCATCCAAACTATTTGTTAGGAATGAATGCAAAGTATTTTGGCAGTCATTCTGTAGCAGTTGTTGTTGCATTCATGACTTTGATTGTCATTGATGTCAACACAGTGATATTCTGGATATCAGCAAGAAAGTAGGTACAGTTTTGTTTTGCACACATGTTGTATTATAGATTGGCTTTTGCGCAGTTGATGGCATGTTCTTTGGTGTGTTATTAACCTATGGTTAATAGTGCAAAAAGAAATTCATTCATTTGTGAGAGTTATGAGCATTTTGGTAAAAGCAGTGTTTAGACAGTGTTTCTGTGAAGCGATTTTTGGAAATCGGAGAATATCTCTTAGCTGGGATGGAATTTGATTTTGCGCAGTTAAAGGGATGTTGGAGACTCATTAATGATGATGTGGTTCATAGTGAAAACTTCGAAGATATGTTTGGAGAAAGTTACAGTATCTGGAAGCTGACAGTTTTATGTGAAATTTTGTGTGTAGCATGCAGAATTTATTATTTTGTAATTGAGGACCGACTCATTTGTAATTATTTGAGTTTGGTATATAAGAAGGAAATTTTTCCTTGTTGCAATATGAACTATGAAGGTTGAGATGTGAATATATGCATGAAGTGAAGAAAAGAGCTAATTCAGTGATGAAGGAAGACTTGTGAGTACAGAGATCTGGAATTGTGATCTTGTGTAGCAGAGAGTGAGGTTTTGGCACAGTGTGAAGGAGGTAATATATTTCATATTATTCTGTTGAATAATTCTAAGATCTTTTGGATAGTGGGTTCAGAGATCTTGCCTTGAAGCTGTTTGGGCAATGGGTCCTTCTGTCTTCCATAAACTCTTAACCAGGTTAGAATCTTTTAACAGAGATTCAAAATCTCCTAACAGGGATTTATATGTACTGAATGTATTTCATAAGACTCCTAATAGGGTCCATCCTCTAATAAGGAACTTTCATATTAGTGCATCATTTTGTGGGCATCATTCCCATCGAGGTTTACTCTTTTCAAGAGGCTCCCTAGTCAACATATCTTGTGTTATTGTGCAATTGTGTATGGTTATCTTTCTATGGTTGATTAGTACACTAATCATATTGTTTAAAGTAGTTGAATGGTTAAATTATCAGATAACTGATTCATCCCCCCTTCTTAGTTATCTTGGGGATCTTTACTTTCTAACAATTGGTATCAGAGCAGTAGGTCCTTGAAAGAAAAGTGTAACAACTTAAGGAGATCCATGGTGAATTTCAGAAAAGAAAGCCCTAAGTTTGATGGAGTAAATTTTGACAACTAGAAAGAAAAGATGAAGACTCATCTATTGTGTTTAGGACCAAGTTATTGGTTGATTACAAAGAATGAGAAGACTATCATTGAGGAAGACAATCTAGAGGCAGGAACTAAAGATGAACTAGATCTATTCATGTGTAACATACTTGCAAGAGAAGCACTTTTGTCAGCACTACCAAAGAATGAATATAGTCAGGTAAGATGTTTGAAAACATCTCATGCAATTTGGAAAGCTTTACATTCTACTTTTGAAGGTGATGAACATGCAAAGAAGGCTAGATTACATAATTGGATTTGTGCATTTGAAGATATCAGAATGATGGAAGATGAATCTATTAGAAGTTATATTGGTAGGATGTCTGAGATTGTAACAAGAATAAAGTCTTGTGGAGGTGATAAGATGGAGAATGAAGTGATATGGAAAATTCTGAGAACTTTGACACCAGTATTCAAGAAGACAACACAGATGATTGAACAAGTGATACCTTGTACATTGAACTTTTCAAGAGAGACTCTTCTTGGAAGATTAGAAATAGCAGAGATGAACTTGAGATTATCAGGAGAGCTACCTAGAATGGAAACAGCATTCAGTGCTCTTAACATTAGACCTACAAGAAGTACTAGTGTGAATGGAGATTATGCTAGTAGTAGCAGATCTAAATCTAAGGAAGATAAGAAGATTGAAGAAGGTATTGCATTACTTGTAAAAAGAGAACCATATGGTAAGAAAATCTATAAATGTTGGACTTGTCAAGAATATGGTCATTTTGCATCTAAATGTCCTAAAAGAGTTAAGTAGTATAGAAGCAACTTTAAACCTAGGAGATCTAAAGAATGTTATTAAGCAAATGATGAAGATCCTGAAGCAAGAATTGAAAGACATTTAAGTGACAGTAATAATGATAACTTTGAGGAAATAGGATTTGTAGCAATTAAAGAAGAAAGTTTTGAATCTGATAAAAGGGAAGAAAAAGCATTAGTTTCACAAGTTGAAAAGAAATCTGATTGGATTATAGATAGTGGTTGTTCACATCATATGACTGGAGATAAAAGAAAGTTTGTTAAGTTAGATAATTATGATGAAGGAATTGTTAGGGTTGGTAATGATGCACCTTGTTTGATTAAGGGTATAGGATCTATTACTCTTGATGGAAAGACTAACACTGATGATGTTTACTTTGTTGATGGATTGAGACATAATCTACTAAGCATTGGACAATTGGCTGATAAGGGTTATCAAGTTTGGTTTGCTGAGAAAACTTGTGTGATAAAAGATAAAGATGGAAATCTAATTGGAAAAGGATCTAGAACCAGAGGTAATTTATTTCAGTTGAATCATACTGAGATGACATGTTTGATAACTAGGATTGATGATAGTTGGTTATGGCATAAAAGGTTTTGTCATATAAACTTTGATAATATTGTCAAGGTGAGCACTACACTTGCAGTAAGAGATTTACCTAGAATTATGAAACCTGCTAACATGATTTGCAAAGAATGTATGATGGCAAAGCAGAAAAGGAGTTCATTTCCTAACAAGAAGTTCACATCGACAGAGAAGCTGGAGATTGTTCATACAGACTTGAGTGGTCCTACTAGGACTAGACGATTCTATGGAGAAAGGTATTTTATGATTCTTGTTGATGATTTTACAAGGATGATGTGGATTGCATTTTTGAAAGAAAAATCTGAAGCATTTGATAAATTTAAGATCATGAAAAGCAAAATTGAGAATGAATCTGGAATGAAGATTAAGTGTCTAAGATCTGATAGAGGTGGTGAATTTACATCTAGAGAGTTTAACACCTTTTGTGAAATGAATGGTATTAAGAGACAACTTTCAGCCCCTAGAACACTAGAACAAAATGATATTGCAGAAAGAAGGAACAGGTCAATAACTAAAGCAGCAAGAGCTATGTTGTTTGAAAATGATTTGGCTAAGACTTTTTGGAGAGAAGCAGTGAACACAGTAGTATAGAATATGAACAGAGTACAAATCAGAGCAGATACAAACAAGACACCTTATGAATTATGGTTTGGACATGCACCCTCAGTTATGTATTTTAGAATTTTTGAAAGTAAATGTTATATAAAGAGAGATGATGATATAGGAAAATTTGATCCTAGAAGTGATGAAGGAATATTTCTTGGATATTCTTTAAAAAAAAAAGCATATAGATGTTATAACAAAAGAACTAAGACTATTGTTGAAAGTGCAAATGTAAAAGTTAATGAGAAGTTTAAAATTCAGGAAAGAATGCTTGATTATGAATCTAATGGAGAAGCACAACCTCAGCCTAACATTGAAAATGCAAAATTATTTTTGGAAGATAACAGTGATTTGCTGAATGAAAGTCATACTGAAGAAAACAGAGAAGAAAACAGAGAAGAAAGTAGAGAAGAATCTATAGTTGGAACAAGATCAATAATTATGACACCTAACAGGTATATTTCGAGACATCACCCAGTTGAACAAGTTATTGGAAGTTTAGACAGAGGAGTTTTGACTCGAAATAAGGTACATTTATGTTTGATTTCTCAAATTGAACCTAAGACTACTAATGAAGCTTGTGAAGATGAACATTGGATTAATGCTATGAAAGAAGAACTGGAGCAGATTAAAAAAAACAAGACATGGGAATTGGTCCCTAGACCTGAAGACAAGAATGTGATTGGAACAAAGTGGGTATTCAGAAACAAGATGAATGAACAAGGAGAAGTGATAAGAAACAAAGCAAGATTAGTATGTAAAGGATATTCACAGCAAGAAGGAATTGACTATGAAGAAACTTTTGCACCTATGGCCAGACTTGAAGTAGTGAGAATGTTTCTAGCATATGCAGCTTACAAGAAATTCAAAGTGTATCAGATGGATGTGAAATCAGCAGTTTTGAATGGTGAATTGGAAGAAGAAGTCTACATTGAGCAGCCTGAAGGTTTTCCTTTGACACAAGAAGGAGATATGGTATGTAAGTTAAACAAAGCTTTATATGGATTAAAACAAGCACCTAGAACCTGGTATGTAAGATTGGATAAGTATTTATTGAAATTGGGATTTATAAAAGGAACAACAGATAGTAACTTATACACAAAAGAAATTGAGAATGGTTTGTTGGTTATAGTTATATTTGTTGATGATATTATCTTTGGAGGAGAAGATGAAGCTAGTGACAAATTTGCAGATGAAATGAAAACTGAATTTGAGATGAGCATGATTGGAGAAATGAAATATTTTTTGGGATTACAGATAACACAAAGCAAGGAAGTATATTTGTAAGTCAAACTAAGTATTTGAATGACTTATTGAAAAGATTTGGAATGGAAAATTCTAAACCTATTGGAACACCTATGGTAACTGGACATAAGTTATCTAGCAAAGATGAGACACCAACAGTTGAGTAGAAAAAGTACAGATCTATGATTGGAGGATTGCAGTACTTGACACATACAAGACTTGATATAGCACATTCAGTTGGGATTGTAGCAAGATTTCAAGCAGAACCTAGAGAATCACATTATGCAGCAGTAAAGAGGATACTGAGATATCTAAAAGGAACAATGGATTATGGATTATGGTATGAGAATTCTAATGATTTTACTTTATGTGCCTATACTGATGCAGATTGGGGAGGCAACGTTGATGACAAGAAAAGCACCAATGGTGGAGCCTTTTTCTTGGAAGAAAATTGGTCTCTTGGTTAAGTAAGAAGCAGAATTGTACTTCACAAAGTATAGCAGAAGTAGAATATGTTGCAGCAGCAAATAATTGTAATCAAATTATTTGGATGAAGCAGATGTTGAAGGATATTGGAATAAAGTTTGATGAGCCTGTTGTTATACATTGTGATAACACTAGTACAGTGAGTATGTCAAAAAATCTTATTTTACATTCTAAGACTAAACATATTGAGATCAAGTATCATGTTGTAAGAGAGAAAGTTGCAGAAAAAGAAGTAAGATTGGAGTACATAAGCACAAAGGAATAGATAGCAGATATATTTACAAAACCTTTACCTAAGGATACATTTGTGTATCTGAGAGGTATGCTTGGGGTTATGCCCCAACTTGTTTTTGACAATTGATGCAGATGATTGCATCCATCCAGTGGTATATGAGCCCTATCTTTCTTCTGGATTGGATGTTGGAACTTCCTCTATGGGGGAGTTTATGAGCTGAGTCATGAGGACTCTTGTTATTGTATTTTTCTGAAAAGTGTCTTTTGACATTAAGTTGTTGTTGACTTAGTGATGGAATTTCTATCATTGATGTCAATGGGGGAGAGATATACATGAAAAACATTGTGGATTGTATGAGAGAGCTGAATAGGAAAATGAAGCAAGATTTAATTTGATATTTTGCAGTGATGTTGCAGTATTGGATTTTTGGAACATTAGATGTTTTTCATCTATGTTGCCATCAATGCCAATGGGGGAGATTTTTAGGAATGAATGGAAAGTATTTTGGCATTCATTCTATAGTATTTGTTGTTGCATTTATGACTTGGATTGTCATTGATGTCAACACAGTGATATTCTGGATATCAGTAGGAAAGCAGGTACAATTTTGTTTTGCACACATGTTGTATTATAGATTGGATTTTTCACAGTTGATGGTATGTTCTTTGGTGTGTTATTAACCTATGGTTAATAGCACAAAAATAAATTCATTCATTTGTGAGAGTTATGAGCATTTTGGTAAAAGCAATGTTTAGACAGTGTTTCTGTGAAGCAATTTTCAAAAATCGGAGGATATCTCTTAGCTGGGATGGAATCTAATTTTGTGTAGTTAAAGGGATGTTGGAGACTCATTAATGATGATGTGGTTCACAATGCAAACTTTGAAGATATGTTTGGAGAAAGTTATAGTATTTGGAAGCTGACAATTTTATGTGAAATTTTGTGTGTAGCGTGTAGAATTTATTATTTTGTAATTGAGGACTGACTCATTTGTAATTATTTGAGTTTGGTATATAAGAAGGAATTTTTTCCTTGTTGCAATATGAACTATGAAGGTTGAGATGTGAATATATGCATGAAGTGAAGAAAAGAGTTAATTCAGTTATGAAGGAAGACTTGTGAGTACAGAGATCTGGAATTGTGATCTTGTGTAGTAGAGAGTGTGGTTTTGGTACAATGTGAAGGAGGTAATATATTTCATATTATTTTGTTGAATAATTCTAAGATCTTTTGGACAGTGGGTTCAGAGATCTTGCCTTGAACCTGTTTGGGCAGTGGGTCCTTCTATCTTCCATAAACTCTTAACCGGGTTAGAATCTTTTAACAGGGATTCAAAATATCCTAATAGGGATTTATATGTACTAAATGTATTTCATAAGACTCCTAACAGGGTCCATCCTCTAACAAGGAACTTTCATATTAGTGCATCATTTTGTGGGCATCATTCCCATCGGGGTTTACTCTTTTCAAGAGGTTCCCTAGTCAACATATCTTGTGTTATTGTGCAATTGTGTATGGTTATCTGTCTATGGTTGATTAGTACACTAATCATATTATTTAAAGTAGTTGAATGGTTAAATTATTAGATAATGGATTCACCCCCCTCTCAGTTATCTTGGGGATCTTTACTTTCTAACACTATTTGTGTACAATTTCTAGTGGTAGAAATGTACTCTGCCTCTACAATAGATAAAGAGGTGGAGTTCTACATCTTTCTCATCCATGAGACCAACCTACTTTCTAGAAAGAAAGAGCCACCACTTGTTCTTTTCCTATCATCAACATCCCCTACACACTCTGCATCAGTACACAGACACAAGGTGAAATCATTACCTTTAGGATACCACATCCCAAATTCTACTGTCCCTTTCAGATATCTAAATATCCTCTTCATATCTACATCATGGTTTTTTCTCAGATCTACTTAAATCTTGCCAAAAGACACACTACATTCATGATATCTGGTCTTGTACATGAGTCAAATATAGTAGGCCACTAACCATTGACCTGTATATATATCTTGATTGAGTTTAGAAGACTCATCATCTCTTGACAACTTGCATCTTGTCACCATAGGAGTACCCACTAGTTTGGATTCATCCAACCTGAACTTCTTCAGTAGTTCCTTCACGTACTTAGCTTGAGATATGAAAATCTCATCTACTGACTGAGTAATTTGCAATCTTGAAAATAATTTCATCTCACCTATCATAGACATCTCAAAATAACTTTGCATCTCTACTACAAATTCTTTGCTCAACTTATCATTACCACCAAAGATAATGTTATCAACTAAAACCTCTACCATCAAAATTTCCTCATTATCTAACTTGAGATACAAATTAATATCTATAATACCTTTATTGAATCCAAGCTTAAGTATATATTTGTCCAACCTAGAATATCGAGCTCTAGGAGCTTGCTTCAACCCACATAGTACTTTCTTCAACTTGTACACCATGTCTGGTTGATTAGTCAGCTAAAAACCACCAATTTTCTCTATCCATACCTCTTCTTCTAGATCACCATTCATAAATAAAGACTTCACATCCATTTGGTATACTTTGAAGTTCTTATGAGAAGCATGGGGTAGGATTAATCTCACCGCTTCCAATCTTGTCACTGAAGCACACTAGCCTTTCTTTTTTCCTGACAAATTATCCTTCTCCTTTCAACTTGTTTCTGAACATCCACTTGATACCAATAACACTATTTTCCTTTGGCCTAATAATAATAATCCATCTATTATTCTTCTCAACATGTGACAACTCTTCTTCCATAGCATCAATCGAATGATCATCTTTGCAAGCCTCATTCACATCTTTTGGTTCAATCTTTGAGATTAAGAAAATATGATCTCCACCATATGCTTGAGAAATCCTTCTACTAGTTTGAACACCTTGCTTCTTATTGTAATCACCTAAAATTTGTCTAGTATAACATGAGCCCCTGATTTTGATCAAATCTATGGAGCAAATAAAATTCTAGATTTTAAATTCATAATTTACTAGACATAATTATGTAAGAAACCTAGATAATCCCCCTTGCATAATTAAATCAAATCATTTCTAATATTAAAAATTTAAAAATGATTTTAATTGTCAAAGATTTATTTTAATATAAAGCCCTAGCACTTTTATTAAAAGAGCACATTGTGCAACTTAATCTTGATTAAATGACAATTAAAAGGAGATTTAGTATTTTTTCTTATTCTCCCATCAAGCTTGACCATTAAAAAATATTTGATCCTTTCACATGGATTGATCTCTCTCACCACTCATCTCTACCTAGCATATTTTGCCTCTAAATCTCCACCCTTCATGCTCGAGGCAATTTCTTCAAAAGGAAGCTCTTCCTTGGCTTAAAGGGTTCCAGTTCCAGATTCTTGCATTCTAGCATTCTATCTTTGTGCATTCTAGAGTAATCTTACTATTTTGAGTTCTTAGTTTCTTGCACCCATAGCTCTCTTTCATTTTTAGTTTAGCTCATTTTCTAGTATAATCTTTCATTGTTACCTAGTTTTCTTTCATAGTGGCATCATTGTTTTTGGCTTAATCTTGCATTATAGCTTCATTCTAGCTTTTCATTGCATATTTGGATCATCTTGGAGTGGTGAATGAAAGTGTTGCATCTCCTCCACATTTTGAAATATTATATTTTGGATTATTCAAGTCATTAATTCTTTATGCCAATCTGATGAGCATTCTGAAAAGGATTAAACTCACTTCAACTAGGAAGCAATAAGTCAGTTTTGAGAATTTAGTTGTTCATTTAATTTGAACTCTAGTGGCTAGATTCTTGAATTAATGGTTTATTGAGTCTTGGTTGCATTCCAATTGAATACCAATTTTAAACCACACATTTTTTGCATCCACCGTGGGCCCAAATCAAATTTTGGTCCCATTTCTTGGAGGCTTTTTTTTTCATTTTTTGAAAAAGCAACAAATATTGTACCTCTACACTCCATATTATTGTACATCTTTTTTTATCGCATGGTTCTTTGAGTTTTATTGTATGATAATATGGAATAGAGATTTTGTCACATGTAGTTTGGGGTTTTACTGTACGACATGTCAACTCTGGATTCTATTGCATGACTCTTTGAGTTTTATCATACGATAATATGGTGTTGATTGTGTTTTATCACACCAAAAATAGTGAGTATTTTTTATGGTCCAATCACTTGAATTTTCAAATTTTCTTGTTTGAATTGGTTTTTCCTTGGCCTTAACATTCTATTTTCTAGGAAATAAACTATTTTTGTAGGTCATTAGAGAATAAATTTGCTTGCCAAAGTCATCTATATTGCATCACTTTTGAGTCTACTAACACTTTTTTATCATAGAACGCTTGTCAAAGTCATATCCTTGGACTATTAAAACTATTTGTTTTGTAGGTTTCCTTGGAGATTCAAGAAAATATTTTGTCTTCCTTAATTTGATCTTTCTAGGCATCTAGCTTAACTAGGAAGGTTTTTTTCTTATGACTAGTTGGGTAATAGGAGATTATGCTCTTCACCTCCTAGAGGATGAATCAGAAATATTGACTTACTTGGTTTGCCACTTGCAAAAGAACCTTGGGTGAATGAATATGTGCTTGATGTGCTTGGGAGAATCTATGGAGTGGGAGAGTATGCTCTTTTCCCTTATGGAGAATCAAAAATCTAGACCTTCATTAGCCTATCTACCTTTCTTTTTCATTCTACCTTTAGAGGGTCTCTCATTGAGGTAAAAATCTTGTAGGAACAACCCAAGTGGGACAAAGAAAAACCATCTCATCCAACCCACTATAAAATTTATGCCTTGTTGGGCAAAAACCACAAGGACTTAGTTATTAACTGTGTTGGGTTATTCATTTGAATGGAAGAACACACATGAGAATAATGTGTAGGGTCGAGAGGTCTCAATCTTACTGGAAATACTAGCTTACTTGAAGCACTTGTAGGGATATAGGCCTCAATTACGCTAAGCGGAACTACAAGGGATAGTTGTGAATGGATGCCCTTACTAGACACTCTTGGTTAGAAGCTGCCTGACTCACTTCTGAAAGTGCCCTAATTTTTGTGTAATGATTGATCCAAGTTGACTTACCCGGATCACCTCAAGATTACTCACCATATGTATTCCCTTAGATTATTTAAAGGATGAATGTGGCATTTGGAGAGCCATGTTGTGATGTGAGCATTGAGTCTCTTCTTTTGATCCACAATGTGCATAATCCTTAGAAAAGCCAACATCACTTTGTGTAAGGAAAAGGAACATCAAGTTTTGGGTAAATATTTGGATACTAGCCTTTGAATTTAGGTAGTTTTTTCTTGATGTGTTTTCAAATGTGTTGAGACCCATGGGAACCATTATGAACATATACTTGACATTTTTGACACATTACAATACCCTCTTTGACTTCACAAGTGTTTGTATCCCTGAAAGTTGCTTTATCCTTTGGTGGATTATTTGGAGACTCCTGTTCGGTCATGTTATTGCTTACCTGTAAATATTTAGACTTGATCTAGGAAGACTCAAACTTATCACGAATCCAGAATCAAAATAGTCCAAATTGGTCAAATTTTTAGATTTGGTGGCAAATTGTCCTTTTTCTACATTCTGTTATTTTACCCAACATTTTATCGTATGAAACGAGTGCTTTATCGAATCTAGTTTTTTACTTTATCGTACGACAAAATATCTTCTCACCATATTATTGAATGTAATTTAGAGTTTCATTGTACCTAGTGTTGTAATTTATCATACAATCTTGTACCTTACTGGTCATAAAACCCACATTAAATCCTCAAATCTTGATACCTTTTACTATCTACAACTCTCTGGGATTTTTTATCTTGATCAACAATTTACACATCTGAGACTACTATTTTCAACTTATTGATTCTTTGCTAGTAACTTGATTCATCTTTGCTCTTGTTTTAAGATCTTGAAAAATGCTCTAGCTCTTGTGTCAAATATCCTATCTTATTTGAAATTAAACCTTGCTCAACTTTGTCACAAGTGCCACTCTGTAGGCATTCAAGCCTCACTCTTGCTACCTTGTACTTAGTTCTTCTAACTACATCAACTCGGTCACAACTGTCACCCAAAAGGCACTCAGGCCTCAGTCTCAATACCTTGCACCTTGTTTCAGCTACCTTTTCTACTTACCCCCAAGACAAAGCTATCATTACTTGGATGTTTTGACACTAGCTTAGTAACCTTGTTTCTATTAGATTTTTAGTCTCATCTTCCATTCTAGTTCTAACTCGTAGCCACTACCGAAAGGCTACCACTGATCCCAAAGGGAAAGTTGTTGACAAGATCTTGGGACCATCCTTTTGTGAGGAACATTTGGAGAAAACACCTTTTTACCAGTAAATACCCTTTACATATGCCAAGTATCATGATCAAACCAACATGTTGGCATACGATTAGAGAAACCAAAACAAACGTGATTCTAGGTCTTATTCTGATGAAGAACCTGCAAAAGAGGATATTCAAAAGTGTCAGGAAGATAAGAACTTCCATAAAGTAATGTAGGCTATTATGAGTTGAGAAAAAGATAGACACTTCATGCATCTTGCCTCTATGGGTGTAAAGCTTCCTCCTACCTTTGATATGGATGGATTGTTACAAAAGGATGAGGAATATCCTCTCACAATACTTAATAAATAACTCCAATATTTTTTTATGTGAGCTCTCATAACTTAGAAAGGAAAAGGACCAATCATCGAACAAGTACTCACTTGAGACTATAAGTCCTTTCCCTTTTGACAAAGGCCTCTATATGCCACCTTTACCATCCAAGGTGTAAATTCCTAAATATTATAAATATGATGGAAATAGAGATCCCCAGGACCATGTGAGAGAATTCTACATGCTCAACATGGAGTTTATGCATGAACATAGCTATCTCATTTGACTCTTTCCTTGAAGTCTCAGTGGTCAAGCTATGAGCTAGTTCATCTCACTTGCCCTTGGCATCAAGACCTTTGATGAGCTTGTTCATAATTTCATCCAATAATACTCCTACAATATTTATCACATAGTTACCATGTTTGATATATGCAATACAAAGAAACATGTTGGACAGCCCTTCATTACATTCCTTCAGAGATGGTGAAGAATGATTGCTAGGTACCCTCATCAAATTCCTGAGATTGAGAAAATTTGACATATTTGTAAACACTCTACTTCCATAAATGAATTATGCTTTTCGAATATAAACTCATACCTCATTTGACAAATTGGTTGAGACTTTTATTCATATAGAAGATGTCCTTGTTCAAAAGGGAGAGATCACCCTACAACATAAAGAACATAAATCATCCTCTAATAATCAGCATAAAAAGGATAAGCATAAATTATGGACTAAAACCAAGGATGTTGTTAATGATAAAATTATGGGTATGACTTATGCATCTACTTCTAGAAAACTTAAAGAGTCATATTTCAACCTCTCCACTGGCATTCAAGTAGAAAAAGCTAACAAGAGCACTCCACCAATCTCTAAACCTGGAGGTAACAGAGATAAACCATGGATTCTTCATCCTAAGAGAGATTTCACTCCCCCTGGAGATTCACTTGAGAATGCTTTGAAGACACTTCTGACTAACAAGATCATCACATTCCCTAATAACTCAAAGCCCTACAATCTTGAGATTAAGCCTAAGTGGTGGAATGATAACCACTATTGTGATTACCATCACAATAAAGGCCACAAAACTAATGACTACATAAATCTCAAGCATTTGATCTAGGATCTAATTGATAATGAGACCACTGTGATTGATCCCCCTCACATGAATACTAATCAAAGGGCTTTTAAAGAGCATTTTCCTAGATATGAAAAAGGGGGATCATCTAAGCCAAAAGATAATAAGGTGAGTTACACTTACTCCAACAATGGCAATGTGATTCACATGCTTAAGTCCTTTAATCATACTATTAATGTCATCAAACTCAAGAACAAGCCTCAAGTTGAATCTTCTAGTGCAATGACTTGATCCCAAGGCAAGGTCACCTTGTGAGGAGAAGGTCCTTCCTCCTCCCCTTCTAAAAAAATAGCGACCCAAGGGTCTAAATAGACAACCACATCTATAGTGCGTGATTATAACCTAGTTGATCAACTTCAACCCACATCAACTTAGATATCAATTCTTGAACTACTTAAGCGCTCTCCCGCACATCAAGAGATTCTTGATCAATCCCTCTTAGCAGCTAATGTTCCTAAGGACCTAGATGTAGACAAGTTATAGTCCATGATCATTCATCTTGCTTCCCCACACTACTTGACCTTTTTAGAAGAAGATGATAAATGTTTCAATCATCCTCACAACCAACCTCTCCATATCAAATTCCTCATACATAAGCACAAGGTTAAAACATGTTTTGATAGATGGAGGTGCAAGTTTAAATATCTTTACATTCAACTTAGTTAAGGCTCTTTTTTTCTCAGAGAATGCTATCTATCCCAAATGAAAAATCACAATCAAAGCATATGATGAAGAGGAATGATCTTCTAGAGGTATGATAGTCTTACCCATCTGAGTGGGTCCTATTTAGCGAGATTTTATCTGTCAAGTCCTAGATATTTCACTCACATACAACATACTTCTTGGTCACCCATGGATCCATGAAATGCAAGAAGTCCCATTGACATACCATCAATGTGCCAATTTCCCTCAGAATGGCATCGAGGTTACAATTCCTACAAACTCATCCTATACTTTCAACAATGTAAAGCAAGATTAAAACATATTTTCGCACAATAAGGAAGCCCTAAGGAACCAAAAACCTGAGAACTCAAAATAGACAATACTTCATGACTTAGGAAATAAGTTGAGCATTAAAGAAAGTGAAATGGAAGAATATATGTTGGATGCTTCATGTTCTATGATAAAGCTTCCCATTCCACCTAGATCTTATGGGAGACCATATATCTCTTCCAACCTACTAGTGCCACTACTCCAATGATTCATGAAGGAACAAGTATGTTAAAAGAAAGAGTCCCTCTTGAGCAAGAAAATGAGGAGACTTGGTTATCTTAAAATGGCTTTATAGAGGCAAATAATCTAAGCAACAAGTGAAGTATGCTGAAATTTCTCCTGATAACTATGGAGTAGGTTATCAACTAATGCATAAAATGGGATATGATGGTAAAAGTCCTCTTGGAAAAGGAAATGGCTTCATTTAACCCCTACATGTTGAATTTCATAATCCTAGGGACAAAACTAGAGTAGGGTACTATGAACATAAATTGGCACCATCATATACAAGTGGTCTTATATTTGATAGACTTGGAGACTTTGATGATGAAGATGAGGATGTTATGTCCCAAGATTATGAATGATTACTGCATATACCTACAAATCATAACATTGAAGGATGCAATGAGGAGAATGCAATCAAGGGATAGGTTAATGAGCATGAGTTGGTCACATCACAAGAAGCTAGAAAGCACCAAGAAAGACACCTTAACTAGGGGAAACCAGTCAAAGTTACACATGTCATAGACTTACCTCACTTCATAGAGCCATCTGATGAAATAAGATAACCTAGGTCACCCTATATACCTATGTTGGATTATGAGCAAAACCCTCAAGCTATGAACACACAAATGCCCAA
Organism: Chamaecyparis obtusa; assembly: GCA_027943335.1. Classification (NCBI taxonomy): domain Eukaryota; kingdom Viridiplantae; phylum Streptophyta; class Pinopsida; order Cupressales; family Cupressaceae; genus Chamaecyparis; species Chamaecyparis obtusa. The sequence goes on from BSBK01009529.1 coordinate 100,459, forward strand.
TCAAACAATTGATACTCAAGATAGCCAATCTAACTAAACTGATATAAATATGGATGAAATCAAGAGACAAGTTGTGAATTAGGAGAGAAAGGATGAAGAAAATCCTATAACTTTATCTTAGTACTTGGGGCGCTCTACTAGTATTCAAACTGACTCCCACGAGTATGAATGGGACCGGTTGTCTAATTCTATGATAGATATAGAGGTTGATGTAATTCACAAGTATGTTGTTACTCCTACTTTTGAGGTTGGTGAAAGTTCTCACACACATCTTGATCCAGAGGATCATCCAGCTCACCTAGCTACAAAACATGTTTTCATACCTCCTACTCAAGCTACACCCAAAGAAGAAGATTCTCCCGCCAACAGTCCTCCTAGAATTCTCCCTCAGAGTACCAACTGGAACTTTGGTTCAAGGTCTAGGATTATGATAGTCCCTCTATAGAGATTTCTCCACCATAGAGAGGAGGTTGAGCAAGATATTAATCTTCATTTTAGGACTAGATCCAAATGGTTAGGTTCACAGACACTTCTCATAACTCCTTTAACGATCCTTCAATGAATCACACTCAAAACAACTCTATAGAAGACAACTTTCTTGATTTATCCTTGGCATCCATGAACAATGATGATAATACTAGAGTCTTTTTCCTTGATCATGTTGGTTCCTTATCTCTTGTTTACCTTGAATTGATTTATTAGAACCTCTATGAGCCTGTAAACTTATTGTCCTTCTCTAATGATCATGACCTTTCATGTTGTCTCCAAGTTGTTGAGGTTTTTCCCTCTTCCACCAGTGCAATGAGCCGCAGCATGTCAGTGGAAGATATCAAGTATCTTAGTCTTAAAAATAAAAAGAACAAGAAATTTGATGGTGAAAACCACTTTGTGGCAGTGTTAGATCCAAAAATAGTGAAAATAAAAGACATATCCAATGGTGAAAACCTCTCTAAGGTGTCTGTGGATAAGATATTTGATATCTTCCCTAAACATTTTTAGGAGTGGTTGTTAGTACTTATAGAGCCTACATAGCAGGTAAAATTGGGTACAACAAAGAATCCACAAATCAAACATCTTGCACAATCCCTGTCTAAGGATGAAAAGCAGCAATTTATTTAGTTCTTTAAAGAAAAGAAGATCAATTTTTCATGGTCTTATTTTGATATGCCAAGATTGGACACAAATCTCATTATGTATCACTTATCTATTATACTAGGCATAAAACTATTGAAACAAAATCTAAGAAAAATGCATCCTCACATAGCACTAGTTAAAGAAGAGCTCAAAAATTTACTCAAAGTTACATTTATACGAGCCATAGGCTATGATGAATGGATCTCCAACATTGTACCTATTTCAAATGCTGAAAAATCAATATGAATATGTACAGACTTCAAAGATATGAATAAAGCTTGTCCTAAAGATGACTTTCCACTACCAAATATAGACATGATTGTAGATCTTACTGCTGGTTTCCAAATGTATTCCCTAATAGATGGATTCTCTAGTTATAATCAAATATGCATTGCACCTAAAGACTATGAAAAGACATCATTCACATGTGCTTGGGGTACTTTCTGCTAGAACATCATGCCCTTTGGGCTAAAAAATATTAGTGCAACATATCAACGAGAAATTACAACTATCTTTCATGATATGATCCACATGAACATGAAAGAATATGTGGATGACAAGGTATTGAGGTAGATCCTGCTAAGGTGAAAGCTATACTATAAATACAACTACCTCGAAACATCAATCAAATGAGGACATTGCAAGGTAAGCTAAAATCCATCTAGAGATTTATCTCACATCTAGCTGACAAGGCACAACCCTTCACTAAGACTTTGCATAAAGGTGTGACTTTTGAGTAGAACAAGGATTGTGAGAAAAAATTCAACAAACCAAAGAGTATCTAGTGAATCCTCATGTGCTAATGGCTCCTATTTTTGGAAAACCTTTATTTCTCTACATATTAGCTACCACTTCTTCCTTGGGAGTTTTACTCGCACAACATGATGATCAAGGACATGAAAGAGAAATCTACTACATAAGCAGAACATTGTTTTCTTATGAGTTGAACTATACATTTATCGAGAAGGCTTGCTTGGCAGTGGTGAATTCTTCTCAAAAATTTAGACACTATTTGTCAGTACACTCTACACAACTGGTTCAAAAATTGATCCTCTCAAGTACTTATTCATAAAAGTGACACTAACTAGACAGTTAGAAAAATAGGTGATGATTATTAGCGAGTTTAATATCACATCCATTGATCAAAAAGAAATAAAAGGACAAGTATTGGTAGATCAACTAGTAGATGCACCTTTGCAAGACACACAACTTCTCGTTGCTAAATTTCCTAATGAATCCATTCTACACTTAATACAACATCCCTGGAAAATGTACTTTTATGGCTCATTTATGTAGAAAGTTGTGGGTTTTGATGTTATCTTGTTCACTCCCCAAGGTTACAAGATCATTAAAGCTTATAAAATGATCTTCTCATGTACCAACAATGTGGAAAAATATGAAGCATTGGCTAATGGGGCTAAAATTAACTATTGAATAAAATTCAAAGAACTGCATGTCTATGGTGACTCCCAGCTTGTGGTCAATCAAATCAATGATGAATACCAGACTAAGGATGAAAAAATATTTCCCTACAAGCATGTGATTAATGACTTAAATAATTACTTTATGTTTGTCACCTTTCAATTGATACCACATGTAGAGAATAGAGCAACAGATACTATGGCTACTTTAGCCTTAATGATACAATTGGGAGAACATCAGTTTTGCTATGACTTCCTAGTGGAAGAACTTCCTTTCCTTGTGTATGATACGCCTAACACCCAAATTGTTTGTACAATAATTTCCCATGACACTTACCACTACTACCAGATCTATTCCTACCTCAAAGACCAAACTATCCCTGACTTCCTTTCTTAGAATGAAAAATTGAATCTCATCTAAAAAGCCTTTGGTATCTCATCATCACCAATGACTTGTTTAGGAGAGGTCTTGATGGTACACTTCTTAGGTGTTTAGAGCATGATAAGTCTAAAAGAACGCTTAGGAAATTTCATGAGGGAATTTTTGGATCACACTCGAACAGTTTATCCATAGAAAAGAAACTTCTCAGAGATGGATACTATTGGCCTACCATGGAGAAGGATGCCATTCAATATGTTAAGACCTACAATAAATGTTAGCTTCATGATTTTTTGATTCACGCTCCTATAAGGGAATTGATGCCCTTTCTCACTCGTTGGTTATTTCAACAATGGGCTTTTGATCTTATGGGTTGAATCTATCCTTCATCCTCCAATGGACAGAAGTTCATTATTACATCCAATTAATACTTCACTAAGTGGGTTGAGGTTTTCCCTCTTATCAAAGCAACAGGGAAATAGGTGGCCATGTTCATACTCAACTACATCATATTCCGATACAGATTCCCCTCCTCTAGAAACTTCTCCTCCATGGAAATAATAGTCCCCACTGATCCTAGCAACCCTCTCTCTCCCTGTAGTCTTTGTTGTCTTTTCACCTATGGTCTACTACTGCTAGCCCCTAGATCCCCTCACCCCAAGCTACCTCCCTATCCTCTCCCTTCTCCTCTCCCATCTCCTCCCCTCTAATGATCATCCACTAGCTCCTCCTTGTTTGGCCTCGGTACTCACTCAGCCAAATTGGTGAATCTAGGGAAAGGGTGGTCTATCATATGCTTCCTATAGGTAGGGGTGATGTCAGCATTTGTGAAAGTGGGTAGGTACTCCCAGTCAACACAAACTAGATCCCTCAACTCCTTTACAGCAATAGCATACACAGGTCATGGTCCCTAGTTGGCATCCTTGTCTAGATACCGAGCGTATGCAGAAAACTCAGTCAATGTGTCCTACCTCTGACCGAACTGATGTCACACTCAGCTGATAAAAAATGCTCCACTATAGGAGCATGCCTACATAAATTTTTACAACATGTCATAAAGATATATCCAGATAATAAATGTAGTTGTCACTAAAATAATAAGAATCTTACATGTCAATCAATGACCTGTTGGTGAACATATGAGAATACTCTTGGGTAGACCTTGACCATCTCTCGTAGCCTATATACAGCCACCATACCACTATAGTCATATCATCTAACAGTTGCCACCAAAATGTAGTCTTGCCCAAATTGGGTTGGTGAATATAACCTATATATCATAATATGTAGGGCATACCCGCTTCTTAGGTAGCTTGTGTAACTGGACAAGTGATGGGGATAAGCTCCCAAGCCCATTACTACAAAACTATGACCCCAGTGGCTATGCTCTTACCTCTCCCATAGACAATATCATGCAACTCTCATTATATGGGGCATAATAGGCATGTCCCCATCTAAACTTATGTGGTCTGTTTAGCATCTCATAGAGCATACAGCCCCAACTGCACTGACATCCTTGTAGGTTGCAATCATGCATAACAACACATTTTATTAATCCTGATAGAACACATGCTAAGAGATAATCCTAGCCATACTACCTAAGTATGTAGTCCTAGGTGATGTGATGATCCATGATGGTGTCATCTACAAAGATCCACCTCAAAGTTGTGATCCCCTCTATTGGATCTTGATCATAAAATACTAGCTCCCCATCTATTGGTAATCTAAGGATCTGGTAGATGTCCTCAAGAGTGATAATGATCTCTCATGTGGGAAGGTAGAATTTTTTATGCTCCAAATGAAATTTCTCAGCCAATGCAATCAGCAACCCATGATGATTAACATAGATATCAGGTATCGTGATGAGCTTCCCCAACCCACACTGATTGAGGACTACCAAATCTTATTGTGATAGGTGTAGGACCAATCTCAAGGCTTGTGGGTATGCGCACCAGATCAAGCAATCAAAGATGCAAAAAAAAGGAACACAAGGATATGCATTAGTAATCAACCTAAATCATAAGCAAAATCCATTTATACAAAGCATCAAAGCATCACAAAGTAGTCACTAAGCATCTCTACAAGGCTACAAATCAAATACAACACAAGACATCTTTCAAAAACAAGGAAAATAGTTTAAATTTGGCTCATACGATGAAAAATCTGACTCATGATTATTGTATGATGAAACTCAAAGAACAGTACAATACAACTCCTCAATATGATGAAGTTCCATGTATCGTACGATACAAGGGAACTCATCACATGATAAAAGTCAACACAACATGTGATACACTTTTTATAGCCAATTTATTGTATGATGAATACTAGAAAGGCATCCAATGAAATTGTTTCATCACATGATAAATTGAACACAAAGCCCTAAAAACCTGAAAACAAAAACCAATAAAATTCACTCAAATCTGTAAAATCACAACCCAGGATCAACTACTTACTGGTGCACCATACAATTGAGGTTAGTTATGACACCTCTAAAGCTTGAAATGATGATTAGGGATTGGAATCAACATCTTTATCTCTTTGGAAGTCTATGGGCTCTCAACTATAGCAAATGATTTGAAAATGACCCCGTTGGACCCCTTTTATAAATTTTGACCTAAAATTCAAAGTGCTCAAAAAGCCACAAAAATTACACCCTTAGCTAATTTCAACGTTCTAAATCCATTTCTAGGATCAAAATTGAACACCAAGTTTTTTCCCTAGTCAAATTACAAAGTCAACCCTTCTTGGTCAAATATAGTTGACCACTGACATTATCGCTTCTCACTCACCTCCACCTTCAATTATTTCATTCCTCAAATCAATCTAATCCAAATTTCTCACATCCAAGTAATTTCTCAACCCTGGTCAAACTTTAGTCAAATATGGTCAATAGGACATCAAAATAGCTCAAAATAAGCTCTAATTTATTTTGAATTTGATGATGATCTAATCTTATCCATTTGACATAAATCCTAATCTTAATATGTGCTCTTCTTTAGTTGAATCTCTCTCTAAACCCTCTACAACATTTTGATTTTGATCTCAAGGGGGCATGACAATATAGAAAATTTTCTCCTATAATCAATCCTAATCAACAAATCAATTCAAGCTTCATGATTGGGTCATGTCAGATTCATTAGGATCCATATCAATCTAGCATCATTCCCAAGGCATATCAAGTTCATGATGACTCATATTAATTTGATATTTTCTCATAAATTATGATTGGCTTCTTCAGAATCCTTGTCAAAGTAGTTATCTCAAGCTCTTTGACACTGATTAGTTTCATCGCTTCATGTCAAACTGGTTAGTTGTCATTATCTTTGGATAGCTATTTAGTCTCATCACATCATATCAAGCTAGATACTCTTGTCTCACTCATCAATCTTTGCTCAATCAAGTCCGAAGTTGGTATCTTTTATCTTCAATTAGTCTTTGTTCGATCAAGTTCAGAGTTGATTTATCCTTATCAAGAACAGTCTCATCACTTCATATCAGGTGGATCTCTGACCTAGCTACTATCTATTCTTTGAATCAACGCATTGCTCATACATTGATTCAAAGAGGGGCAAATGTAATCACCTAAAATTTGTCTAGTAAAACATGAGCCCCTGATTTTGATCAAATTTGCCTCAAATAAAATTCTAAATTTCAAGAGCATAATTTACTAGACATAATTATGTAAGTAACCTAGATAATCCCCCTTGCATACTTAAATCAATCATTTATAATATTAAAACTTTAAAAGTTATTTTAATTGTCAAAAATTATGTTTAATATAAATCCCTAGCACGTTTATTAAAAGAGCACATTGTGTAACTTAATCTTGATTAAATGACAATTAAAAGGGGATTTACTATTTTTTCTTTTTCTCCCATCAAGCTTGACTAAACAAAACTCTTGGATCCTTTCACATAGATTGATCTCTGTCACCATTCATCTCTACCTAACATCTTTTTCCTCTTAATCTCCACCCTTCATTCTTGAGGCAATTTCTTTAAAAGGAAACTCTTCCTTGGCTTAAGGAGTTTGAGTTCCAAATTCTTACATTCTAGCATTCTATCTTTGTGCTTTCTAGAGTAATATTTCTATTTTCAGTTCTTAGTTTCTTTCATCATAGTTTCTTGCACCCATAGCTCTCTTGCATTGTTAGTTTAGCTCATTTTCTAGTATAATGTTTCATTGTTACCTAGTTTTGTTTCATAACTTAGCATCATTTTTGTTAGCTTAATTATGCAGTATAGTGTCATTCTAGCTTTGCATTGCATATTTGGATCATCTTGGAGTTGTGAATGTGAGTGTTGCATCTCCTCCACATTTTGAAATATTCCATTTTAGAGTAGTTAATTCACTAATCCTCTATGTCAATCTAATGTGAATTATAAAAAAGGATTAAACTCACTTCAAATAGGAAGCAATAAGTCAGTATTGGGAATTTAGTTTTTGAATTTATTTGAACTCTAGTGGCTATATTCTTGAGTTAATGGTCTATTGAGTGTTGGTTGTGTATACAAGGAAATGTATCTCCATAGAATTAGTATTGAGCAATAAATGAAATAGAAACTAAATAAACCACAATATAGCAATGATTTAGCAAATGAATGATCAATTGAGCATCCTATGGCTCTCTATCTAAGAATGTTAATATCTAAGCTCTTAGCAAGCTACCATTAATGACAGTCCTAGAATGATAAATGATAAAGATTAAGCTAAAGCTAACAATTAGTTCAAATTGAAATGCTAAATTGCTCTTAAAATCCCTTTCTAGCTATAAAATGCAAGAGGTTCTATGCAATTCTCAGATGTGTGGTTATGAATTATGATTGATTTTAGCCTTCCTTTTATAGATTTAGGCAAGGGTAGGGGGTGTAGTATAATTGAGCATGATTAAGCCTTGGTTGAGTCTTTGGTTCCACCCTTTGAAGACAATGCAAAGTTTGTGTCCTCAAAGCTTGGGACAAGTAGACAAGATGAATGGACAAGATGCTCTTTCACTTTGAGTGATTGAGATTAAATTTGGCTTGATCCATGTGAATTCCTTTCCTCAAATCCTATTGGTTGATAGAATTTCCTCCCCTTTTGGGTTGTTGAGAGAAATTAGGATTTATTAATTGATTTAAAATCATTTATTTAGCCATGTACCCCTTGAATGGGTTGAATTTGATTTAATTCAAAACTATACAATTAATAGAATTAATTGTACTTTGATTTGATTTCACTTGATTAAAATGCTCTTGATTTTGATTTATCTTGAATTAAGGCTTGATTTTAATTTTGATTAGCTAAATGTTTGATTCAATTCAATTACTTTGATTTTGTCCTTGATTCGCTTTGATTTGCCTTGATTTATTACTTAATTGTCTTTGTCCATTTTCAAGTGATTACAAATGCCCCTCTTTGAGTTGACGTGCAAAGCATGTCAATTCAAAGAGTACTCTAATTTTGCTGATAATAGGTCCTGATTCTGTTGATGGTCAATCTTTGAGGTTCATTTGATGTTATTCGATGATCAATTCTTGATATCTGATATGAAATTGATGCAATTCTGATGATGTTCTTTCAATTGATGTTTCTTTTTGATGGTTGTTATGATGATTGATCCTTGATATGATGATTGATTCGATGACAGATTCTGATGTGATACCTGATTTAATGATTGATTCTGATGTGATGCCCCATTCGATTGATTTACGAAAAAAAATTTGATAAAAGCCTTCGCTTTGATTTGATGGTCGATCTATTATTTCAATGTTGATGCTACTGATGTTGATTATCTGATGGTATGCCCCCTTGGAAATGAAATAAAATTTGATCGATTGTTGAAAATTTTAATGATTTAGGTCAAGTTTACGTTGATTTTGTTCAATTTATAATGAATTTTAATTTTATTTCCAATATTGGTTTTACATCTTTTTTATTACAAATGCCCCTGATTTGGTAGATTTGATGAAAAATTCAATTTATTAGGTCAATTGTAGTAAAAAATTCCTCTTTTAGGTCAAATATACCCTTTTTAGGTCAAAAGGCTATATAAAGGGGTCAAAATTCCTTTTTCACTATTCATTTTCACTTTTACTTTTCACTTTTTACTCTCTGACCTTTGTTGACTTTTGACAATGTCAATCCCCATCCGCAGTCATAGATTTGAGCAATGTCATCATTATCAGTGTCTACCTAGCTCTGGACCTCTGGTGAGTACTTAAACCTCTTCGTTTTTGTCATTTCTAGCATTTAATTTTTAAAAAGTTCAATTTTTCCTACAAAAACCCTATTTTTTTCATTTTTTAAATCCAAAGAGAACTTTTGCGTATTTAAATGGCACTTTCACCCTCCAAGTTGTGCTTTCATGACTTTAAGTTGCACTTCCGCAGTCTGAAATTGCACTTATACTTGCTAATTTTATGCCATATTCCACCTTTGCCTTGTTAAAGAGTGTTTTTTCTCTTAAATATCACTTATGCCCTTTTCAATAGCGCTTTCAAATTCTTTGGGTGCTTTTGCCACTTTTTTCACTTTTAATCGATTAGATAGCGCTTTTAAACAATTAAACAGTGCTTTCATGTTTGTGCACTTTTGAAGCCTGAAATAGCGCTTTCACCCGCCCAGAAATGATTCCAAATTGATTAAGTCCACTTTGCAATTTTATCGATGTCGTCGATCAGTTGATAGATTAAGGTCATGAACTTGATGTTTTTAGCAAGTTGTAAGATGTCAGTATGAGTCAGTCATGATTTGAATATTTGATCGTCAATCTAGATTATGTTGATGGGTGATGATAAATTTTCTTTTCTATCTAAGTAGAAACATGAAAATTGATTGTGGTTTGATATTTTTGAAAATTTTTGATTGACTTATAATGATCCAAATAATAATTGATTTCAATTCTAATGTAATTGAACTTTCTTTTTGTAGGTTGTCCTTGGGTCTTTGCGTGTTCGCGGTGCCTATCCTTTGTCTTGGAGTATGATTCCTTACCTGAGTGTGGTGGATCATCACCATATCAGTCTCTGTGGCTTGTCATTCCTGTTACACTACCAATTTTAAACCACACACTTCTCACCAATAATTTGATCTTCAAAATGGTTTAATCTTACATACTGTTACCCAAAATTTCCTATTCTACAAATTTGGCTAAAAATCATCCCCAGGTCTCTATTTTTATCCTGCCAAGCATCCCTGTAATTTTCATCATCTTATGCCATGTCTTCTGGCCTCTGCAAATTGTTGCATTCCCTAGTCTATAGTTTAAATATTTGAAAAAAGTAGCCATTTGAGCTAAATAAACCCTAAGAGACCCTAGGCCAGTTTATATTTCCTTGTTACTTTATCGGCAACTTAAGTGATCAAAAGAGGCAAGTGCATATTAGGTTTCCTCTTGTTCACCAGTTCGCTATTTCCTTCCGGTGATGTTTTAAGTCATTCAATGATTCCATGAAAATGCCCTCAGTCAGGCATTCACTTAATCAAACCTTGGGTTCACATGTAATTTGGTGAACTAGCGAAGCCCCTTTGTTCATGTATTCACCTGGCTCAACCATGGTTTATCAAAGTATCTCATGAATAAGAAGCCTTTGGTCGCTAAATGGCCAGGTCAAGGTGGGGTTAGTTCTACAAGCAGTGGTGAGATTATGCATCGAATGATTGTCTTATAGTTAGAAGGAATATTCTAGGAGCATTACATCTTACACCCGTCGTAGATTTGGTATCATGATTACTTGTTAGAGTGGGGTCCTGGTTAGGAAGATCTAGCAGCTGGCATATCTTTGCATAGGTTGTTGTCAAAGCATGAGATCTTCAGATGACCATTGATTTTCCCCTTTTGCTCAGTGCTATAGTTTATTATGGGTCTGATGCCACGTATTCTGATTTGGCAGCTCCTGGTTGGTCCATGTGTGCTAAGTTGAATTACTTGTCAGTGGGTCCGTTGTTAGAGGGTCTATGGAAATGTCAGCAAGATTCAAGATCTATGGTTGTCTGGTAATTTGATGCAATCTTCGGGGGCTATCAGATCATGTGCCCGCCATTAGATTCGAATCCAATCTTGGGTGGGTCCAAAGTTCTCAGAGTAGGTAATCAAACAGCTAGCATGTGTTCTCATGGCATGTGTCAGAGGTATAAGATCTTACGATGATCATTCGATCAAAGGTATGTTAGCTGGGTGATTTGGTGATTTGGAAATTGAGAGAATTTAGTGCTCCTTATGTCTGGTGGTCCCAATAAAGTTTTATGTGTTTGCTTGTTCACAAAATAGTTTGGCAGTGCTCCAAGTGACTTGGCAATTCAGAAAACGCTTTGTTTTTTGAGTCTCTAAATAAATTGGTGAGGGTGGAATGTATTCTATGAGTAAGAGATGGCTTTTAGTCATGTGTTCACAAAATGGCTAAGGTTATTTAGTCATGCCCAAGGTTAGAAGTATTCAGCAAATTAGTGATTAAAGAGACATTTTCATGTTCACTGAATCACTCGACTAGACTGGGGTTAGCCAAGGTATTTAACGATTCTGTGACAAAGGGAAATTGAAACCCAAGTTAAAGGCTGAGTTAGTTTTGCGGTCAAGTGCTGATCTCAGGTAAAAAGGGAGATCTAACGATTACATTTTAAAATAAGATTAAAGTTTGAATTCCAACCGTCGATGGATTAAAGTTTGGCACTATATGTGACCCTTATTATATTTAAATTCAAATATCTAAGGATATCAGATTTTCATAGTTATGGTGAGCTCGAGTTGCAGGTAGGTAGATGGATCATGGCGGCTAGATTTTTTACAGGTATAAACATGAAATGGACATGCAAACATAGATATCTGATCAGCTGGGATATATTCATGTGCATTTATGGCCAAATTTGACAAATTTAGGGTTTGATTATTATATGAAAAATTATATAACCCTAGTTAGGTTTTGCTCTGGCCTACGTGTAGGAGATGTATATATTGTATTTTTGGAGCCTTAGTGCTCAGAGGTTAGAGAGTTCACATTTTGTAAAGAGAAAAAATATCTTTTCTTAGAAGGCTATCTATGACATTTTTTTGTCCTATAGTTTTCTACATTCTATAACCTCCCATTGGTAACTCAAAGATTGAAGATATTTTGTGACATTTCTCATGTCCCTATGCCTTTTTGTGTGAGTTATCTCTTATTGAATCAAAGTATTTATATGTTTCTCAATGATATCTTAGGGTTCTTGATCCTTCTTTCTTTCTGCAATTCATGTGTATTATTGTGAATGATTTGATGTGAATGCTTTTGTGGGTGTACTACAACCCCTTAACAATCTTGTCTCATTCCTATACCTAGTTGTAGAGGTGAATGTTTGTTTACAGGTCATAGATTGTTGTCTACCCCAAGGAGTGTCATTATTTGTGAAAGAATCTCTTTCTTTCCCTGAATACCCTCTTTGTTTGAAGACCCCTCTTGTGAAATATTTATGCAAGCCTATTCAGTAAGTTGTGACCTACTAGACCTAAGTCTCTCATTGATTTCATCCTACATACTAATATCCAAACCCTAGTTTCGGTGCATCACCAAGTAGGTAGTTTACTTCTAGTCATTTCCCTTTCCAACATTCCTTCTATCCCTTTCCCTCAAAAGTTTTACTTTTCATGTCAAGAAGCAAATTAAGGTGATTATCCAAGAGGAACCAGCCTAGAACCTGGAGGTCTCATCTCAGTTAGCATAGGTCCCACAACCTAGAGATGATTCCCATGTTATACTAGGTTATCAAGACTATGAGAGCTTGAGACAAAAGTGCAAACTTAGTGTATAACAATTCTGGCACGCCCGGTGGGACACTACACAAGAAGTTCATTGTTAGAAGATATGCTATCTCTGATATATAGATTGCATAATACAAGCTTTTAAAAAAATTTCTATCAAGTATATCTGGTGGCTCCATTGGTGGAAGGATCCAAGACAACCTTTTTCAAGGTTTATGAGAAAGGTTGAGACTAGGAGCTCTAAGCCTACTGAATTTTTAGAGTTTCCCTCAAAAAGAAGTCACAAAGGCAGGTCAACTCAAAGAACATCCCATGCAAGGAGAGTTCAATCAACACCTCCTGATACCTTAGAAAGGAGACCTTTTCCCTTTCATTCTAGAAGGAGAGGGAGATCTCTAACTAGAGATCTAGAGGAGGATTCAAACCCAGCAGCAAATACAGCTCATACAATTGTTAATCTTCAAATTCCAACTCCTATAATGGCTAGACAGTTTGCCTTTGCACCATTCAACCAAGGGAGTCCATTAGCCTTTGCAGTGCATAATGATGTGCCCTTTGTGGCACTCAAGAGTATACTTGATTTCACTAGTGAAGGGCAAACAACTGCTTTTAAGCATATAAGAGATGTGACCACCATCTGCAGAATACACAACATAACCCAAGAAGATGTGGCCACAAAATTATTAGCAGCCTCTCTAAAAGGTAAGGCTTTAGAATGGTTTAGAACTCTAACTGTTGGTTCTATTACATCATGGGATGAGTTAGGGGATGCATTAAGTAAACATTTTGAGGATAAATCAAATAACTTGTCTCTAGTTGAGCAGTTAACAACTATTAAGAGAGACCCTCAAGAGAAAATGATAGATTACAATAGTAGATTCCTTAAAACATGGAATAGAATTCCAGTATCAGTGAGACCATCAGCTAACCATGCTTTCCTCTATTACTTACAAAGTCTAAATGGTCAAATTTCTATCATGATCCAGTCTATGGGTGGTACTTCTTTACCCTAAGCTTTTGACATAGCTGTCAGGGCTAAAAATTGTTTGATCCAGGTAGGCATGATTGCTAGAAGGCCTCCAATGCCCATTTTTCCTAGCCTTCAACCCATTGCACCTACATAAGTACCCCCATTTACCCCTATTCCCACCATATTAGCACCGCAGGCCAGTACCAATGGTCAAGAGCTAACAACAAGTTTTTCTCAAGAGTTGCAAGAGATAAAGAACAGTCAAGAAAGCAGTAAGCAGGAAATGACAAATTCATTGCAGACCTTGACTAAAGAGGTTACAAATTTGAAGAAACAAGGTCAAGGAATTAGACCTACATTTCAGTCACAAGGTCAAGGTCCTAATCAGCAATATCAAAATCAAGGACAACCTTATCAACAAAATAGGCCACCATACCAAGGAGGCTATCAAGGACAAAGACAAAGTTTTAATCAAAGACCATTCCAACCATATAACCCTGCACCTCTAAATTTTGTGAATCCAATGAGGGACATGGTTCCTAGTCAAAATAATGTGGCTATGGATAATGAATGATGTTTTCCTTGTAATCAGCCTCATAATCAGGCTACATGTTCAAATGGATGGATGAACCAAGATTTAATGGTTCAAAATGCCTCACAAGCTCAATCAGAGGCTTCATCTAGTGGATCAGTCCCTCAGTAAGAACCACAAGAAAATGAGACTGCTCTTTTCAATTGGGAGCAACTAGACTTCAATGGAGTTAATGATGAGGTTGCTTTTGTCACCTATACAAGAGCAAAGAGAAGAGCCCAAGACATGGAGAGAGCAGATTCCAATGCCAAAGCTACTACATCTATAGAGCCACTATAGCAAGCTACTCCCATCACACCTAAGGAGGTTCCTGTCATTACAAGCAAGGAGGGCCAGCATTCCAAAGAGGTGGAGCCCATCATGCCAAAGACACAACAAAGAGTACACACTGTGACACATTTTAATATTGTAGACAACATGAAGAAGGTGAAAGTCACCATGTCCATGTGGGACTCTTTAGCTCTTCCAGGGCAACCTAAAATTTTGAAGAAGGCCATGACAGAAGTAGAAACTCCTCAATCTGTAAAAGAGGCTACAAAGCTAGTGTTGGTTAACATTGATCAAGAAAAGGAGGCTCCAAGTAGCAATTCCAAGACCAATGCCATTCAAGGTAGGAATTCAAAGCCACCTCCCTTTTATGTATCTCTAATTATTGGAAAATCTTTAGTACATAATTGTATGGTAGATAGTGGAGCTACTAGCACTGTAATGCCCAAGAAAGTAGCTGACCAATTAGGACTAAAATATGAGCCCTTCCAAAAGAAGGTCACCCAACTTGATGGATCCTCAGTCAATACTATAGGTATGGCCAAGAATATCAGTCTAATCCTACATGCTAGTCCTAATTTTTCCATCCTCCTTAATATATATATCATAGATCTCCCTGCATTATTTGCTATATGTTTTTCAAGGGAGTTTATAGCCAAGATAGGAGGTTATCTATCTTTTGACTGGTCTCACATGCTATTTCATACAAAATATGGGACCAAGGTTACCATTAGTAGCACACCATATAGAGCCATATGTATCCAATGTCATCAATCTAAACTACCCCATATTTGATGACAGTGACTTCCAAACCATTAGTGAAGCAAGCACAAAGATAGAAAGTATCCCTAATATTCTTCTAGATGAAAGAGCTTTAGAGGCCCAAGAAAATCTAATTTGGGATTTTGGTTTGGGAAGTTATTTAATACAAGAAAGTGGAGCCATAGAACCAAACCTCCTCAAAGAGGACACTGATTCAGAGGATCAGAATAATCAGGTTTGGGAACTATTTTTTGATGGAGCTAGAAGTAGACATGGTTCTAGTGGTGGTGCTATACTAGTGGCCCCAGAAGGAGAAAGGTATTATATTTCCTTTAGATTCAGTTTCTCCTACACTAGCAATACTACAGAGTATGAAAGTCTAGTCAATGGACTAGAGTGGGCTAGAAAAAGAGGGCTTAAGGCCATAAAAGTTTATGGTGATAGTGATTTAATTGTCAGCCAAGTGAGAGGGATAAGTGCAACCAAAAATGACACTTTGAAAGCATACAAACATAGAGTTTGGGATATAATTGAAGATTTCCATGCTTTCAATATTGTTGCCATCCCTAGAAAGTTAAATCAAAATGCAGATAGGTTAGCTACTGTTGGATCTCAGTATGATATTCCCAATAGAATTTCAAAAGAAATGGATCAACAACATATCAAAGTGATTATCAGACCATCTATTCCTAATAACAATGTCAATTGGCAGGTGTTTGACAATGATGAACAAATTCTGCAATTCTTGTTTGAAGAGGATATCTTTTCAAGGCATAATCAAGAGAGATTATCACAAAATTATGGTGATCAAGTGATACAACTAAAGTCCAATAAGATGCCTAGAGGTCTTGTTACATCAGAGACTATCTTCAACAAGGATGATGAAGTTAAGAAGAACAAAGCTGGCATGGTAGTCCAACAAGAACATTGTGTTGAACTAGAGTTGGAACCAGGTAAGAGCTTGCAATTTGGAAAAGTAAACATAGAATTGGAGAAGCAAGATTACACCCAATTATTCAAAGAATTCAATGATGTATTTGCATGGCAATATGAGGACCTCAAAGGTTTTGACCCTGCCCTTGCTTAGCACACTAATGAATTAGAACCTAATGCCAAACCAGTGAGGCAAAAGCAAAGGCCTGTTAATCCTAAGCTTGAGCCACTATGCATAAAGAAGTACTCAAACTAATAGAAAGTGGTATCATCTACCCTATTAAGCATACTAGTTGGGTTTCCAACCTTGTTCCTATCAGGAAGAAGAATGGGGAACTGAGGTTATGTGTTAACTTCAGGGATCTTAACAGGGCCTCTCTAAAGGACCACCATCCATTACCCTCCATGGAACAAATCTTACAATGTGTCTCTGGATCTAAGAGATTTCCATTATTGGATGGCTATTCAGGATATAATCAGATCTTAGTAAATGAAGAGGATCAATACAAGACTGCATTTAGAACCAAGTGGGGAACCATGGCTTATCAAAAGATGCCCTTTGGTTTGTCAAATGCGGGAGCTACATTTCAAAAGGCAATGGATATGGCCTTTAAGAGCCTAATGTACAAGTTTGTGTTGGTCTACTTGGATGACATAGCTATCTATTCAAAGCATGCAGCAGATCACATCAAACATTTGAGGTAGATCTTTGAAAGGTGTAGAGAGTTTGGGATATCTCTTAATCCCAAAAAATGTGTGTTTGCAGTTCATGAAGGAAAATTGTTGGGATATGTAGTATCCAAAGAAGGGATCATAGTAGATCTTGAGAGAATTGTAGCCATCCTAGAACTACCATTGCCACATCATAAGAGAGTGTTGGCATTAAGTAGAATTGCCACTAGTGACAACACTTATTTGCATTCTCAGTGCAAACTGAGCAGACAGTGCAAACCGAGCAGACAGTGCAAACCGAGCAGACAGTGCAAACTGAGCAGACAGTGCAAACCGAGCAGATAGTGCAAACCGAGTAGACACTGCAAACCGAGCAGACAGTGCAAACCGAGCAAGTTAGTACAAACCGAACAGGACAGTGTAAACTGAGTAACATCATGTCTACCTAGTCACTAGTATTTACCGAGTTCAAAACCTACCGAGTGATCAGTATGAACCGTGCCTTCACTTCTACCGAGTGCATGACGATGCCGAGTAATGCAGTGGACGCCGAGTATCAGAAAGTCACCGAGTTAGTTTGCAGGAACCGTGTAACCATACTTGGGCCGACTTACTAGCACTTATGTTTATTTGTCAAGCCGACTTTGTAATTATAATTGTAATTAATTGTTTAAGACTTTTATATAAACAATGTTGTAAAAATGTCAAGATGTATGCAAAAAAAGAAATATATGTGAAAGAGAAAGAAAGGCAGAGATAAGCGAATTACAAGAAGGCTTCAGAAGTATAAGGAACAGCAAAGACAAATTCATCACAGAAGGTGATCAGTACATCAGCGAATCTCAATCAGCAATCCAGTTGCAAAGCCAGAGATCTACTATTTCATTCTAACAGGTGAATCAGTACTAAATCGTTTAACTGGGTAGACTTAACAGTCTTTTGTAAAATCTCTTTACCGAGTGCATACTTCATTGTATGTTTGTAAATCCTTTAACAGGGTGGATTTAGCAATCCTTATTGCTCCTAACAAGGCAGATCATCAGAAGTGATCAAATTGTAAGCCTTAACCGGCCAACTTTATTCTGCAGTATTAAAGCTTTGTGGGTTTCATCCCCACCCCAGTTTTACTTTCTTTTGGAAGGTTTCTGGGTAACCAAATCTATGTGTCATTATTGTGAATGCTTTTAAGTTTCATGCTTTCTGTATGCAAAGGTTAAAAGTAAATTACATGTTAAAATTGAAAGAAAATTTGGAGTTACTGATTCACCCCTCCCCTCTCAGTAACTCAGTTAATTCCTGAATATTTCCAACAATTGGTATTAGAGCAGCATTGGTTCTCAAAATAAAGCTTAACTAGCTTGAGAAAAGATCCAGAATAATGGAGGTATTCAAACTGAACAAGGTGATTGAAAATGAAAAGCTAGATCTGGAAATGGCCATAGCTAAACTCAAAGAAGCAAAAGAACATCTTTCCCAATCCCTAAGAAGAAGGAAGGAACTTGCAAATCAGATGAATGATCAGACTTACATTGAAGAAAAGATTGAAGATCTTTTTCCCTCAAATAACTCAGATGAAGCAAACAATGTTGTCAAAGAACTCCTAGAAAAGAATGGGTCTCTGCAGGAAGAAGTGAGAAAATTGAAAAGAGAACAAGAGCTACACTCTACAAGATTCTGTGAGATCTTGGAACAAAGAAACAAGTTGAAAGATGAATTAGATGGAAGAAACATTGAAGTCCAAAATAAAACCCTTCAGCTAGAAAACCTAATTGATCAGATCTCTCATACAAATGAGAAAATTCTGAATCTAAGATCAGAAATAGAAAGCACAAGAGAAGAACTAAGATCTGAAAAGGAAATCAATCTAAGATTGGTGGATGACCTAAACGCTAAAAAAAAAATCAATGAAGGAATGCTGAAAAGCCAAGAAGACTTGAATCAGCTGTATGAGCGAAATCTTCATAGGCAAAAAGGAAAAGTAGGACTTGGATACAAAGGAGAAGGTGAATCCTCTAAGCAAGGTACTCAAAGAAATCAAAAACCTACTTGTAATCATTGTGGTAAAATAGGACATACTCCAAATAAATGTTGGAACAATGAAAAAGCAGAATTCAATGGAAAATGCTACAACTGCAATCAACCTAGTCACAAAGCAAATGAATGCAGGGAAAAACCTAGATTCAAAGGTAATTGTCACAAGTGCAACAAACAAGGTCACAAGGCATCCGAGTGCAGATCCAAGACATTTAATCTAGCAGAACAAATTATGAAAGCAATGTTTGGATGGGACTACAACACCTGGTGTAGATGTCATTACTGTGGAGAATATGGACACATTGGCATAAATTGCATAAAACATCATCTAAGGAAAAGAGATACTACCGTAAGATGCTTCAAATGCACTAAACTCGGTCACATAGCCAGAAACTGCATGAATGCTAGTGAAGTTGAAGATGGAAAGAAGAATGAAGCAACTAAGGTCAGGAAACAGGTAAGACAAAAATGGATTCCTAAAGCTACCGAGCAATCCAGTCCAAGTATTGGAATGGATGGCTCTACCGACTCAAACTAAATTTCCAAGAAAGCACTGGAACTATATTCTCATAAACCAATTTCAAGTAGTTCTAGAATCGAAATTAAAAGAAAGATCTAAATCAGCATGCAAGATGCAGTAAGATCACAGGGAGGTTGGTATCAGTCTTCACCGAGCAAGGTCGGTATCAGTCTTCACCGAGAAAGGTCGGTATCAGTCTTCACCGAGCAAGGTCGGTATCAGTCTTCACCGAGCAAGGTCGGAGCAATATGAATTCTTGAGTTCACCGAGTTGCGAAGTCTTTACCGAGCAATTAATTCTTAGTGGGTGATAGTCTGTCAGAATTCATACCCTAATTTGTACTAAGCATTAATGACAGAGTTGTAAACAAAAAGCAAGTAATCGAACTCATTCTTCACCGCGAACCTTTAGCACTTTGAGAGCAGAAAATTTCAAGAGCAACCCAGCGATTCAATACTTTTGCGAAAGGAATTTTCTGTGAGCTATCATGGCATCATCCAGCACTTCAGCGAAGAAAGGATCTGATATGTTAGTCCAAGGGGAATGGAAAGCACCAGATTTCAAGATCGTGCCCGCAATTGCAGCAGCCCTAGATCCGAACGGAGCTCAATCTCAGATTCCTCCTAAGGTACTGCTTATTAACGATATCCGCAATCATTTTAACTGTTCAATTCATGAAATGGGGAACCTAGAACTAGATATTGTGCATGAGGAACTATGTGTGGATGGTATTCTGAAACCCGAGCACAAACATCTGGAAGATAAAGGTTTAGTTCACATTGCAGATCTACCTCGAAAATTTCGAGATAAATGGGTTAGATACATTCTTAGCCGTGTACATGATGGCAAGATTTGGCTTGAGCAACCTATTGAGATCACAAAGAAGATGATTCAACAAGTCACCAGTCTTCCCATGTTGAACAAAGAAAAAACTACCAAAACCCTAGGTCGGACGGAACTAGAGAAGAAAACCCTAGCCGAGTGGGACGGTAGAGGCATGAAAGTTAGCAGCATTACCGATGCTAAACTGAAGTTTGGTACACACATCATTGCCCATAAGATTTATAGTTCTAGTCGACAGAATAGTGTATCCTGTGAAGCTATTGACCTAGCATACAAAGTGGTCAAGAATAACTTAACATTTGACCTAGCAGACTTATTGTTAAAGCAGTTTAACAAAAACATGGAAAGCATTAAAACTTCCAAAAACAATCCATGTAAGTTTGGATCCTTATTGGTCTGTTTATTCTTCTATGTTCAGAAATTCTTCCCTTCTAAAGGAAAAGTTGTATGGAGAAAAGATGTGCCAGTCCTCTATGAAATAAATGAATACATCTCAGAAATGGGTGAAAATTTTGAAAGCATCATGGATAATTATTTTGAGTCTTTCAAAGAGAAAATGAATGACAGATTCCGGATTCCACAGAAGTTGGTGGAAGATTACAAAGATGACATTTGTTTTATGGTGGATTGTGATAATATATATATTCAAGCAGTTAAACCGAGGACTATATATGTAAAACCTCTTCCTTATGAGGTAAATATTGATGAAACCAAGAATATCATTGAAGCTCTTCTTAATCAGCCTGTCAATCCCAAAGCTCCATATTTTGGAACATATGATGAAGCTAAGGTGAGAATTGAACTAAGCATAAAGCTTCCACAGGCGGTAAACAAAGGAAAGAAGAGGATAGCCAAAATGCAAATGATAACCGAGGACAAAGAAGAAAAAGATGAAGAAGAAGACGAAAAGGATGAGAAAATAGAGGAACCAGAACCTGCAAAGAAGAAAGGAAAAGTTTTCATCACTAAGGAACCTAAGCCTCCCACTGTTGTATTTACAAGGAGAAATACAAGAGGTAAGGTAGACAAGGCAGACAAGGCAGATAAAGACATAGTATTCAAAAGGCCTCCTCTAAACCTTCAAGATAAGCTCAAACTCTTTAGAGACGGATCAGGATCTGGAGTAAGTAACATAAAATCTTTAAAATATGAAACCAGATCAGAAACAGAATAGAAGGAAATAGAAGATGCTGTTATTGAAAAGATGGGACAATGGAAATACTCTCCTGAAGAAATAGCCCCACAGGTTCCAGCAGTTCTATTAAATCCAATAAAAATGAGATGGAGCAATGCAAAGAAAACTGTGATAGACATATTTGATCAAACCCTGAGACAGTTGATGCCGAGCTTGAAAAATGATGAAGTAAAGAAGGCATTTAAAGAAAATGAAAATAAGATGACATTGAAGTTCAATACTTGTTTGATTTTGATCAACAATATTGAATCGGTTGTGAAGGCTGCAAATGCTACATGGAAGAACATATACCACCTTCACCAACCGAGTATTGAAATAGTAATAATAAAAGATATTGAAGATGACAGTGATGAACAAGAAGAAGACACTGAGGTAGATGATACTATGAGGATAGCAGCAGAAGTCATTGCATCCCTTCCTACCTCTCCAGTAAAAGTTTCTATATCTAGCCCGAAGACACCTTCAAGCATGGTTGTGACAACTTCCACATTTGTCCAATCATCCATAGCAACAACAGAAGCAGCTACCATTTCTTCTACTGAGTTGCAGTCTCTCGCATCATCAAGTTTTCCAGCAGTAAGTTTTCCAATTTTTGAATCTTCAAGTGTAAATATTTTAAGCTCTCCAGTAGAAAGTATACCAGTATCTATAGCCAGCCCTACTTTATCTACTATCACTACTACCAAAGCATTAAGTTCAGATAAGCCTAAGGCTCTACCGAGTATAAAATTTTTGGGTAAGAATGTAGTAGAGGATATAGACCTAGATGAAGAGATAGAGATTCCTACATTAGATTTTGCAAATCTATCAGCGGACCAAATGCAAAATATAGGTGAGATCCTCCAAAGGAAAGCAAAACAAAAGAAGCTTAAAGAGGAGAGAGACAAGGAATATCAAATCATCAAGGATGCTAAGGACATTTTGTCTGATGCATTAGGCATTAAAGTAGACTCCTCCCAACATGTTTTGTTACAATTAGCAGAAGCAGTTGATAAATACAATGAGGATTCATCTGGGACAGAAAAATTAGTTGAAAGAGCCGAGAAGAGATTCAACAATAAAGTGCTTGAGCACATTGCTCAGCACATAGCTATTAACCAAGTAGAATTGTCTTCAGTTTTGTCAAACACTGAATCTATCTATTCGAATGCTACCTCTCTTTTGGCCAGACTGTGCAACATTGCCGAGTTCACAAAGGATGTTAAGGATAAAATGAATAAAATGGATGAGGACATGAAGATTAGCATACAGAAGCTGCAACTTGAACCAAGTTCAAGCTCTGCTCATCACATGAAAATTTCACACCTATCAAATATGCAGTCTGATCTACTGAAAGAAGACACAAGGATCCGGTCCACACTGCTAGACATCCAACACATGATCCTTCCCATCATGAATACAATGTATAAGCACATTGAACATTCCAAAACATTGATTCATGACAATCAGTTCTCTATAGCAGATCACATGATTGAACTCTCTGCAGAAGTCCAAATTGCAATACAAACATGTAAGATTCTACAAGAAAGTTGGGACAGAACCCTGGCACTAATAATGAAGGTACATTCTGATTTTCTATCAAATTTTGGATTCTCTCTGTAAATAACCTGTATACACACCTTTGGCATTATCGTCAAAGGAGGGGAGATATGTATAGAAGAAGATTTGTATAGAAACAGTTAGCACATTGAAAGGGGGAGACAATGTATAAAGCCCTATAACAAAGACAAATTTTGAAAAATCAAAATAAAACTCAGCATGATTCGTGTATATAAGTTTTGGCCAATAAGTGTTTTTGTCACTAATGCCAAAGGGGGAGATTGTTGGCATTAAGTAGAATTGCCACTAGTGACAACACTTATTTGCATTCTCAGTGCAAACCGAGCAAGTTAGTACAAACCGAATAGGACAGTGTAAACCGAGTAACATCATGTCTACCAAGTCACTAGTATTTACCGAGTTCAAAACCTACCGAGTGATTAGTATGAACCGTTCCTTCACTTCTACCGAGTGCATGATGATGCCGAGTAATGTAGTGGACGCCGAGTATCAGAAAGTCACCGAGTTAGTTTGCAGGAACTGTGTAACCATACTTGGGCCGACTTAGTAGCACTTATGTTTATTTGTCAAGCTGACTTTGTAATTATAATTGTAATTAATTGTTTAAGACTTGTATATAAACAATGTTGTAAAAATGTCAAGATGTATGCAAAAAAAGAAATATATGTGAAAGAGAAAGAAAGGAAGAGATAAGCAAATTACAAGAAGGCTTCAGAAGTATAAGGAACAGCAAAGACAAATTCATCATAGAAGGTGATCAGTACATCAGCGAATCTCAATCAGCAATCCAGTTGCAAAGCCAGAGATCTACTGTTTCATTCTAACAGGTGAATCAGTACTAAATCCTTTAACCGGGTAGACTTAATAGTCTTTTGTAAAATCTCTTTACCGAGTGCATACTTCATTGTATGTTTGTAAATCCTTTAACAGGGTGGATTTAGCAATCCTTATTGCTCCTAACAGGGCAGATCATCAGAAGTGATCAAATTGTAAGCCTTAACCGGCCAACTTTATTCTGCAGTATTAAAGCTTTGTGGGTTTCATCCCCACCCTAGTTTTACTTTCTTTTGGAAGGTTTCTGGGTAACCAAATCTATGTGTCATTATTGTGAATGCTTTTAAGTTTCATGCTTTCTGTATGCAAAGGTTAAAAGTAAATTACATGTTAAAACTGAAAGAAAATTTGGAGTTACGGATTCACCCCTCCCCTCTCAGTAACTCGATTAATTCCTGAATATTTCCAACAGAGAGGTCTCCAATCTTTCATAGGAAAGATTAATTTTGTTAGGAGGTTCTTGCCTAACATTGTAGATTTATTAAAGCCTTTGATAGCCATGTTAAAGAAGAGTTCAGCTTTTAGTTGGACTAAGGAAGGAAAAGCTAATTTCCAAGCTATCAAAGAAGCCTTGACAGAAGCTCCTACCATGTTAAACCCAAATTTTAGTAAGGATTTTATCCTTTATGCTTATGGAGGTCATGATGCTATATCTACAATGTTGACCCAAGAAAATTTAGATGGATTGGAGCAGCCTATTGCTTTCTTTAGCAAAGGTTTAGAAGAGTATGAACAGAGATACTCTTTTGTAGAGAAACATGTACTTGTTGTGGTAAAGAGCCTTAAAAATTTCAGATATCTATTGACCATAGCAAGGTACATTTAAAAGTTACTCATCCAAGTGTCAAAGAGTTTTTTCTTTCCAAGGACCTAAATGAGAAAAGAGTTGGTTGGATCACCAAGGTGATGGAATATGACATTGATTTTCAAACTACCAAGCTGGTTAGAGGAAGAGGTCTTTGTGAGCATTTGGCAGAGGATGAAGGTTCAAAGAAATTAGAAACAATAGACATCTCTGATGGTGCAGTCTACAGAAGAACAAGCCAAGGCAACAAGTTGGTTGCCTAATATGATCAATTACTTGAAAATGGGACAATGTCCTGCAAGTTTGGATTCAGAAAAAAGAAGGTATTATAGATTACAATCTATTCCTTTTGTGCTAATAAATGAAGTTCTTTTTAGAAAGGATCACAGTGGTGTGTCCTTTTAAGATGCATAGATTTAGAAAAGATAGCTGATGTCCTATTTGAATTTCATGATGGACCTTTTGGAGGTCACTTTTCTCCTAGGACTACTACTTTTAAAATCATGAGGGCTAGATACTATTGGCCATCTATCTTTAAGGATAGTCATGAGTATGTGAGAAAATGCATCAAGTGTGCTATGTTTGTAGGAAAAGAAAGGCTTGCAGCCTTGCCCCTACAGCTAGTCAAAACAGAGCAACCTTTCATGAAGTGGGGTATAGACTTCATTGGCATGATCAACCCTCCATCTAGTGCAGGACATAAATGGATAATTACTGCAATAGATTACTTCACCAGATGGACAGAAGAAATTGCATTAAACGAGGCCAATGAGAATGTTGTATTAAGTTTTTATGATGATTTAATTCATAGATTTGGCACTCCAAACTCTATAATATCAGATAATGCATTAACATTCACTAGCCTCAATGTCTCATAGTGGGTAGTCAAGAATGGCATCTATCTGAATACCAGTTCCAATTACTACCCCCAAGGCAATGGCTTTGTAGAATCCACCAATAAGAACTTGATTAGGATAATCAATAAGACTCTTCAAGAAAATCAAAGGGATTGGCATACTAAGCTCAGGTCTGCCTTGTGGTTGAATAGAATTACCCCAAAGAAAATCATTGGTAATTCTCCTTATGTGTTAGTATATGGTAGGGAGGCTAAGTTGTCCATCTTAGCTGAATTGCCAGCCCTAGACCTAGCCACTCAATATGCCCTATTTGATGAAGGAGATCCCTTGTAGGTCAGGTATGCTCAGTTGATGGAGTTGGAAGAACTCAGAGACAAATCAATGCAAGATATGGAATTCCATCAAATTCAAATGAAGAAGAGCTTTGATAGGAGAGCTAAAGCCAGGAATTTCAAGGTTGGAGACATAGTCCTCAAGTGGGATGAGTTTAGGTCAAGACCTGGCAGGCACACAAAGTTTGATTCATTTTGGGGTGGACCATTTGTTATAACAGAGTGCAAGGGATCCAATGATTTTCAACTATCAAATATAGAAGGAGTTCCCCTGCCTATCTCAGTCAATGGTTTCCACCTAAAACCCTATTTTGAGGTTAATCCCTCTTTGTGAATTTTGTAAAAATGCTTTCCTGATTTCTTCATGCTTTCTAGTTAGTTCCTTGTTTTCCAAGAAGTTCCCTGAGCACAGTTCTAGTTCTATCTCCCTGTGAGAATTTTGAAATTTTGATGACCCCATGCCCAATGAATTATGTCAAGGCCACTAGTTTTCCACGTCTAGCAGGCTGACATCCAGTAGAAATTGCCAAAATGTTGCTCAAAATTTCTTATTCTGCAAATTTGGCTATAAATCATCCCCAGGTCTCTATTTTTATCCTACCAAGCATCCCTATAATTTTCATCATCTTATGCCATGTCTTCTGGCCTCTGCAAATTGTTGTATTCCCTAGTCTGCAGTTTAAATATTTGAAAATAGTAGCCATTTGAGCTAAATAAACCCTAAGAGACCCTAGGCCAGTTTATATTTCCTTGTTACTTTATTGGCAACTTAAGTGATCAAAAAAGGCACATGCATATTAGGTTTCTTCTTGTTCACTAGTTCGCTATTTCCTTTCAGCAGTGTTTTAAGTCATTCAGTGATTTTGCAAAAATGCCCTCAGTTGGGCATTCGCTTAATCAAACCCTAGGTTCACATGTAATTCAGTGAACTAGCCAAGCCTATTTTTTCACGTATTCACCTAGCTCAACCATGGTTTATCAAAGTATCTCATGAATAAGAAGCCTTTGGTCGCTAAATCACCAGGTCAAGGTGGGGTTAGTTCTACAGGTAGCAATGAGATTCTACATCAGACGGTTCTCTTATAGTCTGAAGGAATATTCTAGGAGCATTAGATCATATGCCCACCATAGATTTGGTAGCAGGATTACTTGTCAGAGTGGGGTCCTGGTTAGGAAGATCTAGCAGCTGGTGTATCTTCACATAGGCCATTGTCAAAGCATGAGATCTTCAGACGATCGTTGATTTTCCCCTTTTGCTCAGTGCTACAGTGTATTGTGGGTCTGATGCCACATATTCAAATTTGGTAGCTCCTGGTTGGTCCACGTGTGCTGAGTTAGATTACTTGTTAGTGGGTCCATTGTCAGAGGGTCTACAAAGACATTAGCAAGATTCAAGATCTATAGTTGTCTGGTAATCTGATGGAATCTTCGGGGGCTATCAGATCATGCACCTGCCATTAGATTTGAATCCAGTCTTGGGTGGGTCCAAAGTTCTCAAAGTAGGTAATCAAATGGCTAGCATTTGTTCTCATGGCATGTGTCAAAGGTATAAGATCTTATGATGACCATCTGATCAAAGGTATGTCAGCTGGGTGATTCGATGATTTGGTGACTGAGAGAATTTATTGCTCCTTGTGTCTGGCGGTCCTGATAAATTTTTATGTGTTTGCTTGTTCGCGAAATAGTTTGGCAGTGCTCCAAGTGAGTTGGTGATTCAAAGAATGCTTTGTTCACTGAATCTCTAAATAAATTAGTGAGGGTGGAAAGTATTTTGTGAATAAGAGATGGCTTTCAGTCACGTGTTCACGGAATGGCTAAGGTTATTTAGTCGTGCCCAGGGTTAGAAGTATTCAGCAAATCAATGATTAAAGAACCATTTTCATGTTCGTTGAATCGCTCGATCAGCCTGGGGTTAGCCAAGGTATTAAATGATTCTATGACAAAGGGAAATTGAAACCCAAGGTAAAGGCTGAGTTAGTTTTGCAGTCAAGTGCCGATCCCGGGTAAAAAGGGAGATCTAACGGTCACATTTTAAAATAAGATTAAAGTTTGAATGCCAGCCGTCGATGGATTAAAGTTTGGTGCTATCTGTGACCATTATTATATTTAAATTCAAATATCTAAGGATATCAAATTTTCACAATTATGGCAAGCCTGAGTTGTACATAGGTAGATGGATCATGGGGGCTAGATTTTTTACAGGTATAAACATGAAATGGACACACAAACATAGATATCTGATCAGCTGGGATATTTTCATGTGCATTTATGGCTGAATTTGACAAATTTAGGGTTTGATTATTATATGAAAAATTATATAACCCTAGTTAGGTTTTGCTCCAGCCTGCGTGCAGGAGATGTATATATTGTATTTTTGGAGCCTTAGTGCTCAGAGGTTAGAGATTTCACATTTTTTAAAGAGAAAAAATATCTTTTCTTAGAAGGCTATCTATGACATTTTTCTATCCTCTGGTTTTCTACATTCTGTAACCTCCCATTGGTAACTCAAAGATTGAAGATATTTTGTGACATTTCTCATGTCCCTATGCCTTTTTGTGTGAGTTATCTCTTATTGAATCAAAGTATTTATATGTTTCTCAATGATATCTTAGGGTTCTTGATCCTTCTTTCTTTCTGCAATTCATGTGTATTATTGTGAATGATTTGATGTGAATGCTTTTGTGGGTGTACTACAACCCCTTAACAATCTTGTCTCATTCCTATACCTAGTTGCAGTGGTGAATGTTTTTTTGCAAGTCATAGATTGTTGTCTACCCCAAGGAGTGTCATTATTTGTGAAAGAATCTCTTTCTTTCCTTGAATACCCTCTTTTTTTGCAGACCCCTCCTATGAAATATTTATGCAAGCCTATTCAGTAAGTTGTGACCTACTAGACCTAAGTCTCTCATTGATTTCATCCTACATACTAAGATCCAAACCCTAGTTTCGGTGCATCACCAAGTAGGTAGTTTGCTTCTAGTCATTTCCCTTTCCAAGCATTCCTTCTATCCCTTTCCCTCAAAAGTTTTACTTTTCATGTCAAGAAGCAAATTAAGGTGATTATCCAAGAGGAACTAGCCTAGAACCTAGAGGTCTCATCTCAGTTAGCATAGGTCCCACAACCTAGAGATGATTCCCATGTTATACTAGGTTATCAAGACTACGAGAGCTTGAGACAAAGGTGCAAACTTAGTGTATAACACATACATTAGTATTTTCTACCTTACCGTAGGTCTTTTTTCTTCTCCTTCTCCACTTGTATAGGCCTCTTCATTTTCACTCATTGAAACACTTGGAGCTTGGATCTAAACTTGATGTATTTGTCCTTTATTACCACTAGAATCTTGATCATCAAAATCATATCCACAAGATCTGGATAGATTCTCAAATCTTTCATCTACTTTAACATTAGTTCTCTCCGCTATCTTCTTCAACCTCCTATTGTAGCACCTATATGCCTTGCTTTTGGTAGAGTAGCCAAGGAATATCCATTCATCACTTCTTGCATCAAATTTCCCTATATCCTCATCTCTCTTGATATATCAGTTACTACCAAAAATTTTGAAATACTTAACTATAGGCACATTACGATACCATATCTCATAAGGAATCTTACCCATATATCCTTTAATCTTCACCTGATTGAGAGTGTACATTAAAGTGTGCATCGTTTATCTCCAAAACATCTATGGAACCTTCTCTTCAAGAATCACGGTCCTAGTAGTGTTAAGAATAGACATGTTCTTCCTCTCTACCACTCCATTATACTATGGAGCCCTTAGAGCAGATAAATATCTATTTATTCCATACTTCTCTCAAAAGGATTAGAACTCATCTAATGTGATTTCATGACCTCAGTCTAATCTTAGACACTTTTTCTTTAGTCATATATGAGTTTCAACCATATTCTTAAAAATCTTAAACTTCTCAAAAGCTTAAGACTTCTCTTTCAATAAATTCACCCATACCATCCTATAATAGGCATCAATGAGAAACATGAAGTATCTATCACCTTGCAAGTTTTTTATCTTATCAAGACTAGACAAATCATTATGAACAAGATCTAACAATCCATTAGAATTTTTATTTTTAGAATGGAAAGTAAGTCTCATTTGCTTACCCAATTGACATTCCTTGTAAATAGTGTTAGCAAGCTTCTTTACTCTAGGAATATCTCTAAAAGCATGAATAGAACCTATTGCCACAATATTTTCAAAGTTCACATGACACAACCTTTTATGCCATAACCAGATTTCATCTATTTGAGCAATCAAACAACTTTTTTGACCACTATTCAAATGAAATTAGTTACTACTTATTTTTTATGTTCTTGCAATCTCTATCCCAAAGTCATTAAAGATCTTGCATTTTTTATGCTTAAAATGTAGGTCATAACCTTTTTCCATCCACTTCCCAATACTAATAAGATTATATTTCAAACCTTCTACATAAAATACACCATCTGCATTATTCTTACCATCTAGAGAAATACAACCTATACCTCATATTACACAACCAATATTGTCTCCCCATCTTACAACACCACAATCATACTTCTCATAGCTCACAAATTTTCTCTTATCACCAATCATATGATGAGAGTGTTTTTTGTCTATTACCCACTCATCCTTCTTTAAAACTTGAGCAACTAGAGCTTTCTCTTCAACAACACAATTAATAAAACTAGTAGGCATATGATTTGTCAGCTTAGGATCTTCCTTGATAGAAATGAATATAAATTCATCATCATCCTTTTCAGAATCATCATATTCATCATTTGTAACTCCATCACCATCAATAGAAAAGTAGTATTTCTTCATAACATTAGGTCTATTCTTCCATTTAGTATCTCTTTCTAGAGATCTAAATGCAAAGTTTCATGTCTTGTTTCATAAAAAACATTTGAGTGGAATCTTTCCTTTGTTCTTACCAAAACAATTTGGTAACCTTTTAGCAATGAGTGTTCCAACTCGTGAAGTTATCATTCTTCTTCTTCAAGATCTCGCATCTCCTTTTATGTGTATAAATCAAGGGTGTAACCTCTCAAACATTCTCTAACATATTTTCACATCTAAAAATTCTTGTTTGAATGCTTCAAATAGTTCACTTTGTATTGTATCTACAAAATGTTTTGGATGTGAAATTTTCATACCGTTCTCTTCATCTTTCATCTGTATATTGTCCCTTCTATTGGAAGAAACACAAGAGTGGTTGGTCTAATATTCAATTATCTTTCTTTACACATCTTCAAAAATACTCTTTTCGAGGAAGTCTACAAATATTTAACCAATTCTTTTCAATGTTTTCATCTCTAACATATTTCTCCTCCTGATATATCTTTGAACAATTTTTCTAGATATATTCAGTAATTGAGAAATTGCTTAAACTTGGCTTCTATGTGACAACCTATTATTAGAAATCATAGTCATCAATGTTCTACATGCAACACTTGAATCAACTCCTTGACTTTTTGTATTAATAAGGCTCAATGCATCTTGCAAATTTTCAACTATTGTTTCTTTCACATGACCTCCTAAGATTTTTGATCTGATTTATGAAAACTAGATTACAATACCTAGTGTGATACCTGCAGTATTGTAGAATTCAACATGAAAATTGAGAACAACAAGGTTGCAAACCAAAAACTGTCTCCATTCTATTCAAAATTGGAGTTTATACAAGTCGGATGGATCCCAAGGGTCACACAAATCCCTTGGAATTGAAATGAAGAGTCATCATAATATTTATTACAATTAAACTATTAAAACTATCAAAATTTATCAAAAAACTAAATATAAAATTTAGGTCCACTTGGAGAAGGCATAACTTTCTCATCCTAGCTCTGAATTACAAACCGTTTGATGCGTTGGAAAGGTATTCAAATAATATTGAATGAAATTTTGGAAACATCGATGTTCCATCATGTTTCTAGGCAGCATATTTTCCCAGAAATGCACCGAAGACCCTCAAAATTGCAATTTACTAAAACATATGAAATTTTGGAAAAATTAGATTTCAATATTTTCCCACTTTAATCCTGATCATTCCTCCCCCCTTAAGAGGCAATGGGCCCCATTGCACTACTCTGCTACAACAAATGAGGAAATTGTTCCTCAATTTGTTCCTTAGTAAACCACTTGCCTTGATGAGAATGCTGACCAGCTCGAACCACCCGATACAAAGGAATGTTCTGATTTCTCAAAGTCTTTAAAATGGCTTTAGTAACATGGTCACGCTGGACTAGAGTAGTAATAGAGGGATTTAACTCAAATTGTTTCACAATAGTGTATGGTCCATAACGAAGAGGACGAAGCTTCTTATTTGGTCCATGCAGGTGCTCTTTCTGAAGATGTAACCATACCTTGTCACCAACCTAAAACTGATGAGGAGTTCTATGTTTATCATGTCTTTCCTTATACTTCTGATTACTCTACTCCAATATCTCATGAACTTGTTGTTGTAGGTGTCTAATGTTATCAATGAATTTTTCTTCTTTATCTACCTCCTTGACATCATTTTCCAAAACTGACCTCCTATATATTGGCTCATGTGGTAGCGGTGTGCGTGGGATTAAATCAATAGAGTGCTTGACTTGACAGTGTGTTGGTACTCCCACTGGTGGTGTAAACACACTTTGATATTCTTTTAAAATTTTATCCATCTAATTTTGTTGATTCTCTGTTACCTTAGCATGTGTATTAAGAACAACTGACTTTGTTTGTTTAGGGCGAATCATGAGTACAGCAAAAGCTCCAGTTTGAGCAATCAAGCATTTACATTGTTTAGCACTAATTAAAGAAGCAATTTGTGTTGGACATACCTCTGGTATTTGATACCTCTTCCCACCAAGCTTGATTATAACACTACATGGCCTAGACTCATACACCCCATGCCTCTGATACATGTATGGCTGCCCCAGAAGACATCGCATACATCCAATGGTGCTACATCACATATCACTTCATCCTTGAAAGGCTTGATTGAATATGGCAAATGACATTGTTGATTTATTTGAATATCTTGTCCCTCATTTACCCATCCCATAGAGTATGGTTGTGGGTGTCTTGACACTTTCAGATTTAATCTTTCGACTGTCTCCCTAGAGATCAAATTCTTTTGACTCCCACTATCAACAATAAAATGTAGAGGCTTTCCATCAACCCACATTTGTGAATGAAAAAGTCTCTCTTCATCTTCACGGGACAATACTTTAGCAGTTCCAACTACGGCATATGGGTTTGCTTCTATGATGGAATCATTCTCCTCTTTCTCAAAATTATCTATTGGTGACGATTCAGGTTCAGCTTCCTCTCCTCGTATTTCTATCATCAAATTTTTAATACTTCGACAATCCTTTGTATTATGGTTTGGGGACTTATGCATCTCACACCACATGCCTGTGTCTGTCTTTTTAGTAGACCACCATGTGTTCTTGGGTGAATTTGAATGAAGTTCCTTGGTCACCTATTTTCCTACAAATTTATTGCCACCTTCAACCCCTGGCTTGTTGTTTGCAAAGTAGTCCCTCTTCCCTTTTTGCTTGAATTTTTCTTCAATTTTTGTAGCATATTTATAGGTAGTTGCCAATGTCTCAATGTTTAAAAATTCCATCTCTATTTGAATATACCTGTGAAGTCCACTCTGATATTTCAAAATTCGATGCTTCTCTGAATCATTAATACCGAGTTTTTCTGAAAGTGAATGGAATGTATTGGTGTAATCTTGCACAGACTAATCCCTCTTTTGTTGAAGAAGTTGCCATTCTATGTATTTTTGTTCATATACATCCTCCGGGAGGTAAGATTCTTTTATGTATTCCACAAATTCTCCCCATGTGGGCTTCTTATCAAGAGATAGTATAAAACCATCTTCATCAACTGATTCTTGTTCTTTATTTGCTACTCTGGTTTCCCATGCTAATTTCACATGGGTTTCAGCTTTGAGGAGAGAAAATGTTATCTTTTTAGCATCTGAGAAATTATTTATAGAAACATACCTATCCAACTTTGATAACCAGTTATCAACAGCTTCAGAATCGACCTTTCCTTCAAAATCCGGGATGTCAAAATTGACCTGCACTTTGAAAGGGGTATTTCCATGAAATGATGTTTTAGATTTAGAGCATTTTTGCTTCTGTAGGAGGCATGAAAATTGACTCATCATCTCCTCTCGTTGCTTATTTAAAGCTTCCTCGACCAACTTCTTAACATCATCGTCTGACATCTTCGATCATGTGCGTCTCAAAGGTGGGTATTTTGACAAATCTTGTGTATCCAATCCTAATCTTTGGTAGGAAGACCTTGTGTAAATTGGCATAAAGGAGCATTCCCGCTCTGATACCACTAATCTGATTTATGAAAACCAGATTACAATACCTAGTGTGATACCTGCAGTATTGTAGAATTCAACATGAAAATTGAGAACAACAAGATTGCAAACCAAAAACTGTCTCCATTCTATTCAAAATTGGAGTTTATACAAGTCGGATGGATCCCAAGGGTCACAAAAATCCCTTGGAATTGAAATGAAGAGTCATCATAATATTTATTACAATTAAACTATTAAAACTATCAAAATTTATCAAAAAAACTAAATATAAAATTTAGGTCCACTTGGAGAAGGCATAACTTTCTCATCCTAGCTCCGAATTACAAACCGTTTGATGTGTTGGAAAGGTATTCAAATAATCTTGAATGAAATTTTGGAAACATCGATGTTCCATCATGTTTCTAGGCAGCATATTTGCCTAGAAATGCACCGAAGACCCTCAAAATTGCAATTTACTAAAACATATGAAATTTTGGAAAAATTAGATTTCAATATTTTCCCACTTTAATCCTGATCAATTTTCCTATTATCAACACCCAACAACTCCAAAATAGGATTCATTTCTCTTTTCTTGAATAGCTTGACAAATAATTGTGCTCTTCCAACCACATATTTCTTTTCAAAATATTCTTCCCACATATTTTCTCAATGCAATTTAATTGTGCTTTTAGGTACCATGTGTTCAGATGAAATTTGACTGAAAAGAGAATCTTCATTCATTTCCATCAAATTTTCCATGCGAGAAGAAATATTTATACCTTAACTACTACCAATTTATTCCCCTACTTGAGTTGCATCTTCTTGAACATCAACAAGATCTTCTTCAACATCAACAAGTTCTTCATGAACATCAACAAGTTGCTCTTGACTATGTTTTGTATGACCTTTCATTTTGTCATCCCTTATTCAATCATACTTTTTTTCTCTATTCATTTTATTCCCCATTGCACAAAGTATTCAAATTTAGAGCTTCAATTCACCTGCATATAGAAAATCAAATATACCCAGTAAAAAATTGTAAATAATATTTATAAGTTCATAAATCTGATTAATTTCAATTTTTTAATTGAAAAAAAAAAAAAATTAAAAAGAAAGAATCAACGTATAAAATCAATTTATTAGGAAAACATCAAACCTTTGTCTAATTTATTTTATAATCACCCTCCAATGCAAAAAAAAATAGATTTAATACTCCTTCAATGGAAGACCACCAAATGATTTTATTTGATTTTTTTATTTAAAATAAATAAAAAATTTATCTGTTATATGAGGATCAAGCGACGTGGTCACTCACACAACCGCTCATGACTTGGTCGACACCACTATGGTTTCATCCGAAATGGGTTTGACTGAAATCAATTTGGTTGAGTCCCTTCTGGTCAAACCAGTCTATGTGGCATGCCATATGGCAGCCAAATCACCAAAATTTATAGAATTACAGAACTTTTAACTTTTGTATCTAATTTCTCCATCAAAAATCCACTTACTAAAAAAATTAAAAATACCCTTTTGTAGAGCTCAAAGTCAAGAATATGGTCATATAATGTTTATAGTATTTTGATTAGTACTATTATATTAAAATTATAAAATACTACAAGTAGGTATATTAACATTAGAGAAGACATTGATTTAGAAAAAGAAAAAAAATAGTATATCATATTAGAAAATTTTAAAAATTATATGGAATACTAGAGGAGAGAGTCATCTTCAAGAATGTATAATTTTTTTTTGGATTGGTATAGATTTGATAGGGGAAACAAGGTGGGAGATGAAAACTATTGATTTTGTATCAGTTCGACTTTGAATTTTTATAATGGAGAAAATATACATTGGAAACCAATATTTCTTTTGATCTGCACTGGCTATACATGTCATCTTAAACATATTTTAAACTCAGAGGAAGAAAAGATTATTTAAATATTTTTTTTGGTAGGAGTTAGACGCCCTAATTTGTAGTATTTTTTAGCAATTGAAAAATGGCCTTTAAAAATTTAAAAAAAATATCAATTCTTAGTCAAAAAAAATAAAATAATAGGCATAAACTTCATCCAATTTTACACATTTCATTAGTTTACATCATCTTTAAATTCCAAATTTAAATGTGAATTGAACTATTTTGTTGAAGTTGAATAGTTTTTGTGTTCTTAACCTTTTCCTTCATAAAAGTGTGACATAGGTTTGTACTTTTATCGAATCCATCTCTAGTTGTATCTGAAACTTGACCTACATGGCCCATAGAGTAGTGCAAGACTCAAGGTGAAAAGGATAATATGTAAAACCTATATAAAAATTAAACCCATAGCCTCATCCATCATGTGTCTATGATAAAAGACCTCAAACAAGCAGGTCAAATAGCGTTGTGTCTCATCTAGCATGGAAAACAACCCTCTAGATAGAAGTAACTCTCTCATTTGGGTCTTTCAAGTATGATAGTTATGGACAAAAATAAATAGTTTCTCTTTAGATAGGATGTCAAATTAGTCAACTACTAACTCCCAAACAAAATTTGACACTCCTCAACAATTGTCATAATATTCCTAGAATATACCTTTTTCCATAAAATATTCTACTAGAATATTCCTCAGGGCTACCAAAATATTCTTGAAATTTAGAATATTTGTTGTAAAATTTGGGTCTCGCTATAATTAGAGGTGATACCAAAAAATGCTAGAGTTGGTAGGGGCAATAAAGGCTAAGGTGGCACTCACATCACTTGTTGTGTATGCACTTTACAACAGGTGTATGGACCTATGTGTGCCTCTCTTTTGTGGCAAAAAGTTTTGATAAAAAAAAAAATTTAAAAACCTTAGTTAAAAATGAAATCTATACCAAACAAAAAAAATTCATGCACCACCTTTTTTTTAGACTGCACAAGCATTGATGCAAGAAGTCATACAATTGTGTGGATTTATATTTGTTAGGATTGGGGAGCACCGAGAGGAGGGGTGAATCGATGCAGCAATATTGTTTAACAATTCAAACTATAACTATAACTTAATTCCAAAAGTGAAAATAAGTAAACAGAACACAACACATAATAAGAACATCACACCACCATCATTTATTTTTGAGGAAAACTCAATAAGGGAAAAACCCTGGTGGGGATGATACCCATAAATAACTCACTATTACAGTAATAAGTTCCTATTTAAGAGCTTAAGTACAATAGGTGGGAATGCACTCACATTCAAGCTTACATCCTAGAGCTCGTTGCTCAAGTATACAACTCAATTACATCAAGACTCATTTCCAATTACATAAACAAAAGATGGACTTACAGTCATATACTTAACTAACCGGTAGCATCTATTATGTCAATACAATTCCAATGAAGTTCCTAACATGGGTCTAAACATATGATAGTCTCTTCTTATTACAATATCATTTCTATAAATTCTTATAGCATTCTCATCATTCATACTCCCTGCAAACACATATGGATTTCATATATGAGACCATAACTCAAAACATAACTTTATTGGCTTACCATAGGAAACATGTAGACTGAACCTCTTTTAACTCACTCCATAATGTGCTAACAAAAATGTAAACTCTCCCTAGTCATCTCGATCATAAACAGTACTCAAAACATTTCCTCCAACCAAAAAACAAATCTAATTGATGAAGTCTTTTCATCTATGTTCTTCTCCTGATAAATACTGTGAATTATGATACTTCAAAATTAATATCTCCTAAATTTTTCAACTTAAACACTTTTGATCATAGGTTTAGAACCTTCTAAATATTTAGCTACTATATCCAGATTTGTATATCATAATGTTGATTCAACTGTCCATACTGATGTAATTACCGAACCTGTATACTACTTTGATTTATGTACTTAGCTAAATTTTGTCATCTCTATATCAGTAAGAAAAAATCCAATAACAAAACTAAGAGAGATGTATGTAGTTTCCATCAATGGCAATATGTCATCCATACAAAAAATTTCTCTTCCCAACAATCTACCCCTTTGGCATTAATGGCAACACATAGTGAAAAATGACTAAGTATCTAGTCAATATGTCAATACTCCAAAATAATACTCCCCCTTTTGATATGCATCTTTTCTATACAACTCTTATACATTTTTCACTGTATCTATCCCCCTTTGACATCAATGGAAAAGGAAAAGCACAAAAAAAAAGGACAAAAATTCCTACCAAAATCCTATACATGCCTTATACTAAGCCTTATGTATAATATAAAATGTGGATGGGGTCCTAGAACAATGGTTTGCACATAAAAGAGACCCCAAAGCCAAATATTTTACACATACATTTGAATTGTAAGGGAAATACTTGAAATCAGATAAAATAAGATACATACCTCATGATGAAATTAATTTGGAAATACCTATTTTTTGGTACCTATGTATAGTTTCGGGCAATTCTGCAACCTGTCCTGGACTGGAAATGTCGAGACGGAGAAAACCCAAAAATCTTTTATCTTTCTGACAGTAGGTAGTCTTTGACCTTGATAAAAAGGTCAAAGGCTACATTAACATTTTTAAGGTCGACTTTGACTTTGTTCATGGATCTTGAAAGTTCGGCGAAAAGGGTATCCAGATCTGCACTTTAATTCACCATCATGCACCTGTACCTACAAGAAAAATGGTTTTGTTTGTTGGGGTAGGGATTTTCCTTAGTCAAACTCCAGTTTGGAATCAACCTTAATAATGGAATTGAAATAGAGAATGCTAGCAAGTAGTAGAAGTAGATCTAACAACGAAGCTATGATATTCAATAGATATACAAATTGTATGTGAAATGTAATCAAGTGTGTTAATATGAAAGCTTTGAACATAACATCAATAAATGTAAATCAAACCTCCATGATTGTATGCTTGGAATCCACCTTGAGGGAATAATGAATGGATCTTAAAGATGAACAAAAGGATCTTGAAGGAATATCACACCATCATGATGGCTAGATCTAGGGTTTGAATGATGAATCTTGAGTGCTTGAATCAAATCCTTTCAATGGCTTGAATGCTTGAATCCTTGATCTTCAATAGAGAACTGGAATGGAAAAGAGGACTTGAATGCTTGAATGGATGCTTTGTTGAATGAATTCTTTCTTGATCACCAATGTCTCCTTGAGAGTGCTTGATGCATGATGGAATGAGATGAAAACTTGATGTAGAGATCTTCTCAGAAAAACTTGATGGAGAAAATGAGAGAGGAAGGCCTCCTTTTATAGTGATCTAGGGCACAATCCTCTAGAGGGGCCACCTTGGGGAATTAAATTTCAATTAGGCCTCAACCCTTTAGAAATGGACTTAAATTAAATATAATTTAAGATTTTACTATTTTAGAGACCAAAATAGCTGACTCGAAAGCGGGAAAACAATTCTTTTTGAAACCCGACATCCGAAGATCACGGGACCTTGAAACTTAAACCTGAGGTCAAGGATGAGGTCGACCCCAACCTAGGTTAGGGATGAGGTTTTCCTTGACCCTCAAGGTCTTCATTGACCCCTTTAGGTCTTCATTGACCTTGAGGTTACAGATCTCAGGGCCTCAATCCAGAGATGCCAGAATCAGAAACAGGAGGTCCTGAGGGTGCTCGGAGACCTAAAAATGATGTCAAAATAGGGTAGAGTGCTAGGGAGAGGCACAAAATCCTATGATGAACATGATGAAGGATAGGAGGACCTATTTTTAAGTCCTACCTAGAAAATAGATCCATAGAAGAGGGAAATTAAGGAGAATCTTCGAGATCCTAACCCTAATTTCACCTAGAATGAAGGAATCAAGTGCAGAAAAGAAGTGGAAAATGGGGAAAGAGCTAGATCCAATAAAAGGCCAATTCAAATAATTTGACATGACCCCAAACCACTTACTCAGAGGGATAAATTCTCTTAACATGGAAGTGCTTCCATTTTAAGATAATAAATTAAGCCCCCACTTTAGCAAGAGTATGGACTCGATGCAAACTCTTGGTAAAGGAG
This sequence comes from Chamaecyparis obtusa, assembly GCA_027943335.1. Classification (NCBI taxonomy): domain Eukaryota; kingdom Viridiplantae; phylum Streptophyta; class Pinopsida; order Cupressales; family Cupressaceae; genus Chamaecyparis; species Chamaecyparis obtusa. The sequence continues at coordinate 140,568 of BSBK01009529.1, forward strand.
AAGAAAGAAAAGATCCAAGTGGATTCACAACAAGATAAAATAACACTTAGCTAAGGACACAAGCCCCCAAGCTAAGGATTATAACTCAACATACATACATGAAGGTGCGAAAAGATAAAACCAAAAGAACATGGGTTAGTACTAAATAACCCAAATCAATTAGCATAAGAAACCTCACTAAGAAATATTTCTTATACTAATATCATATTTGGAAAGCTATCATAAAAGCATAAATGATTACATAAGAAAGATAAGAGAAACACTATAAATAACATAGCTTCATGATCCAATCCTACTAGCATGAAAGCAAAAAGAGAGAAAAGAGAAAGTGATTACCTCATCCAGTAAGATGCCCACCTTACCATGAATCACCCTGGAGGAAGAGCCCAACAGGTTCACCCATAAATTGTGCCTTGAAATTGTAGTATATCTTCTGATAGATTTTAGAATACCCATAGATCCACCTTCTTGTATCACTATGAATATGAAATGCATGTCTCCTCAGGATTTAGCAACTTATGTGTGTTACCTTTGGAAGATTTAGCATATTGAAAATGCATGTCCCTTTAGGATTTAGTGACTTATGTGTGTTACCTTCCAAGATTTAGCATATTGAAAATTGAAAAATGCATGTCTCTTCAGGATTTAGCAACTTATGTGCATTACCTTCTGAGATTTAGCATATTGAAAATTGAAAAATGTGTGTCTCTTCAAGATTTAGCAACTTATGTGTGTTACCTTTCGAGATTTAGCATGCTGCAAAACAAAAGGTTAGAACAAAAATGCATAATATAGAACGAGGGAGGTCGTATATATGCCCCCCTCCTTAATATGGAAAAAACATACTATTTTGACATGTTAAGGAAAGAAAAGAACAAGGATAAAGCCCTCTTCAACATCAAGACAATAGCCATACACAACACCCAGTCCAAGCCAAGAAGGTCATAGCTCCTATGAGGCCATGGAAGGGAAGAATGCAAAGAGATATCATGCAAAAAGTGAAAAAGTAACCCTTGTGAGGGATAGCACACTATTCAGTTTCCAAGGTGAGAGATTTATCAACCATGGAAACCCAATGTCAAACAACAAAATAAGTTGTGATCAAGGACATAGATCCTTAATGCAAACCAAAATTTTTATGTATGATTGGATATCTCATAATAGATAGATACTGCTTAACCAAGGAAAGAGATGAATCTTGAAAAGATGGAAAAGAAGGAGATGACATCCTTGCCCCCCAAGTGTAGGAACAAGGATGGAAGGGGACCTACTATATTGCTCACAACATTGTGCAAGACAACGAGCCTCCAAGGATTAGGCTAACATTGTTTACATAATGTGGAGCTCCATAATAGGAACATAAGTGTTATTTAGAGAAAATAGGATTGAAATACAACTCATTATCACGTGATATATAAATAACAGTACTATCAATGAGCTACCTAATCTTATAATGTAAAGCTTGACATTCATTAGTAGAGTGATCATGAAATCTATGATATAAACAAAAAGGAAGAGTCTTCAAGTGTGAACTACATTTCTTTTTTCATTTTGGTCTAGTAATCATCTTAGCATGAAGGAGTTTAGGCAAAAGAACTTCTTGGTCTAATTCCTTCACAGTTTGATCATGTTCAGAAGTGTTATTCAAGATGTTGTTAACATTGATTTGTTGTTGAGGATTAAATCCCAATCCATAAGAATGCTCATGCTCCCCAGTGTGTAAGGGCATTTGAATTCCATGTTTATGCTTACCACATGCTTGACTATTAAATCCTTGTTTAACAAGGAAATGATAACCAGGACCATAACAAGAAGCCATATCAGAAGGAGTTAATGGAACTTCAATGGCCACTATGTCATCATCAGTAGGTTTTATAGATTCATTATGGGTAGAAGCCACGACAAAGTTATTATGAAGGGCTTTAGAAGTAAAAACTTGTTGGTCAAATTCTCTTTATTGCTTCATAAAATCAAGATCATTAACCTTATACTCTCCAATAAAGGTAGGAGTAAAATCCAAGGTTCCCCAATCATCACCAGGAAGATCATTAGAGGAGGAAGGATTACTATTAGGAATAGGAGTAGTGTGGGTTTGAATATTCAGACAAGGATTAGATGCATCATCTGCATGAAGTGTATACATCCCATTCTTATATATAAACTTGACTTTATGGTGAAGAGTGGAAGGAATGACATGCATCTCATGCAACCAAGGTCTACCCAAAAGAAGGTTATAATTGAGAGGTCCAGGCATAACATGAATAGATGTATCCAAGATGACCAGTCCTACTTTGATAGGTAAGGTAATGATTCCTAAAGTGTTCTTAGCAATGTTATCAAAGCCACGTATAGGAACATTGTCAGGTTGAATAGTTGAAAGATTGACTTTAATCGCTTTGAGCATGTCGATGCTACAAACATTAAGCCTGGATCCATTATCAATCAAGGTCCTATGAATGATACTTTTATTTACAGAAATAGAAACCATAAGAGCATCATATTGATTTTGAACTTCTTTATAAATCAAATCCTTTTGAGTAAATATAATTTCAAGAGGACCCGGGGTAGCATGCATGCATTGTAAGAAGTTATTGATGTTCTCTTGATTAGGAGGTGGAGTAGGAAGAGTTGCTAGAGATTTTTGCAAGGCTTCATAGTAGGTAGGTGAATTTTAAAGAAGCTCCCATAAAGAAATCTTGGCAAGAGTATTTTGCAATTGGTTTATCAAATCATACTCCTTGCTAGGAAGATGGGGTGGAGGAGGAAGAATAGGTTGAGAAGGTGGTAAAGAAGTAGAAACTACTGGATTAGGTTGAGAGTTATTCCTTGTATGATATGTGTGATCTATTGAATCTTGATCATTGAAAGACTGTAAAGACTCCATAGGTTTACCTTCGATAGTAATGTGAGGATGACCTTTGATAGTCAACAAGGGTTTGGGATAAACTATGTTAGTTGTCTCAACACTACAAATAGATTCGCAAGAAGGAAGGAAAGAAGAAATCCTAGGAGGAGATGAGGTAGGATCTTGATTCTCCATAAGATCATCACTAAAAGGGAGAGCATTAAGGGAATTCATATCATTCTCCACTAATGCCTCATCACTAGGAGGAATCCCAATTGGAGGTAAAGGATCTATACTATCATCTTCTTTTGCTAAAATGTATGCATGTGTGTTAGAAAAAGAGTTATCATCATGTATAGATACCTCATCCATTAATAAATCACCCTCTTGTATCAAAGCTTCTTCATTAGGAGGGGATAAATCAATGTCATTATCCAAGGGATCATCCACAATGGTATCATGAGGAAGAGAGTAATCAACATCCAAATCCAAAGTTTCATCCCAAATAGGAGGATTATCATCCCTACCAATAAAGAACATTGTAGGGTCTCCATAATTCACTAAAGCTTGATCCCTAGAGGGGGAAGAAGGACAGCTATTAGGAGAAGAATTAACATCAATCCTCAACTCCTCTCCATAAAGAGAAATATGATGGAGATCACATGTAATAAATGAAGTCTTTCTAGGTGTAATGCCATGCAACATTTGAAACAACTTATGCAACATGATAATAAATAGATCTAGATATATCCAAATGCATAATCAAACACAATAGGACCTCTAATTCCACAAAGCAATGTAATTGTTTTTTTTTTTGTATTTTTGAAGAAATTTTGCAATTTTTTTGTATTTTTGAAATATAAATGCAAGAGCATAAAATAAAGCATGTAAGATCTAACATAAAATGCAAATCTAACACCAAAAATAAATAGTTGTCTATCGCGGGTTCACCAAAATGTATAATATAAAGGTGAACACACAAAGATAAATCTAACACAATAGGACATCTAAATCCACAAAACATAGGGGGTAAGTTTGTCGGGTTCACCAAAATGTATAATGAAGGTGAACACACAAGGGAATACAAAGGAAGATCTAACACAATAGAGCATCTAAATCCACAAAAGAAAGGAGGGTAAGTGTGTCAGATTCACCAAAATGTATAATATAAAATGTGGATGGGGTCCTAGAACAATGGTTTGCACATAAAAGAGACCCCAAAGCCAAATATTTTACACATACATTTGAATTGTAAGGGAAATACTTGAAATCAGATAAAATAAGATACATACCTCATGATGAAATTAATTTGAAAATACCTATTTTCTGGTACCTATGTACAATTTTGGGCAATTTTGCAACATGTCCTGGACTGGAAATGCTGAGACGGAGAAAACCCAGAAATCTTTTATCTTTTTGACAGCAGGTAGTCTTTGACCCTAATAAAAGGTCAATGGCTACATTAATATTTTGAAGGTCAACTTTGACTTTGTTCGTGGATTTCAAAAGCTCGGCGAAAAGGGTATCTCGATCTGCACTTTAATTTGTCGTCCCACACCTATACCTACTAGAAAAATGGTTTTGTTTGTTGGGGTAGGGGTTTGCCTTAGTCAAACCCCAGTTTGGAATCAACCTTAATAATGGAATTGAAATAGAGAATGCTAGCAAGTAGTAGAAGTAGATCTAACAATGAAGCTATGATATTCAATAGATATACAAATTGTATTTGAAATGTAATCAAGTGTGTTAATATGAAAGCTTTGAACATAACATCAATAAATGTAAATCAAACCTCCATGATTGTATGCTTGGAATCCACCTTGAGAGAATAATGAATGGATCTTGAAGATGAACAAAAGGATCTTAAAGGAAGATCACACCATCATGATGGCTAGATCTAGGGTTTGAATGATGAATCTTGAGTGCTTGAACCAAATCCCTTCAATGGCTTGAATGCTTGAATCCTTGATCTTTAATGGAGAACTTGAATGGAGAAGAGGACTTGAATGCTTGAATGGATGCTTGCTTGAATGAATGCTTTCTTGATCACCAATGTCTCCTTGAGAGTGCTTGATGCATGATGGAATGAGATGAAAACTTGATGTAGAGATCTTCTCAAAAAAACTTGATGGAGAAAATGAGAGAGGAAGGCCTCCTTTTATAGTGATCTAGGGTACAATCCTCTAGAGGGGTGACCTTGGGGAATTAAATTCTAATTAGGCCTCAACCCTTTAGGAATGGAACTAAATTAAATATAATTTAAGATTTTACCATTTCAAAGACCAAAATAGCCAACTTGGAAGTGGGAAAATAATTATTTTCTAAACCTAACATCTAGAGATCGCGGGACCTTGAAACTTGAACCCAAGGTCAAGGACAAGGTCGACCCTGATCTAGGTTAGGGATGAGGTCTTCCTTAACCCTCAAGTTCATCATTGACCCCTTTAGGTCTTCATTGACCTTGAGGTTACAAATCTTAGGGTCTCAGTCCAGAGATGCCAGAATTAGAAACAGGAGGTCCTAGGGGTGCCCAGAGACTTAGAAATGATGTCAAAATAGGGTAGAGTGCCAGGGAGAGGCACAAAATCCTATGATGAACATGATGAAGGCTAGGAGGACCTATTTTTAAGTCTTGCCTAGAAAATAGAGCCATAAAAGAGGGAAATTAAGGAGAATCCTTAGGATCCTAACCCTAACTTCACCTAGAATGAAGGAATCAAGTGCAGAAAAGAAGTGGAAAATGGGGAAAGAGCCAGATCCAAGAAAAGAACAATTAAAGGCATTTGACATGACCCCAAACCACTTACTCAGAGGGCTAAATGCTCTTAACATGGAAGTGCTTCCATTTTAAGATGATACACCTTCATACTTACAAATACTTAAAGATATCTGAGAAGCTTATTCTCAGAGCTTCCAAATCATTGTCCCATATTTTCTTCAAGTTGTCCAAAATTTGCATCTATCCATATATGGCATATGTTTCATTCTCTGCTTCGAAAATACCTACAGGGTTCAATAGATTATATGTTTTTTTTGCTTCCTTCAGTGCCCTTTGAAGAACATATAACTTAGGAATGATTAGGTCCTTCAAGTTATCATGCCTTGCAATCACTCTCATCTTCTCATCTTCCAAGGATCTTATCCAGGATCATTCATTTTTACTACTTCTACCATATACTCCGATGCAAATCCTTTTGATGAATCAAAAGTCTTTGACTTAACCAATAGCTTTTCTCTTGTTTCCTTTAAAATTTTGTCTATATCTGATACATGAGAAAAGGAATCTATGCTCATCCTATATATCCTTCTTCCTTCTTCAATAACATCTTTTATATATTTTACTCTAGTATCCAAGGAAATATTATCTTGCAAAATTAATGAACAAATATAACTGAATATCATATCATCAATATTTTTATGTACCTTGTTCATTTCTTCTTTCTCAACTAATTGAAAATGAATGTAAAAAGAATCAAGTAGCCTCTCTAGCTAATCTGTTGTGAAATCTTCTTGCTTATTCTAATAGTTGGGTAATAACATCTCAAGAATACACATAGATATGGCCATTAGTCTTCTACCTTTCTCACTTTTTTGTAAGGCTCTTTGCCTAGCCTTATCTATATCCAAGACTGATAACCTTATTAATTGATTCTTATCACAACCATCTAAATCTATTAGTCCTTTGAAATCTATCTCAGAAGATGCGATCGGTAAAGCAACTCTTTCCAACAATGACTCAGTCTTACCAATCAAAGTAGCCATAGGTCATTAGTTTGAGACTAATATCCTTTAATTTTTATTTCCTTCTCCTCCAAAGTGGTTTGATCTACCTTCTCTTCATGCACAATGAATTGAGGAATGTCCATTAGAACATTATCAATAGGCTCATTAGTTACCTCAACCTTATAGGTTGTCTCCTTATCAGATTCTTCAACTCTAGTCTCCCCTTCCTTTTCATGTTCAATCTCTACATGAGCATCTAGAATGATAGGGACTCCTCCAATGTATACATATGGCTCCTTAACTATGGATCTAAAATTCTCATTGCTCACTTATCCCATTTGGAATTTGTCAACTTCTCAACCACACTCTTCCTTGAAGACTTCAACTGTGGTGTCTCTCCTATTGCATTGAATCCACTAACCTCTTGCATAAGTTCCTTTGTGATTTTTATCAGTTTATCATCTACCCAGAAAAATTGATCATGAATCTACCTTAACACTATTTGAACCCATTTTGGTTCATCAAACATGTGAAATTTTGAAACTGCTCAAGCTTGACTTCTTCCAATTTCTTGAACTCGTCCTTGAAAACTCTATTAACTGATATCAAATCAAACTAGTTGTTGATCTCATAGTCACCAAGTTCCTCGATCTTGTAATGAATATACACATAGATATCTTCAACATGAAGAACATTGTGGGGCACACTCAAAAATACACCATCGAGATCATTTTCCAAATATTTGAAAGGATGTTTCTTAAATTTATATCTAGGTTTCTCCAAAACATTAATAATTTGAGGAGCTTCCATGTTCAATAATTAAATAGATGGATTTCCAAAATGATTAATGCCTTTTAACTATCACTAGGGTTTGCTCAGCAAATCTATTAAAAGCTTAAATCAATCATCAAATCTAACGCAAGGCAGGGAGAAAGAGGGGCCAAAATATGGTGCACCCTAATGATCCAAGCTTGCACAACACATGCGAAAGCAACAAACAACAACAGTGAGAGAGAGAATGCCAAATCTTTAATATATTATCATCAAATAGAACCATACATGTCAGGTTGTAAGGCCTTCCCAGTTAGGGCTAGATATTACAATGAATCACATAATTCCTCAAACATGCGAGGATATGTCAAAATCTCTACTTCTACCTTCTACCAATTCTTATCCAAAAAAACTACCACTACTCTAAACCAACAACTACATTTATTCAAGAAGTTATCGAGCTGAGTCAGCCTTCAGATCCACAATCAGTGCAAGGAATGGTCAAATCTAGGACCACACACTTCCCAATGATGGATTCCAACATTAAATCCATGATCCAATATAAATGCATAAGTCGGTCACAACAGGAACTAAAACTAAACCCATCGGTGAGCAAGATAACCGAGCAGCAGACAGGAAATGCTGAGCACCAGTGAAATAATCGACCACCCAGGAGATAACCAACCACACTTGGTAACCAAAGGAAACTGACCAACTACTGACCAACTCGGTCAAAGTAGAAACTGAGCAACATAGACAAACTCCAAATTGTTTTTGGTGACATAGGATTGCCAAGGACCCGAGATGCTCCTACATCAGACATCTAGGGTTATTTTGAAATAATTCTCTGAATCATTTGGGAGGTCTGGTCTGAGCTACATCCAACTCAGACTATGAAATCCATGAAGTATCTTCCATCGGTCTATTCTTCCACTTTACCAGATATTCCATATACTATTTTCCTCTTGTACTCTTGCCAACTTTTTCCTTCAAAATCTGTTCAATTTCTTCATTCTACTTCTTAGGATATTCTGTTGGTACTATTACTTCTTCATCAAGTTCATGATACCCATACAAATTAACATTGTTAAAAATCGGTGATATATCCATGTCATTAAGTAACTCAATCTCAAATGCATTTCCACTATCAATGATTACCTTCCAAACTTTGTCACAAACTCTACATCTGGTCTTGAAGAAAATTTTCCTTACCATATCTTCCTTCTTGCTTTCATTCCACCATGCTCTCCTTACCATCAAGTTATTTTCTTTCTCAAGTTCATTTGGTGACTCTTGCACCAAAGCATTTCTACTACTACCAGCCTTCTTATGAACCTGTGTACATTCGAAAGATCTATGTCTTTCTTCTCCATAATTGTAACAAGTTCCTCAGAAACTTCCTCTGCCATAACCACCTCAGTAGTTACTTCCTCTACCTCTAGATGAACTTTCACCTTTCCACTTAGTCTTGCCTTTGTCCAGATTTGTCTTTCTAATTCAGAACTGTTATACACTAGGTTTGCACCCTTGTTTCAAGCTCTCATAGTCTTGATAACCTAGCATAACATGGGAATCATCTCTAGGTTGTGTGACCTATGCTAACTAAGCTAAGACCTCTAGGTTCTAGGCTGGTTCCTCTTGGATAATCACCTTAATTTGCTTCTTGATAGGAAAGCTAAACTTTTGAGGGAAAGGGATAGAAGGAATGCTTGAAAGGGAAATGACTTGAAATCAAACTACCTACTAGGTGATACATCAAAATTAGGGGTATGAATTGCATCATAGAGGGATAGAATCAATGAAAGGCTTAGGTCTAGTAGGTCACAACTTACCGAATAGGTTTGCATAAGTGTTTCATAGGAGGGCCTGAAGGTGAAAAGAGCTATTCAGGGAAAGAGAGATTCTTTCACAAACAATAACACCCTTTGGAATTAGACAACAATCTATGACTTGCAAACAAACATTCACCTCTACAACTAGGTATAAGAATGAGACAAGATACTAAGGGGTTAAAGTATACCCGCAAAAGCACTCACATCAAATCATCCACAATGATACACAAAATTGTAGAAAGAAAAAGGGATCTAGAACCCTAAGATATCACTAAGAAGCATGCAAATATTGAATTCATTAAGAGATAACTCACACAAGAAGGTGTGGGGACATGAGAAATGTCACAAAATATCTTCAATATCTGAATTATCAATGGGAAGTTATAGAATGTAGAAAAACCAAAGGACAAAAAAAATGTCACAGATAGCCTTCTAAGAAAAGAAACTTTTATTTTTTACAAAATGTCAACTCTCTGAGCACTAAGGCTCCAAAATACAAAATATACCTCTCAACTGCACGCAGGTAGGAGTCAAAAACCTAACTAGGGTTCCATAATTCTGCATATAATAATCAAACCCTAACCCAAACAAATCTAATCATAAATGTATCTCTACAACATCATGGCCAATCAGATATTTATGTTTACGTGCCCATCCTTGTACTGCATCTACTTGCAGACAAGCAACCTAGATTCATCAACTTTCCTGCACAAAGTCTCATCATGAATGCTAAAAATGGTACCTTTCAAGGAAAAGAATTGACCCATGACAGCCACCCAGACTTCCTCATCATCCCCTTTAATTGCAAATGTCCTAAAGACATAAATTCTCTAGCTACCTCTGCAGCCGCAGCTTATTGAATCAAACACTGGCAAAAACCTTCTCAGAAACATTTAAATTTGAATCACAATGGCTAGCTAGTCATTTTAAAATGTGTCCATCGATGTCTATTATTTTCTTGGCAGATGAATGGCCTAGATCATCTTGACAATAGTTGCAAACTCCTTTGAAAATTCCTTAGCCTTATCAGCAACATACCGCAACCAATAAAAATTTAGCATGTCAGCACATCGGTCAATTTGGACCCACCTTGACCTTTTCCTCTTTAATTTATTCGGTGAATATGCGACTGGAGGCACTACGCCTATTCACCAAGTTTTTCATGCTACTGCTAATTTATTTAGCGATTCAGCCACTACCTTATTCACTGATTCGCCAAAACATTTGGAGCATTGCCATTTTACTTCATGAATGAGCGAACAAGAGGAAATCTGTCAGAGCTGCCAAAGATCCTATCAAAATTGCTAAGCCTTAGACCCACACATGGGCCCACATTGTGCCACCTATCATCATACCATTCGCTATATACTACCCAGTCACTATTGACAAAGGACCCATCGCAGTCTTAGATTCTAATCTAATGGCAGGCGCATGATCTCAAACCCTTCGAATATTCCTTCTGATCATGCACCAGCCGTCAATCCCCATCCTATTGGCATCTCTGTAGATACTCTGACATGGCCCCACTGACTCATTCCAGTTCATCACTATGTGGACCAATCATGTTCAAGCACATCAACAAGAAAGGACCCACCTGCAAAGGCTCTAACAACAAATCAAGATCGACGGTCGGCGTATAATCTCATGGCTTTGACACAACCCATGAGATCATGCACCAACTGTTGGATGAAAAGTTATACAATTTTATGGGCCCTCTCTAATAGCAAAACAAGTCATTACCTTCAACCAATCAAGAGCCTCCAAGTCAGACAACGTGGCAATGGACCCACACACAGTTTGAAGCACTGAGCAAAAGGGAAGATCGACAGCTATCACGAAATCACATGTATCAGAAGAACCCTCTATGAACTCATGACAACCATCGGATCTTCCTAATTGGGACCCTCACATAAAATGACCGCCAGACTTCTTAGTGAATACGTGACTGAAGAGAAGTTAGTCATCCGCTGAGTTGCTGGTTGTTACGCAGTCACCATGAAACATTAAGTGACCGAGAGAATCACTGCAGTCGCTGAATCACCAAATGGAAGAGGTAACCACTAGGGAAATAAGAGAACTAGTGACTGGGCCAATAGGATAAAAGTGCACATGGGTATTAGGAACCTTAAGTGGCCTAAAAAGGTAATGAAAGATTATAACAAGCCAAAGGGATTTTTAGGGTTTCTCTCTTGTAACGACTACTTTTATGAATTTTTTACTATAGACCAGAGGATAAAACAAATTATAGAGGCCAAGAAACCAGGCATAAAACCATGAAATTTTTAGGGATGCTTGGAAAGGTTAAAATAGGGACCTGGGGATAGATATTAGCCAAATTTGCATGCATATGAAAATTAGGGTAACATTTTGTTAATTTTTGCTGGATGTCAGCCTACTAGATGTGTAAAACTAGTGGCCTTGACATATCCATTGGGCATGGAGTCAATCTTAGAAACACAAAAAAATTAAACAAAGAGACCTAGAACAAAACTGTGCTTGAGCACTTCTTGGAAAATAGGGAACTAAGCTAGGAAAATAGGACAGAAAGCAGGAAAACCTAAGCTATCCTAAACTAACCATTTACAGAAACCTGGTCAAACAAAACCATTCACTGGTTGTGAGAAATAGCTACCTTTCCTCATTAGGATATTTTGCATTGAGTGCACAAGGATAGCTGTCGGGATATGAGGCACATAAAAATCTATCAAATGATGATGAACTACCTCTGCCAAAATAAGATCAAGTTTACCTTCCTCTGATTGATCATATGGAGGGACCTTGGTAAAATCCTTTTGTGCCAAGTATCTGATGGGGCAGCCTCTTGAAAGTCTGAAGGCAAGAATTTCCCTGATGGCTTCTTCTTTATCTTCATGGTTGCCCTCCATCATGGATAGCCATGTCAACTCCTCATTTATGGATAGGGGACTATCATCCTCTTCTTTTAAATAGGCTAAGAGCTGATCAAATTTGTCAATATCTTGAAGATCTAGAGCTAGCCCCAACCTTTTCTCATGTAGCAGTCTCTCAGAAAGAGAGCAATCCAAAACTAGGCCTCCTTTTATAGGCACATAACTTTGAACCTCCACTCCAAGGAATAGGGATTCATCATTTAATTTGTTACAAAAGACCTCTATGATATTGGAAAAATCATACTCTTAAAGGCTTTTGTCTATGTTCTTTTCTTGGAAAAGCTCTTCCATAACTTTATCATTCTGCTCAACAAAACTAGGTAGCTCATCTAATGAAAGCACAACATCCTCTTCTATATCAACCTCCTGTTGATGGTGACCCTTTTGTTCTGATTGATCTTCAACCATAGGTAGTGGCATGGTCTCTTCTTCATTATCAATAAAGAGAGGAAGCTCACTCAACAAACCAACCAAGAGCTCAGGCTGAGCATCAATCTCCACCTCCTCACCTTGTTGTCCCATTCCACCATAGTCATCGCTCTACACTGATACCTCAAATCTTTTCTCCTCTTCTTCAAATGAAAGCTCATTTACCATAGGTCTTTGCTCAGACACTAGACTAGTATCTTTGAAAAGATCTGGCATCTAACAGCTGGGAGACAAAGTCCATTGGGGTATCCACAACACTTCATCATCCTGAGAGACCAGAGGTGCCTCTTGGGATAAGAAATTTTCTTGAACAGGCTGCTCTTGCAGAGTGGTAGGCTGCATCTCAAGTATAGGCTCTTGGAAGGAATTTTTTTCCTTAAAACTTGGGATATGAAATTGAGAGGGCTTAAGGGGAGACATAGGAGGCATAGAGAAATGGGCCTTTCAGCTTGGGATTTTAGGTCTAGGAGCCTCTTGTTGAGCAATTTGTGATCTCAACCTTGTTGTCTCAATGTCAACTCGGTGTCTGATCTCTTCTTGAAATTGTCTTACTTGTTTTTCATCAACAAGAGCCTCTACCATTTGGTAGGGAATGAACCCCTATTCATAACTTTGAGCCTCCTTCTCTTGCTGCTCTCTGATCTTAGACACTTGTTTAATTAAATCAAGCAACAAGTTCTTTGTCTTGTCTTGCTCTTTCATTGAGTCTGGGCTCTGAATCTACTGCTAATTAGGCTGAGAAGGGGTGGGTGGGTGGTAAGTGGGATGGGGCAATTGGATTTGCATTTGTTGGTGTGCCCTTTGTGCCCATGATCCATCTTGGTAGAGGGCTCTTTCATAATCTTGCACAAGGGAAAAATTATTTGGGGCATGTTGGATATAATGACAGCCTTGTATTGTATCGAAGCTTGGGATAAAAGAAGGCTTTGGGTGATTTGCATAAGGCTGATGACTAGACCATTGAGAATTAATCTTATAACAGGATGGTGAGTAACCTGATTGTCCATAATAACTTGAGATGTCTACTCATGCAATTAGCTGGAATCTGAATATGAAAGATTTGAAACATACCAGCACTTGATCTTTGAAACCAGTAGACTTTCTAGAGTCGCTAGATATGCAGCAAAATGACCTCTTCTAGGTCTACAACATGCTATCAACATATCAAAGATAGCATACCTTGAACATGAATCTGAACTTTGGTCCCATCGGGCATGCCAGAATTGTTATACACTAGGTTTGCACCCTTGTTTCAAGCTCTTGTAGTCTTGATAACCTAGTATAACATGGGAATCATCTCTAGGTTGTGGCACCTATGCTAACTAAGATGAGACCTCTAGGTTCTAAGCTGGTTCCTCTTGGATAATCACCTTAATTTGCTTCTTGACAGGAAAACTAAACTTTTGAGGGAAAGGGATAGAAGGAATGCTTGAAAGGGAAATGACTTGAAATCAAACTACCTACTAGGTGATACATCAAAATTAGGGGTATGAATTGCAGCATAGAGGGATAGAATCAATGAAAGGCTTAGGTCTAGAGGTCACAACTTACTGAATAGGCTTGCATAAGTGTTTCATAGGAGGGCTTGAAGGTGAAAAGAGCTATTTAGGGAAAGAGAGATTCTTTCACAAACAATAACACCCTTTGGAATTAGACAACAATCTATGACCTACAAAAAAACATTCACCTCTACAACTAGGTATAGGAATGAGACAAGATAGTTAAGGGGTTAAAGTATACCCACAAAAGCACTCACATCAAATCATCCACAATGATACACAAAATTGCAGAAAGAAAGATGGATCTAGAACCCTAGATATCATTGAGAAGCATGCAAATATTTAATTCATTAAAAGATAACTCACACAAGAAGGCATAGGGACATGCGAAATGTCACAAAATATCTTCAATATTTGAATTATCAATGGGAAGTTACAAAATGTAGAAAAATCAGAGGACAAAAAAAATGTCACAGATAGCCTTCTAAGAAAAGAGACTTTTCTTTTTTACAAAATGTCAACTCTCTAAGCACTAAGGCTCCAAAATATAAAATATACCTCTCAGCTGCACGCAGACATGAGTCAAAAACCTAACTAGGGTTCCATAATTTTGCATATAATAATCAAACCCTAACCTAAACAAATCTGATCATAAATGTATCTCTACAACATCATGGCTGATCAGATATTTGTGTTTACGTGCCCATCCCTGTACCGCATCTACCTACAGACAAGCAACCTGGATTCATCAACTTTCTTGCACAAAGTCTCACCATGAATGCTAAAAATGGTACCTTTCAAGGACAAGAATTGACCCATGACGGCCACCCAAACTTCCTCATCATCCCCTTCAACTGAAAATGTCCTGAAGACATAAATTCTCTAGCTACCTCTGCAGCCACAGCTTATTGAATCAAACGTTGGCAAAAAACTTCTCAGAAACATTTAAATTTGAATCACAACGGCTAGCCAGTCATTTTAAAACATGTCCGTTGATGTCTATTATTTTTCTGGTAGATGAACTACCCAGATCATCTTGACAACAGTCACAAACCCCTTTAAAAAGTCCTTGACCTTATCAGCAACATACCGCAACCAATAAAAATTTAGCACGTTAGCACATTAGTTAGTTTGGACCCACCTTGACCTTTTCCTCTTTAAGTTATTTGGCGACTATGCAACTAAAGGTACTGCACTAATTTGCCGAGTGTTTCATGCTACTACTAATTTATTTAGCGATTTAGCCACTACCTTATTCACTGATTTGCCAAAACATTTGGAGCATCACCATTTTACTTCGCGAATGAGCAAACAAGAGGAAATTTGTCGGAGCCGCCAAAGATCCTATCAGAACTACTAAGCCTTAGACCCACACATGGGCCTGCATTGTGCCACCTATCATCATACCATTCACTACATACTACCTGGTCACTACTGACAAAGGACCCACCGTAGTCTTAGATTCTAATCTAACGACAGGTGCATGATCTCAAACCCTTCGAATATTCCTTCCGATCATGTGCCAACCATCAATCCCCGTCCTACTGGCATCTCTGTAGATACTCTGACATGACCCCACTGACTCATTCTAGTTCATCGCTATGTAGACCAATCATGTTCAAGCACATCAGCAAGAAAGGACCCACTTGCAAAGGCTCTGACAACAAATCAAGATCGACGGTTGGCGCATAATCTCATGGCTCTGACACAACCCATGAGATCATGCGCCAACCATTGGATGAAAAGTTATACAATTTGTCAGGCCCACTCTAACATCAAAACATGTCATTACCTTCAACCAATCAAGAGCCTCCAAGTCAGACAACATGGCAATGGACCCACACATAGTTTGAAGTGTTGAGCAAAAGGGAAGATCGATGGCTATCATGAAATCGCATGTGTCAAAAGAACCCTCTGTGAACTCATGACAACCGTCAAATCTCCCTGATTGGGACCCTCACATAAAATGACCACCAAACTTCTTAACAAATACACAACTAAAGAGAAGTTAGTTGTCCACTGAGTCACTGGCTATTACGTGGTCACCATGAAACATTAAGCGACTAAGAGAATCACTATAGTCACTGAATCATCGAATGGAAGAGGTAACCACCTAGGAAATAAGAGAAATGGTGACTGGGCCAATAGAATAAAAGTGCACATGGGTATTAGGAACCTTAAGTGGCCAAAAAAGGTAATGAAAGATTATAACAGGTCAAAGGGATTTTTAGGGTTTCTCTCTTGTAACGGCTACTTTTATGAATTTTTTATTGCAGACCAGGGGATAAAACAAATTGTAGAGGCCAGGAAACCAGACATAAAACCATGAAATTTTTAGGGATGCTTGGCAAGGTTAAAATAGGGACTTGGGGATAGATATTAGCTAAATTTTCATGCATATGAAAATTAGGGTAACAAGAACTACCATTTTCACCATTAGATCTACCTCTTCCTCTAGGGAATCTACCAACTCAACCTCTTTGTCTTTGCTCATGTCTCTTGTTCAATTTCTCCTCGACCTTCAAAGAAAATTGATAAGCCTCTTCAATGTTCTCCAACTTGACCATACTAATTTCCTCTTGGATGGAAACTCTCAAACCATTCAGGTATCTACCAATTCTTTCCACATCATCTTCATCATGTCCAAATCTGATATCTAATCTATAGAATTCCTTAGTATACTCCTTTACCGAGCTATCTTTCTATCTCAAACTTTGCATTCACCGAACTAGGTTAATCTAATAATCACAAGGTAAGAAATTTCCTTTCAATTTGTTCACCATTTTACTCTATACCTTGATTTTTTCTTTTCCTTTCCTTTTTCTATCCAGCTATAAATGTTCCCACCATAAGGATGCATGACTTTTCAACTTTGTGCTTGCAATTTTCACCTTCTTATCCTCTCAATGATTTAGTCTACCAATTCATCAGAATCTAGCTTTCCACTATACTCGGGAGGATTGAAATGTGGTGTTGACTTCAGACTTTTCAAAGCCTTCAAAAATCCATAATAGGTGTAGGTTCTCCATTCACCTATTCTTCTTCAACTTCATCATCACTAACATCTTCAAGATGGCTACCTCTTCTTTGGGATATTTCAATAGCTTCTAACCTAGCAGCAATCTTCCATAGTGTATCTGACAATCCTAGATCTGCATCTCACCTCCCACGAACCATCTTGACAACCCTCTACAATTGCAGGTCAGATCGCAATCTACTACCCCACAATAATCAACTAGGGCTTCAAGAGGAACTTACAAACCTAGATCCGTAGAACTAGATCAAGATATCACCTTGCTCTGATACCACCTAACACAAGGTAGGGAGCAAGAGGGGCCAAACTATGGTGCACCCTAATGATCCAAGTCTACACAACACATGTGGAAGCAACAAACAACAATAGTGAGAGAGAGAATGCCAAATCTTTCATATATTATCATCAAATAGAATCATACATGTCAAGTTGTAAGGCCTTCCTGGTTAGGGCCAGATATTACAATTAATCATAGAAGTCCTCAAATATGCGAGGATCTATCAAAATCTCTACTTCTACCTTCTACCAACTCTTATCCAAAAAAATTGCCACTACTCTAAACCAATAACTACTTATACAAGAAGCTACCGAGCTGAGTCGGCCTTCAAATCCACAATCAATGGAAGGAACAATTAGATTTGGGACCACACACTTCCCAATGATGGATTCCAACATTAAATCCATGATCCAATATAAATGCATAAGTTGGCCACAATAGGAACTAAAACTAAACCCGTCGGTGAGCAAGATAACTGAGAAGCAGAGAGGCAATGTTGAGCGCCAGTGAAATAACTGACCGCCCAGGAGATAACCAACCATAGTCGGTAACTAAAGGAAACTAACCAACTACCGACAAAGTAGAAACTAAGCAACACAGACAAACTCCAAATTGTTTTTGGTGACAGAGGATTGCCAAGGACCCGAGATGCTCCTGCATCAAAATCTCTTGTGAAAATTCTCTACTCAAGTTCTCCAAGTCACAATGTGAAGAATGAATTATGAAATCTTCCTTTTAACTCATCGATCTACATTAATTACCATTTTTACCTAGGGTTTTAGTAAAAATATTGAAAACTAGTAAACTCAAAAATCTTCATTGAACGCTAAAAATTCAATCTTTCTACCTGCAATCCAAAATATAGCTAAATAGAGTCTATCTCCAACTGTAACTGTTATCACATTATCTCATGATTCCATCTTTAATGGATTCAAGATATTCTGCTAATACTTTCCCATTAGGTCTAAAATCTAATTAATTTGTGGATGAAGGATCCACACCAAAAATTATTGGGATCTGTCCAAAAGCATCAATTTGTTATTTTGTCATCCAAATTTTGTTCATCTTTTTTCTAACATCACTTACATAAATTTTATTTCCTTTATCATTTTTATTTGCACTATTTCTATTTACCAAACCAATTAATCTTGTTCCATTACCTCTAGATCTTCAATCTTTAGAAATGTGTCCATAATTATTACATTTATAACAAATAACATTATGTTTGTTCAAATTAGTCCTCAATCTGCAATGCTTCACAATATGACCAAAATTGTTGTACTTATTGTAGATAGGGTCACCTCTTGTTGTATTGGGTCTAGATATGAATTTGCATTCCTTAGATTTGTGTCCATATTTATAGCATGTGAAATAATATCCAAAAAAAGTTGGAGTATTTGAATTGCTTTGACATTCTCTTGTCTTATGTCCAAATTTGTTGCATGTGAAACATCTTCCATTGAATTATTGTCCATTTTTCTACTTTAGAGGTATCTTCTTAGGTTTCTCAGTCTTTTCTTTAGTGGATTTGGAACATTCTCCTTGTTCATACCCTAAGCCATGCTTATCTCCATGAGGTCTTTGACTTGCAATTTGATCATCAAGTTTCTTTGTACTAGATCTGAATCTTTCTTGAAACTCTTTGGCTTTAGCTAGGTCTCTTCTGATTACTTCATTGATTCTTTCCATTTCTTTCTCATTCTACTTGGATTCTTTGAGATAAACTTGCAACTGGCCAACTTCATTTTTCAATTTGTAGCATTCCTCAGTCTTAGTCTTTAGGAATTCTTCAATAGTTCTTTTGGCTTCCATCTCTTTAGTGATCTTGATCGCCATTGATTCCATCTCATTTTAAAGTTTTTTTCTCTTTCACAATTTGTATAATCACCATTTGAAGTGGAGTTAGTACCTTTTTCTAATAATTGATCTACAAGCCCTTTTCTCCTATCTCTAAATTGCTTTAATTTCTCCTTTAAGTTGTTAATGAATCCATTAGCTTCTCTTAATTTTTATTCCAGATAAACAATGTGAGCATTTGATCTATCTAGATCCTCAAGTGAATTTATAAGTTGAATCTGAATACTGCTAAGTGCTTCCATTAGGATCTTCCTCAAGTTGTTAAACTTCTTCCAAGAAACTAATCTTTGATACCAATTGTTAGGAATAGGGAGCATCGAGAGGGGGGTGAATCAATGCAACAATATTCTTTACCAATTCAAATTGAAACCATAACTTAATTCCAAAAGTGAAAATAAGTAAACATAACAGAACGCATAATAAGAACATCACAACACCGCCATTTTTTTTTTAGGAAAACTTGGTTAAGGTTAAAAAACCCAGTGGGGATGATACCCACTAATAACTCACTATTGTAGTAATAAGTGTCTAGTTAAGAGCTTAAGTATAATAGGTGGGAATGAGCTTTCATTTAGGATTACAACCTAGAGCTCACTACTCAAATATTCAACTCAATTACATCAAGCCTCACTGCCAATTACATAAACAAAATATGGACTTACAATCCTATACTAAACTAACTAGTAGCATCTATTATGCCAATATAGTTCCAATGAAGTTCTAAACATGGATCTACACATCCAATTTTTTTTCTTATCATAACAGCATTTCTATAACTTTTCATAGCATTATCATCATTCATACTCCTTCATAAACATGTCTAGATTTCATATATGAGACTATAACTCAAAACATAACTTTGTTGGATTTCTATAGGAAACATGTAGACCAAAATGTTCTACATAGTTGGCTCAATCATAACAATACTCACAACATTTCCTCCAACTGAAAAATAAGTGATGTAGGAGAGCCCTTGGGTTGTTGTTAATCTTTCATCACCCAAAAATATTTCCTTTCAGTTTTCTTGTTTATTATTCTAGTTAGGAAGTTTTTATTGTTTCTAGGTGCGATCGATCTAGTTGGCAAGTCATCTTATGAAGTTTCTATGATGTGTTCTTGACATCATGAAGATATTATTTCTATGACCACGTCTCAATCTAATTTTTCTAGATAAATTTATCTTATGATTGGGTCTGATCCTATATTGGTTTACTGTTCTAATAGCCAAGGTGGCGAGATTTGGCTTGTGGTGAAGATTCATAGTTTATGGGTTATCATGGCATATTGTTCAATGTTCTTATGTTCATGGCCAACCTCCTTTTACAATCGCACATCATGATATACTTATTGGGGTTTATTCATATGGATTTAGGTCCTGGCCTATATATTTATAAATAGTTTCTTTATCTTGGAGATTGTGATCGGATAAGCCAACTGGTGGTTGGTGATCTTGTATATAAGATAGGTAGTAGTTCTTGTTTTAGGAAGTGCTAGTGGATGGGAGATATTTGGTAGAATAGAATCTAATTTTTTAAATAATCAAGTTTGTATGCCCATAATGTAAGACTACATGTTTGCAGGCTAACTTGATATAAATCCTTTGTTGTGGTGATTATACAAGATCATACTTCCTTATTGGCTAGTGTTGTCTATCACTTTCTTGATCATTTCCATTGTGGTGTTTCTTGCTGCAAGGATTTGGCATCTCTTTTGGGGATTATCTATCTTTGACTCCATCAAGTGGTATCACAATTGGTTGCAGATTTTGACTTGCATATAATTGAGTTACTACTCTTGTGTGGCTTCTTCCTTGTTGTTTGTGGGGTAGTAGAACTGTAGATCTGATCTACATCAACTGATAGCTAATGCAAGGTGGTTGCTAATAGGTTTTTTTTCTGATTGACCTAGCAAAGGGTGACAATAATTAATGGATTGGTTAGATCAAATTTCACTAGTTGTGAATCTTGAAATTTTTGGTTATGGGGTGGCAATAACAAGATTGTTTCTAGATTACTAGTTGACCTAGGTGCTTGAGATAGATTATTTGTGTTTCTAGATTGCTAGATCAGATTAGGGAATCAACATTGGTAATTAGATCATCAAACCTGAGGAGATTGAAGATTGACATCCTTGAATCATGCCACCTAGAAGGATGAATCCTAGAAGACTAGAAGAATTTAGAAATGAAATAAGGACATAAATCAGAAGTTCTTTGGCTAGAATTAGGAGGAATCTTGAGACTGAATATGAATATGAGGAGGTTGCTAAAGATCTTAAAATAGTAGAAGTTGAGATCCATGTAGAGGAAGAAATATTTTTTAGAGTTATGGCACAAATGGGTAAGATTCATAAAATATATATTTCTTATTTTTTTTAGTTCATTCCATCTAGAGGAGTTGATAGATTGGATTAATGAACTATAAGACTACGTTGAACTTGAAAATATTGAGGATCCATAGTGGTTTAGGCTAGCATTAACTAATTTGAAGGGTCATGTTTCCTTATGGTGGAAGGAACTACAAAAAGATAGAGAGAATAAAGGTGAAACCAAGATCACTAGATGGAGAGTTATGGTTTCTATACTTAATGCTAAGTTCATACTAGAAGATTATGAACTAGAATTGTTCAATAAGTCACAAAATCTGAAGTAAAAATACTTGACTATGAAGGAGCATACTGTGGAGTTCTACAAGATGAGAATCAAATCCAAGCACAAAGAGTCATCTAAGGAAAAGATGGATAGGTATGTCAATGGAATGAGGCTTAATATTCAGCATGAGGTAATTATGTTAAGGCTTAGTACAATTGAAGATGCTTATCAGTATGCCCTGAAGCCAGAAGATAAGTTAAAAAAATACAAGTTACTCCTAGGGTTAGGTATAAACCGGTGAATGATAAAGACAAGGATAAATTGATTATTGAAGAAGCACATAATCCGAAGGTTCATGTTAGGAGTAGAGGTAACAAGGATTTCAAAGGCACTTGTTTCAAATGTGGAAATATTGGACAAAGCTTTCCAATGTATGTGTAGTTCTAGCAAGGATAAATAGAACTTAGTGGCACATGAGGAACTAATATAAGGAGAACTTGTTGGAAATAAAGTAGCACCTAAGATGGGAGAATCTATGATGTTTAAGAGATTCATGTTGAGCACCAAATAATTGGAGCTTGAGTAGAGAAGGAAATTTTTTAAGACAATCTACAAGTTAGGATGTAAATGTTGCAAAGTGATTATGGATAGTGGTAGTACAGAAAACCTTGGATCAAAGGAGATGGACTGAAATTTGGGTTTGAGGAGACTTTCACACCCTTATACCTATGGGATAATTTTTTTTAGGATGACCACATGGTGGAGGTGAAAGAGCAATGTTGGGTTAAGTTCAATATTGGTCCATGCCAGGATGAGGTGTTGTGTGATGTGGTGGATATGGGTGCTTGCCATGTCTTGTTGGGAAGACCTTGGCAGTATGATGTTGGAGATATTCATTATTGTTGAAGGGATGTTTTGTCTATCATGAAAGAGGGAAAAAGGTTTACTTTAATTCCTTTGAAAGAGATAGGAAGAAAAGATAAGATTCTGAGTGTGATGAGGACTTACACCTTAGGAGATCTGACTACTATGCATCAAAAGGTGTTGAATTTGTAGCAAGTGGTTGAGAAGTTTATTGAGGTTCCATAGTTTCATGGGAAATTGATGAATGAAACTAAATCAGTGGGGAACAAGGCTGGAGATAACTAGATGTTGCAGCATGTTACCAGGGAGTTGAGAGGAAATATCTTGTGTAGAGATCTGAGATGTTACCTGATGTCAAAAGTGGATTTGAACTACAAAAATGGAAGCATATGTTGTTGCTGATTGTAGGGGAAATCAAAGAAGACGTAAGTGTAAAAGATATGAATCAAATGAAGGAAGGTACACTACTAGAATACAAGATTTGGATATTAGGTGTAGCCATTTGCAGATTAAGAAGATTGCACACAAAGAAGATTTTTGGGTCAAAAATGAGCATGGGATTTATATCTTGAATCCCTCAAGATGTTCATAAAATTCTTTATAGAACATATTTTATTCACCTAGGTTGTCTTATGTAGGACCATCCTTGGGTCGTTGGAAACCTTGCATCACCCAAGAAGATTTCCTTTTAGTTTTCTTGTGTATTGTTCCAGTTGGGCAATTTTTGTTGTTTCTAGGTGCGTTCGATCCAATTGGTACATCATCTTATGTGGTTTTTGTGATGTATTCTTGACATCATGAAAATCTTATTTCTATGACTGTGTCTCGATCTAATGTTTCTAGATAAAGTTATCTTATGATTGGGTTTGGTCCTATATTGGTTTCATGTTCTAACAGCCAGGGTGGTGAGATATGGCTTGTGGTGAAGATTCACAGTTTATGATTTCTCATGGCATATTTTTTTATGTTCTTATGTTCATGTCCAACCTCCTTATACAATCACACATCATGGTATACTTATTGGGGTTTGTTCTTATGGATTTAGGTCCTAGCCTATATATTTGTAAATCATTTATTTATCTTGGAGATTATGATTGGATAAGCTGACTTGTCGTTGGCGATCTTGTATATAAGCTAGGTAGTATTTCTTGTTTCAGGAAGTGCTATTGGATGAGAAATAGCTGGTATAATAGCATCTGATTTTGTAAAAATTAGGTTTCTATGTCTGGAATGTAAGACTGCATGTTTTTAGGTCAACTTGATATAAATCCTTTTTTTGTGGTGATAATAGAAGATCATACTTCTTTATTGGTTGGTGTAGTCTATTTCTTTGTTGATCATTTCTAATGTGGTTTTTCTTGCTACAAGGATTTGACATCTCCTTTGGGGATTCTCTATCCTTGACTACATCAACAAGTCTAATTGATGAAGTCTTTTCATATATGTTCTTCTCCTAACAAATATTGTGAATTTTGATACTCAGAAATTAATATCTCCTAAATTTTGTGATCATAGGTTTAGAATCTTCTAACTATTCAAATACTATATCCAAATTGCATATCATAATATTTATTCAACTATTTGTACCAATGTAATTATCAAACCTGTATAGTACTCTATTTTATGTACTTAGCTATATTTTATCAACTCTCTATCGGTAAGAAAAAATCCAATAACAAAACTAAGAGAGATGTATGTAGTTGCCATAAATGACAACATATCATCCATACAAAAGTTCTCTCTTACCAACAATATTGTTGTATGGTCTTACAGCAAGAAAATAATATGCATGCCCTAACAACCCCCTCCCCCCCCCTTCAAGTGAAACTTAGGGAGACAAAAAACTATGAGCATAAAATGCATCGATGGGTCCTAACAACATAAGGTATGATTAGGTACCTATGTACAATAAAAGCCTCTCAAAGAAAAGAAAAAAGATAAAAACCACGTGGGAAAAAACTCCTCTCCAAAATAAAGGGATACAGTTCTACATGAAATGTTGAAGTAAGGAAGGCCTCACAAAGACCCCCAAAGGAAAACTTCCTTCAACCCAAGAATTGAATTCAATTGAAGATAAGATGCCAAAGGATTTTTCAATATGTCAGTAACTTGTGCCTCTATCATAATATAGTCCAAGCTAAGAACACCATCCTAAAATCAATTGTCAAATGAAGTGCATGTGGATCTCAATCCATACATGCATCTTCTCTTTTTGAAAAAAAAATATTCTAAGAGGAATACTCTAGAAATTACAAACATATTCAAAAAGGGAATATTTTTTTAAAAGACTAATTTTATTTTTTAGTCAATAGAATAGCAAATTGGGATTTAGTCTACACATTTTTGGTGTCACAGCACCTAGGACTTAGGCTAAGTGTCCTATCCTAATTTTTTCTTGTACTAATCCTAGCCATATTATGGAGTTAATAAAGACTCCAAGAGAGTCTAGGTGATGTGGTTTAGTTGTTTAAATAGGTTATTTTTGGTTTGAGTTAATGAAGCTTGGTGTGGCAGTTAAAGTGTCCCTAGGAGCTAGTATAGTCCTAGTATAGGGAAAATATTCCAAGGTTAAAAAAGACTCCAAAATATTAGGAGATGGATAAAATGATCCCAAGTTAGGCTTAGTAGTGTTTTTATAACCCTCTAGGTGGTTTAGAGTGTTTTAGGGAGGAAGGAAATCAACAATGCAAAAGTTGCTAAAAAGTTGTCATGACAACTTTTGCAACTTTGCAAAGTTGCATGACAAATTTTGTCTTAAAGAGACCAAAGGCTTGATTTATTTATTACTTTGGTCCTAACCACCTACACATGGGAAAATATATTTAAGCCTCAATGAGATTGAATATTGAGGTTGGAGAACTTTTTTAATTACTGGTATTAAGTAATCGAACACTATCATAGACAGTTAAGGGCACAGTTTGTTATTTCTTAGCATGGATAGGATCTAATGGAATAGATTAGTATCTTTATTGAAGAACTTTGATAGTTTTATTATTTTTTCTTTATTTCTAGATAGGAGTGTGTGTGTTTTTTTAGTTTTTTAAGTTCTTTGTTTATTATTTTGTTCTTGCTAGTTCATTGGCCTGTACATAGGAACAGTCTCAAAAATGGCTCCCCCATAAAATCCCATCATGTGTTCGTCACTACCTTTTGGGGCATGGAATTGGAGCCCATGTATAGTATAAATAAGAAATAAGGGGGCCTAAATAAGTTTTATGCTATATTTTTTACCTTTCCCTAGGCGAGCTTAGTCAATGCTTGACTAGGAATAAGGAGGTTGTTTGTAAGTTTACTTGCAGGGGTGACTTTGAAAACTAGATCCAAGACATTGGATATGTGTAACAAGATGAGATAGAGCCCTACTGAAGATATACAGGCTTGGCCAATCCATTTGGAAATCATTTCCTTTTAGTGAACAATGAGTTCCTAAAATCCATTAAAACCCTCATCAAACCCTCATAGATTGGATAGGGTACTGTACGAAGGCTTAGGGACCCAAGACCCATAAAATATCTTAGTTTTTCCTAATTTATTGAAGAATCCTTAATTTTTTTTGGAAATTCCTTAAGGAACATTTTGCAAGAAAGCCTAAAAACCCAGACTAGGAGACCTAATTGGGGACTCACCGGCTACAAGGCCAAGATAAGAAAATTGGTGTGATCGATAAGGAAGGGATAGATTGACATGGATAAAATGTGTCAAGAACTAATTAAAGTGATTAATTTGACTACCTCCACACCCCTAAAAGATTCAAAACTTACTTAGGAGGTTGAGTACACTTGGAAAAATGGAAGTGAGCGTGAGAAGGGAAGGTACAATTGAACATTAATAGGTCACCTAGAAGACTGGGAGTAGTTTTCTCTAATTGAGGACATTGAGAAAGTCCTTGGGGGAAAGGAAGCACCTTTTGGAAGCCCTAATAAAGGAATTGGGGATTTAGTGAGTTAGGAACCTAGATCATCCCTAACATGAGAGTTGAAATCTAGTGTGATCCTATCAAATTGTTATCAGAGCCTACAAGATTGGGATAGAGGATAATAGATGTTTTATTCAGTTGAATCAATAGATTCTTCAAATATGGTGACAAATTTAGAGTTGGAAAAGAAAGTGGAAGAGTAGGAGGAGGAGAATAGACTCCTTATGGAAAGGCTAGCGGAGATAGAAAGAAAACTTGGTGTAGTGGATACTGAGACTGAATTGGTTAGAGAGAAAGTTAGAGTGGTGGAAGATAAGGGTAAAGAGTTGGCAAAGGAAGACAAAGTCCCTAAACCAGACCTGGTGTTAGAAGAGGAACCTTTCTTGAGAGCATTGAAGGCCATGAGTGGTAAGTCTTTGGAAGGAACAACATTGTTTAGTAGAAAGATGGAAGTAGAGTTAGTCATGTGTTGGTGTAATTAAATTTTCCTTATTACACTTTACTTAATCTTACTTAAGATAATGCATTGCATAGAAGTTTTTCATTGAGACACTTAGGATTTTTCACCTCAATTAAGCACATGGTGTAGGAGAAATTCCATTTTAGTTGTGAGATCCACCTTTAGTGCACATATCATATTATCATCATCATCCTATTGCACATACTTCATTGCGTAATGGAGGATGATCCATATTTGGTGGACATGTGATTACACCTAGCATAAGTGATAGCTTATCAACTACTTATCATTCTCTTGTATCACCTTTCCTTCATAAGGAGGACTATTATGTACATTTTAAATTAATTCATTGGATCAATTCAATCAATCAATCATTGCATCATACAAGTCAATTCTTATTCATATCATCTCTCTTATATTTGTGTTATTCTTTAACATCTAGATCCTTGATTCAATCTTTTCTATTTGCAAATTCTTACATGATATCAAAGATATTGGAGCATTTTTATTAGCCTATTTGGAGAGATCTTGGGCAAGCGTTGAAGGTCCAAATCTTGGATTTGAAGACTAGTATTTTGTGGAAGCATTTTGGGTCAAATCTAACCTCACCATTACATTCAGGAGGTTGTTTCAATTAAAATCAACTACAAACTCGCCCATATTCAGAGAAATTCAAAATTGAGGCAAAAATAAAATTTGTAAATCAAGTCGTACGGCCTGATCTGTGTCTCTACAATACGATTTCAAAAAAAAAAATTATTCTTCTTCTTCAGAATTTTTTCCCTTCAAAAAAAATTTTTAGGGTTGGTACGACCCCTACATTTATTGTTGGGAATCAAGAAATATTTTGTGGCATCTATCAATCATTGATATCATCACCGAATGAGTTGTGACATCATCATCAAATCTCATGAGTTGAAATTTGGCACAAAGTCCTCTGACCAAGCTAAGATGGAGGTTGAGACCAGGTCGAGCCTGTGCCTATGCCTGGATTCTTCTTTGTTTCATATTCTATGGCTTTGCATAGATAAAGGGCTTTGAAGGCACTCCCATAGTGTATGTGGGACTAAACACCCACCAAATCACAAGGGTCTCAGACAAAATCATGGCCACAGCATGCCTCACTTGACTTCCCACAGCCGACCAAACTACTTCGACAAGCTCCTCCTGCATACGACCTCACCTCAGTGAGAGATCAAGCAAATCGATCTCCTGACAAATCTCCTAGCTGAGCTCTTTGTTTCTTCAAAAAATGAACTACATATACAATTTGGCATATTTCCCTCTCCACCATCAATGTGGGACTAAACTCTTGTCCCACCACCTCAGTGCCTCCTAGGTAGCATAGTCTCAATGCCTCCCAACCTCCTCCACTCTGCTCAAGTCCGTGGGCCCCCAAGCATAGCAAGCACGCCATGCGGTGAGCCCAATGCAACTGATGGTCATCCACGTAGACCAACAAGAGAGCACCAAGTGGTGCTAGCACTACGTACCACCTCAACACCAACAAGCCTAGTCGGGTTGAGACACATGGCACACCTTCCACATCAACATCCTTTCCACATCCCCTACCTTGTCACCATGCCACATTAGTAGGTGATGTCACCTTCGTACTCTTCACACATCATCATATAGTCAGCCACCTCAACAAGACACGTCAACAAGTCAACTGATATCTCTACCATGTCACCATTTCACTATCCTAAAATTGATAGCCATCTAGCCAAAAGTGAGGCTACTAAGATTCCTAAGACTCTTAGGTATGTTAAGAAAAATCATCCTAAAAATCAAATTATTGGTAATACAAGTCAAGGAATAATGACTAGATCAAAGACAAGGGAAGAAATTTGTTTGATTTTTCAAGTTGAACCAAAGACTACTAATGAAGCTTTTAGAGATGAATCTTGGATCAAAGCTATGAAGGAAGACTTAGATCAAATAAATAAAAATAACACTTGGGAATTGGTTCCTAGACCTAAAGACAAAAATGTGATAGGAACTAAGTGGGTTTTCAGAAAAGAAATGAATGAAGGAGGAATTATTGTAAGAAACAAAGCAAGACTAGTATGCAAAGGTTATTCACAACAAGAAGGCATATATTTTGAAGAGACATTTTCTCATGTTGCTAGGATAGAAGTTGTGAGATTATTTATAGCTTATGGTGCACATAAGGACTTCAAGGTATATCATATGGATGTGAAATCTACATATCTAAATTGGGATCTTGAAGAGGAAGTATACATAGAACTATTAGGAACAGTCCCAAGAGATAACTAAGAGGGGGGGGGGGGGGGGGGGGGGTAAATCAGTTATCTACAAGTTTCAATTCTTTACCCAATTAAGTATACTTAAACTTTAAGCATAAACACAATGAAATAACACTTGAACACAACACCAATATTTTGGTTACAGGGAACCCCAAATAGGTAAAAACCCCGATGGGAATTGACACCCACTAATAAACTGTACTAGTGAATAATGATCCTTGTTAGAAGATCTTACAACCCTGTTAGGAATTGATCTTTACAATGCATTAAGTACAATGACATGGTCAAATTTTTGACCCTTTTAGGTGTCTTTTATGATTGACCATGTTAGGGGTGAGGACGCCCTGTCCAAGAGCTCACTGCTCAAAGGGGTGAAGGCTACAACCTTCTGAATAATAGATACACACTATATCTAGATCTTGGTGAACTGCAAGGTAGACCTACAATCTTGATTAGTTCCAATGAATAGCACACTCTATCTTCTCTATCACATAGACCTCTTCTTGATGACACAATATTCACACTCTCTGGTCTGCTCTAATCTTTCATCTTCATGCCATACTTATAGCAATCACAAATGACCGACTATAAGTATCTTTCATCTAAATGATATAATCAAGTTGGCCTATTAGAACCACCTTGAAATCATATTAGAGAAACAATAAAACTCTCTAATAACATATATGTCAGCTCTACTAAGCACGCAACACAAACTGGGACCTGTCGAAATCAATAAGTGTAGACGCATGCTACACACTGTCGGCTCTACCAAATTAATTGATACTTTCTCCTCAAGATGAATTACATCATGTTCTCTTAACAAAACATTATTAACTCTTCTCTAATCACTAATCCAAGCATGCATAACAAAATGATAGGCACAACTCTTGTACCAATATAATCTCTGTCGGCTCTTCTCAATAAATACAAGAAACTGCAACTGGTGAATAGCGACTGCATAACTTCACTTCTACTGCACATCAGACTCTTCTTCCATGAATGGATAAACACTAAAATGTATCCATCACATATCCAAATGTGCAAGGCTCCATGATAACTATACGAATAATCACTCACATAACACTTCATGTAACTCTGTCAGGAACACTGTTGACACAAGCTGCTACATAACTATTTGTACTAATAATTAACCTTTGCATCCATGAAATCATGTTAACAACATGTCCATGCTACATATACTCAAGGCTTACTTCATAAGTCTTCCATGCATGCTACTTACCATATGTTGTCATCAATGACAAACATACAGTCAGCACTGGCTTGCTGGAAAATCTCCAACAATCTCCCCCTTTGGCATTGATGGAAACATATGGAATGAAAAACACCACCAATATAAATGAATAATTCTTTTAAAAAATTCTCCATTTCCTCATCAAAACTCCCCCAAGGATGAATCCTCCATCTGTTGCAATATTCTTTAGTATTCTCCATTTCCTCAACTGAATTGCTTCCATGACTGAATACTAATCCCCCTTGTTGTGAATACTACTCCCCCTTGCTATTATATATTACTCCTCCTTAATTCTATATGTACTCCCCCTTTAATACTATTTTTCATGACTATATACTACTCCCCCTTTGACATCAATGGCAAAGGGTGCAAAACATTTAAGCTCTGGTACTACTCTTGAAGTAGAGTAGTCAACCATCCATCAGTCACTAAGGACTGATTCTCTCTCCACTTTTTGTAATCAGAATTAGAGAAGGGAATTAGTCCTAGCTTCTCCCTAAGATACTCAAAAGTATCCTTTGGTAAAGGCTTTGTGAATATATCTGCTAGTTGATCCTTTGTACTCACATAGTCCAACTTGACTTCTTTCTCTTCCACTTTCTCTCTTAGGAAGTGATACTTAATCTCTATGTGTTTTGTCTTTGCATGCATCATAGGATTCTTTGACATGTTGATAGTGCTAGTGTTATC
Organism: Chamaecyparis obtusa; assembly: GCA_027943335.1. Classification (NCBI taxonomy): domain Eukaryota; kingdom Viridiplantae; phylum Streptophyta; class Pinopsida; order Cupressales; family Cupressaceae; genus Chamaecyparis; species Chamaecyparis obtusa. The sequence continues at coordinate 171,783 of BSBK01009529.1, forward strand.
ACAATGAATAACAATAGGATAATCAATCTGAATTCCAAAATCCTTTATCATCTATTTGATCCAAACAATTGTAGAACAATTCAAGGCTTCTACAACATACTCTGCTTCTGCTATTGACTGAGAAATAAAAAATTTCTTCTTGCTAGTCCAAGTGACTATTCTATCACCAAGAAATACTTCTCCTCCTGATGTACTCTTTCTATCATCCACGCATCCTATCCAATCTACATCTGTATATACATGAAGCTCAACATTCTCTGAATTAGGATACCACGGACCATAATCTATAGTGCCTTGCAGATATCTAAATATTCTCTTTACTACTATGAGGTGACTTTGTTTAGACTCTACTGAAAATCTTCCAACTATGCCAACTACATTAGAAATATCAGGTCTAGTTTGAGTAAGATATATGAGTTTACCAATCATAGACTTGTACAATGTTATATCTACTGCTGGAGAATCATCTTCTTTTGTAAGCTTGCATCCTATTATCATAGGTGTACCCACTAGATTTCAATCATGTTAGGAATGAATGAAAATTATTTTGGCAGTCATTCTATAGCAGTTGTTATTGCATTCATGACTTGGATTGTCATTGATGTCAACACAGTGATATTTTGGATATCAGCAGGAAAGCAGGTATAGTTTGTTTTGTGCACATGTTGTATTGCAGATTGGCTTTTGAAAAGTTTATGGTATGTTCTTTGGTGTGTTATTAACCTATGGTTAACAACACAAAAATAAATTCATTCATTCATGAGAGTTATGAGCATTTTGGTGAAAGCAGTGTTTAGACAGTGTTTCTGTGTAGCGATTTTTGAAAATTGGAGGATATCTCTTAGCTGGGATGGAATTTGATTTTGTGCAATTAAAGGGATGTTGGAGACTCATTAATGATGACATAGATCACAACACAAACTTTGAGGATATGTTTGGAGAAAGTTACAGTATCTGGAAGCCGACAGTTTTATGTGAATTTTGTGTGTAGCATGTAGAAATTATTATTTTGTAATTGAGGACCGACTCATTTGTAATTATTTGAGGTTGGTATATAAGAAGGAATTTTTTCCTTGTTTTAATTAGAATTGAAAAGAAAAAGATAATTGAGAAAAAGATAATTGAGAAAAAGATAATTGAGTAGAGAGGATTGAATTGTGAAATTTGGGATGCGAATATATGCATGAAGTGAAGAAAAGAGCTAATTCAGTGATGAAGGAAGACTTGTGAGTACAAAGATCTAGAATTATGATCTTGTGTAGAAGAGAGTGTGGTTTTGGCACAGTGTGAAGGAGGTAATATATTTCATATTATTCTATTGAATAATTCTAAGATCTTTTGGACAGTGGGTTCAGAGATCTTGCCTTGAACCTGTTTGGGCAGTGGGTCCTTTTGTCTTCCATAAACTCTTAACCAGGTTAGAATCTTTTAACAAGGATTCAAAATCTCCTAACAGGGATTTATATGTACTGAATGTATTTCATAAGACTCCTAATAGGTTCCATCCTCTAATAAGGAACTTTCATTTTAGTGCATCATTTTGTGGGCATCATTCCCACCGGGGTTTACTCTTTTCAAGAGGTTCCCTAGTCCACATATCTTGTGTTATTGTGCAATTGTGTATGGTTATCTTTCTATGGTTGATTACTACATTGATTATATTGTTTAAATCAATTGAATGGTTAAATTATTAGATAACTAATTCACCCCCCCCCCCCTCTCAGTTATCTTGGGGATCTTTACTTTCTAACAATTGGTATCAGAGAAGCAGGTCCTTGAAAGAAAATTTTAACAACTTAAGGAGATCCATGGCGAATTTCAAGAAAGAAAGCCCTAAGTTTGATGGAGTAAATTTTGACAGCTGGAAAGAAAAGATGAAGAAACATTTATTGTGTTTAGGACCAAGTTATTGGTTGATTACAAAAAATGAGAAGACTATCATTAAGGAAGACAATCTAGAGGTAGGAACTAAAGATGAGCTAGATCTATTCATGTGTAACATACTTGCAAGAGAAGCACTTTTTTCAGCACTACCGGAGAATGAATAGAGTCAGGTAAGATGTTTGAAAACATCTCATGCAATTTGGAAAGCTTTACATTCTACTTTTGAAGGTGATGAACATGAAAAGAAGGCTAGATTACATAATTCGATTTGTGCATTTGAAGATATCAGAATGATGGAAGATGAATCTATTAGAAGCTATATTGGTAGGATGTAGGAGATTGTAACAGGAATAAAGTCTTGTGGAGGTGATAAGATAGAGAATGAAGTGATATGGAAAATTCTAAGAACTTTGACACTAGTATTCAAGCAGACAACACAGATGATTGAACAAGTGATACCTTGTACACCAAACTTTTCAAGAGAGACTCTTCTTGGAAGATTAGAAACAGCAAAGATGAATTTGAGATTATCAGGAGAGCTACCTAGAATGGAGATAGCATTCAGTGCTCTTAACATTAGACCTACATTATCAAGAAGTAATAGTGTGAATGGAGATTATGCCAGTAGTAGCAGATCTAAATCTGAGGAAGATAAGAAGATTGAAGAAGGTATTGCATTACTTGTAAAAAGAGAACTAGAAGGTAAGAAAATCTTTAAATGTTGGACTTGTCAAAAATATGGTCATTTTGCATCTAAATTTCCTAAAAGAGTTAAGAAGTATAGAAGCAACTTTAAACCTAGAAGATCTAAAGAATGTTATTATGCAAATGATGAAGATCTTGAAGTAGGAATTGAAAGACATTTAAGTGATAGTGATAATGATAACATTGAGGAAATAGGATTTGTAACAATTAAAGAAGAAAGTTCTAAATCTGATGAAAGGGAAGAAAAAGCATTAGTTTCTCAAGTTGAAAATAAATTTGATTGGATTATAGACAGTGGTTGTTCACATCATATGACTGGAGATAAAAGAAAGTTTGTTAAGTTAGACAATTATGATGGAGGAATTGTTAGAGTTAGTAATAATGCACCTTGTTTGATTAAGGGTATAGGATCTATTACTCTTGATGGAAAGACTAACACTGATGATGTTTACTTTGTTGATGGATTGAGACATAATCTACTAAGCGTTGGACAATTGGTTGATAAGGGTTATCAAGTTTGGTTTGCTGAGAAAACTTCTGTGATAAAAGATAAAGATAGAAATCTGATTGGAAAAGGATCTAGAACCAGAGGTAATGTATTTTAGTTGAATCATACTGAGATGACATGTTTGTTAACTAAGATTGATGATAGTTGGTTATGGCATAAAAGGTTTTGTCATATAAACTTTGATAATATTGTCAAAGTGAGTACTACACTTGTAGTAAGAGATTTACCTAGAATTATGAAACCTACTAACATGATTTGCAAAGAATGTATGATGGCAAAGAAGAAAAGGAGTTCATTTCCCAGCAAGAAGTTCACATCGGCAGAGAAGCTAGAGATTGTTCATACAGACTTGAGTGGTCCTACTAGGACTAGAGGATTCTATGGAGAAAGGTATTTTATGATTCTTGTTGATGATTTTACAAGAATGATGTGGATTGCATTTTTTAAAGAAAAATATGAAGCATCATGCCAATTTGAATCATTACATGCATTTTCAACACAAAGGTTCAATCTACGATAGTAAACATATCACTTCATTTCCTACTGAGCTCTTTTCTTTTGATCTTGTTGTGACTTTGTCGCTCTGATCTCCAATGATGTGATCCTTAGAGTGATATCTAGATGTAAACTTTGGAAATTTAGGTGATAATGTCTCGTCTTCCTTCTGAGTTTCTTCTTCACTTGTTTCAGGGTCATTGAATAATACATCAATACTGTCAAACATCTCTTCAACAACTATTTCACTAGTGGAAGGACTGCGTTCTTCTTCAATCATAGGTGCATAATCATGATATCTTTCTTGAACCATAAACTTTTCATCAATCTTAACATGAGAACTTTCAATGATCTTCTTCAGTCTCAAATTAAAACATCTATAAGCTTTGCTTTTAGTAGAGTAACCAAGAAAAATACCTTCATTGCTTCTTGCATCAAACTTGCCTATTGCTTCATCCCTCTTGATGTAGCACTTTCTTCCAAAGATTCTAAAGTATTTTATTGTGGGAACATTACCAAACCATGGCTCATAAGGTGTCTTGTATGTGCCAGGCCTCAATTGTATTCTATTGATGGTATAGATTGTTGTATTGACCGCATCTCTCCAATAGGTGTGTGCAAATTTTCCTTCAATCATGATGGTGTGCATTGTATCAAGGATAATCCTATTCCTTATCTCTGCAATCCCATTCTACTAAGGGGTTCTACGTGAAATCAATTGTCTCTTTATGCCATATTCTTCACAATACTCATAGAATCTATCAGAGGTGAATTCTCCTCCTCTATCCAATCTTAGACACTTTATCTTTAGTCCAAATTCATTCTCAACCTTAGCTTTGAATATTTTGAACTTCTCAAATGCTTCTGACTTATCTTTCAAGAATGCAACCCACATCATTCTAGAATAATAATCAATAAACAAAATGAAATACATTTCACCATAGTATGATCTTGTTTGAGTTGGTCAACATAGGTCTGTATGAATTAGATCCAATTTGTTCTCTACTGAATTATGCTTGCTTCTGAATAAATTCCTCACATGCTTTCCCATCACACATTCTCTACAAATAGTATCAATTGGCTTTGCTATGCTAGGTATATCTCTTACTGCCTTTACATTTCTTATCTTTACTATGTTATCAAAATTGATATGACATAGTCTTTTATGCTATAGCCAATTGTCATTTACTTTAGCAACAAAACAACTTGCTTCTGAATTAAGCTAAAAAACATTATCTTTAGTCTTTGAACCTAATGCAATCATTACACCATCCTTGTTGTTAATGATGCACTTGTTGTCTTTGAACTCCAATCTATAACTCTTTTCAAGAAATTGTCCAACACTAAGAACATCATGTTGCAAAGCATCTACATAAATAACATCATTAGTGTTGTTCTTTCCATCCAATGTGATAGCTCCTCTACCAATGATAGGTTTAGGAGTGTTATCTCCAAATCTAACCATGTCACCTTTGTATTTGTCCAGATGAACAAATCTATCTTTATCACCTATCATGTGATGTGAACAACCACTATCTATAATCCAATCTATCCTTATATCTTCTTGTGAAATCAATGCTAGCTCTTGTTCCTTTTTCTCATCTTCATGATCCATCTCATCAAATATCTTCTCCATAATAGAAATGAATCCAATTTCATCTTCAACTGAATCATCATCAAAAACTCCATCACCAACATAGTAACATTCTTTTGTATGCTTAGGCTTGTAGTTAGCTTTGAATTTCTTAACTCTTGTAGGACACTTAGATGAAAAGTGACCAATCTTATTACATGAGAAACATTTTAAGGGTAACTGACCTTCATACTTTCCTTTTCCTTTTCTTTCTTTCTTAGAAATCATATCAATAATATCATCTATCTCTTTATCTTCATCTTTGTCATCAAAATTACTAGAATTGTTTAAGGATTTCTTACCATGGATTGATGCTTTGAAGGTTGTCTCACTTCTAGGCTCGGTCTTCAATCTTGAAATATCAAAAGCTGAAATTTTGTTGATCAATGTCTCTTTCTTGAAATTTTTTGTAATCTTTATGGTCTCATCAAGCATGTTGATCTTTTTTTCATACTTTGATGTAAGAGTAGTCATCAACTTATCCATAATGTCTTCCTCTGAGATCTCTCCACCATTGTTCCTGATTCCAACAACTGCTTCATTGATCCTTTCATTGTAATCTCTGATGTCTTCTTTAGGTAGCATCTCTAATGCATTGTATCTTTTCTTCCATGTCTTTCTACGTGCATTCTTTTCTTGTGTATATCCTTCAAATATGTCTTCTAGGTGCTTCCATATCTTGTAGGTTGTCTCTACTTTCTTTATCTTTGAAAACTCACTATCAGATAAAGTGTTGATAAGGGCTTCTTTGGCTATTGCATTCTGATGGAAAAAATTCTTTTTCTCACTAGTAGCATCTTCCTTTGCAAGATCTTCTAGAGAGGGGATCTTAACTTCTTTGATAGCCACTTCAAAAACTTCAAAAGCAATGCACTACAAATGTGTCACCATCTTGTTCTTCCAATCAGGATAGTTCTCTCCATCAAACTTAGGATTGTCTTTTCTAAAGAATTTCATCTGATTAACCTCAAGCTATTAAACTTTTTCTCTGAGGCACTTGGCTCTAATACCAATTGTTAGGAATAGTCCCAAAAGATAACTAAGAGGGGGGGGTGAATCAGTTATCTACAAGTTTCTATTCTTTATCCAATTAAGTATACTTAAACTTTAAGCATAAACACAATGAAAGAGCACTTGAACACAACACCAATATTTTGGTTACGGGGAAACCCAAATAGGTAAAAACCCTGGTTGGAATTGACACCCACTAATAAACTATACTAGTGTATAATGATCCTTGTTAGAAGATCTTACAACCCTCTTAGGAGTTGATCTTTACAATACATTAAGTACACTGACATGGTCAAAGTTTTGACCCTTTTAGGATTCTTTTATCATTGACCCTGTTAGGGGTGAGGACGCATTGTCTGAGAGCTCACTGCTCAAAGGGGTGAAGGCTGCAACCTTCTGAATAACAAATACACACTATATTTGGATCTTGGTGAACTGCGAGGTAGACTTGTTGTCTTGATTAGTTCCAATGAATAGCACACTCTATCTTCTCTATCACATAGAACTCTTCTTGGTGACATAATACTTTGCACTCTCTTCTCTGCTCTAATCTTTCATCTTCATGCCATACTTCTAGCGATCACAAATGACCGGCTATAAGTTTCTTTCCTCTAAATGATATAATCAAGTTAGCCTATTAGAACCACCTTGAAATTATATTATAGAAACAATAACACTCTCTAATAACATCTATGTTGGCTCTACTAAGCATGCAACACAAACTAGGACCTATCCAAATCAATAAGTTTAGACGCACGCTACACACTATCGGATCTACCAAATTAACTGATACTTTCTTCTCAAGCTGAATTACATCATGTTCTCTTTACCAAACATTCTTAAATCTTCTCTAATCACTAATCCAAGCATGCATAATGAAATTATAGGTGCAACTCCTGTACCAATATAATCTCTGTCGGCTCTTCTAGATAAACACAGGAAACTATAACTGGTGAATAGCGACTACATAACTTCACTTCTACTTCATATCAAACTCAATGTCCATGAATGGAAAAACACTAACATGTCTCCATCACATATCTAAATGCGCAAGGCTCCATGATAACTATATGGAGAATCACTCATAGAACATTCCATGTAACTCTGTCAGGAACATTGCTGACACAAGCTGCTACATAACTGTCTGTACTAATAATTAACCTCTACATCCATGAAATCATGTTGATAACATGTCCATGATACATATACTCAAAGCTTACTTTATAAGTCTTCCACACATGCTACTTACCATATGTTATCATCAATGACAAACATACACTCAACACTGGCTTGCTGGCAAATTTCCAACAAGAACAACCTGATGGATTTCCTATGTCTGAAGATGAAGACATGGTATGAAATTGTAAGATATAAAAATGTGGGGGTTCCAAATCTAATATGTAATGTATGTGAATGTTTTTTGGTATGAGTGATCTCTATGAATAGATAGGATTGGGGAAGGTAAGATATTCTTCTTAACTCCAAATTCCCAAAGAAAAGATCCAAATAGATTAACCACAAGAAAATGGTCAATGCATAAATGAATCAATTGATGAAGAATATGAAGAAAGAGGAAAACCTTATATTCTATTATGGAAAGAGTATTAAAATCTCAATTGAATTGAAGATAAATACTAACCTCAAAGTATAGCAAATCTGAAAAATGTTGTTTTCTAGTGTTTGTACTAAGTTTCTAGAAATTTTGCAACCAGATCTGGGACAGGAAAATAGAGACAGAGAAAACCCATAAATATTTTTCTTTTCTGAGAAATTTTGACCTTGACCCAAATAAAGGCTGACCTTGACCCCTTTATGTCGACCTTGACCTACGTTGCTCTGACAGAAAGTATGTTCATGGAGCCTGAAATTTTTTTTAAAAGGGTATCTGAATCTTCTCTGTAATTCATTGTTCCGCACCTTTTCCTACAAGAAAAATGGTTTTGTTATTTGGATGGGGGGTTTTCCTTGGTTAAACCCTGGTTTTGGAATTAACCATGAAATTGAATTGAAATTTCAGTAACAAACAAATTAAATGGAACAATTCACCTTGATTATGTTGAAACCCTTGTGGAGGATTCAAATCCTTGAATCCATAAGTATGGATTCTCCAAATAAATGTATAATTTAATGTAGGATGTCTCAAATCAATTTTCTTTAGATCTTCAACACCAATCTTGAATGGATCTTGGAATAGGAAGAAGCTTGAACGGATATGGAGAGAGAAATCTTCAACAAGAGGGCTCCATAGAGATTGAATCCTTCAATGGCTACCAATGGATCTCCTTGATGAATTGGATCTTGAATGTTTTCTTTCACCTTCTTTTTTTCTTCTTGATTCCTTGATTTTGCTTGATGGATTGCTTTCTTGAGTTAGGATGATTTTTTGATGGATGGAAATGAGAGGAGAAGGCTTCCTTATATACTAGTCTAGGGCACAAACTTATATAGAGGCCAACATAGGAGAATTAAATTCCCATAAAGCCTATACTTTTGGAAGTGGACCTAAATTAAATATCATTTAATATTTTATCATTTTGATACCTGAAACAGCTGACCCAGAAGCGGAAAAATAAATCTTTCTAAAACCCAACATCTAAAAACCTTCAAATGTTAAAATATGGACCTTGGGTCAGGGTCAAGGTCGACCCTAACCTAGGTTAGGGTTGAGGTTGACCTTTACCCAAAAGGTCAACTTTGACCCTGAGGTCAAGAACCTCAAAATTCTTAGATCAGGTTGCCAGGATTAGGTAGGAAGTGGAAAATGGGGTAGAACAAGGGAAAAAGCTAGATCCAAGTCAAAGACCCATTCAAGGCATTTGACATGACCCCAAACCACTTACTCGAAGGGCTAAACTAATCCTAAATGAAAGTACTTCCATTTTTTTATGATACATTTAGCCCTCACTTTAGCAAGAGTATGGACTCGATGCAAACTCTTGGTAAAGGAGATCACAAAGAAAAAGACAATCTTATTGAAATCAAAGGGACAAAGGATTCTTCAAGCCCCTAGGGACTCAAGTCTTTGTCAACTCCAAGATTACAATAAGAGAGTTTGATAACCTTGCCAAATGTCCCATTGTGAATCACACAAGGAAATAGTGCAACTGGAAAGATGGAGTTGAACCACCTAGTGAATATGGCTACTCACTAGTCAACCCATCAAGGATTCACCCCTAGGAATATTTTATTCCAAAAGAGCAAAGGCAAAACAAGAGAGATCTAGGCTTAAGGACACCTTCAACCTTAAGGGATCAAAAACTTTTAAAATTAAAACTGGAGGGATCAAGAGATCCTATAAGATAAAAATCCATGCTTTAAGGATTAGTCACTAATCCATAAAGGGAGAAAAAGTTTTGAAAAATAAATTGAAAGTGCGTGTGTGCAAAAAGTGAGCAGAGTGTATGCCCCCATGTTAAATTCATTGCTAACACTTTAATAGGAGCAATGGCTTTAATGGAAACATAAAATACTCCACTGATTACGTTTCCACTATGAGATGCCCCCAAGTGAAAAAAAATCAAGGAAAATACCACATAAACATACAGAGAACATAGAAGGGATCTACCTATCGTGGGGTCAGTATGATCATAAGATAATATTTATATATGATATTATTGCAAATTAATTGACATCATTCCTCAAACAAAGTATAACTACAATCACACTGGAGGAAATAAAACACAAGAGTTACAAAGAAGAGTCTTTTTGGACCACAACATGGAGACCAAAAAGAATCAGTGTTACCAAGTCTCAAATCCAAGCAGACTACACAATGAAAACATTTATGAACAATAGCACAAACACTGTTAGAAATAGGAAATACTCAGAGGGGGGGGGTGAATCAGTATTTCACAAACTTTTACTTTTGCCCACTTATGGATATAACAGATTACTTTAATGCATACAAAGCATAAGAAACTAAATAGAATACACAACAATAAATGTAAATAACTCATAACACATGATATGTTCTTAAGGAAACCCTGGCCAAGGGAAAACCACAATGGGGATGGTACCCACAAAGATCCACTAATCAAAAGATATCTGGTTAAGGATGTTGACCCTATTAGGAGCCTGTTACAATCATATAGTGTATCAGTCCTAGTTAAGGGACTATAGGCCTTGTTAGAAGCCTCAACCCTGTTAGGAGTTTTAGATACAAAACCTAATTACCAGATGAGCTCACTACCCAAACAAGTAATACAAATGTTTACTTATTACAATATGGTACTGCTTACAACTTTGCATCAACAACTTTCGCTGCTATCACAATTTTCATATATTACATGTTACATTTCAAGTATGCTCGGTACATCTTTATTTATACAAGATAAAAACATAATATCTTTCTCTTTTCCAAGAGTAAACATCTAGGATGTCATCTCTTTATAATATTAAGTCATTTTTTTGACAAGCAAAATAATCCCTTAATTCATTTACTAGTTCTGTCTTCAAAACTGCACTGTCTGCTGTACTCTATCATCGGTAAAATAGTCATAACTTTGTCCGTACTGTTCATACTCTTTTGTGCACTAATATGGGGTATCCTTAGACACCATAGAGTCTATGTTAAATTGCACAAACTCTAATCATGATCCAGTGAACATCGCCAAAACAAACTGTATCAGGTGCTCTGTCAAAATCATTGTTTCATACTTAGACAATTTTAGTCTACGATCTTCCATACTTACTTTCCAGCTTATGCACTCTTCATAGGGAACATATGTTCCCATAATGACAACATCTATGTACATACCTCAGCCAAATTTCCAACAATCTCCCCCTTTGTCATTGGTGGCAACATATGAGAAAATTGGCTAAGTGTACAAGTCAAAATCTCAAAATTTGTATCAAAATTGCGGCCATAGTATAAAATAAGTATACTATCCTTATATCTCCTCAAAATATATACAATAATATATAACACTTCATAATACTCCATAGAACTCCCCCTATGAGTATCCTTCCTTACCATATAGACAATTTTCTAAGTATCTCTCCCCCTTTGACAATAATGACAAAATAAAGGGTGGAAAGGGATATAAAAAAATTGTGTCAAAACTTTTACCTTACTATCTTATTGCAAAGCCGGTAGGCTTGCAACACAATCTACAAAATCTATCTTCCAAGTCTCAAAATCTTTCTCCCATGCCTTCTTTATTGATTCTGCTACATTGAGTAAAGTACTCAATCCGTATGCTACAATCTGACAAGCTTGGAGGGACTCAAAATTGAATTTCTAAAATGTTGTCGTAGCAGTAAGACATTCATCTAGCTACTCTTCGATTATGGTCAACTTGATTGAGACATACTCTCTCAAGATGTTTATTCTAATAGATTTCTTATTTTTCTCATCATTTAAAGTCCTTATTTCATCACATAATTTTTTGATCTTATTCTCAACTGTTCTGACCTTCATGATTAGGCTGGCCAAAGAGTTTGTCTCTATTGCAATCTCATCTTGCTTCTCTTTTATCTTCTTTTCTTCCTCAATTAAAATATTCTCATATTTTGTACACTGAATGTACAAACACTTTCCAGTCTCAAGATGTTTCCTTAAGTCCTTAATGTGTCTATCAAGCTGTCAATGTCATTCTTGATGTTCTAACTTATGGTCTACAACATCTCAGCTTCATAAGCTGCCTAAACCTTAACCTTAGCAATATCAGTTAAATTAGTGAAATCAACATCAAAAGATTTAATTACCATCTTTTCTCTTTCAAGTGGATCTGAATCAAAGACTTTTGTAGATATGACACTTTATAGCTTCTCAGTCAAATCTTTCAGACTACCTTCTAAATTCTTAACTTTCTTGTTCTTTCCAATAATTTTGTTTAAAGAGGTGATCAACTCTATTTGATCATCGTCATCAACTTCCTTGCTCAAATCTTCAATCAATGATTCTATTCCTTTCTCCTTTCCAGTCTTAGGAGTAAGACTGATGTCTTCTTGTGTTTTAGTAGGTGTATGGGCCTCTGTTTCCATTTGCACTTCAGTATGTGTAGTCTTTGTTTCAATAGTCTTTTCTTGCTCTCCCAAATCCAAATTGTCAACAATGTTATCCAAACTGTTGAGTACCACATCATTTGAATCTAAAGTAACTATAGTTCCTTCAATGTCCATAGATTCTATGCCAATGTTTATGGAAGAAGAGGGAATATCTTCAACTTCAACTACCTCTACTGCTACCTCTACTTGTTCTGAACTCTATTTCTCTGCTAGTTCTGCAACTGATTGATCTTTGCTATCTTTTCCTGCTACCAAGTTTGCTAGCACTTGTACAACTGCCTATTCAGTTTCAGTCTTTACTTTCTCATACTATCCTCCCATTATTTGTATAATTCTTCTTTTGGTTCTCAATAGGGTTTCAAGTGGCTTGAGGATCTATTTAAGATGGTCATCATCTCTTGTCTCACAAAACTGTCTAATCACATTCTCTCTCATTTTGGTATCTTCTTCTTGTGCTCTCATCTTTCTTCTCACAAGTTTGTTGTACAAATCTTCTGGTATCTTTCCATGAATAGTATCAAATTTCTTGTTAGACAAATCATATGTGTAACCATTGCATTCTCAAGATTCAATCTGTTAGAGGATCCATATAAATCATAGTATTTATTCATTTTGGTAAAGTCTCCATGCTGCATTATATCTTCATTAACTCTTTCTATCCTTGGTTTCCATGATTTCTTCTTTGTTGTCACTTCATCATCTTTTATTTCTACAACTCTTCTAGGTACTGATGGAACAATTGTTTTATGTCTTTTACCTAGTCCTGAAGCACTTTCCTTCATTCTTTTTCTCGATGCTAAGCAAAAGGGTTTCTCTATTTGACTGATTCCTTATTCTTTCTTAGGTTCTTCAACCTTTACCTTTACTTGAATAGGTTCTGCACTAGATGCCAAAGGTGGGACTGATAATATCTCACTTTGCCTTATTGCTTCTGTAGTCTTCTTTGCAATATCAAATTCCTACTCACTCATACCTGATTCTTTTAGAATTTTCTTTATTGTAGACTCCACTCTCTTCTTTGATTGTTTCTCTTCCTTAAGTGACTTTGTTAAACCAAAGTTTTCATCATATGTTCCAAACCTATTGCTATGAGCATCAATTTTACTTTTCAACAATCTACTAACATAACCTTCTATTTCAACTTCAGAGATTTCATAGCCAAGAGAGTCTATGAATTCATGTCTAGGTTCTACTGCCTCAATGTAAGTGAAATTAGTATCAACCATAAAACATATATCATCTTTGTATTTCTCAACTAGGGATGGAGGAATTCTTGATCTGTTTACCACAATATTCTAAAAAAATTTCAATACTAACTTTACACTATCATTAACTTTCTCAATAAGATGTTTCATGTAGACTTTATTGATTCTTGCCATAGTATTCTCACCATCATTCCATTCAATAGTGTAAGGAAATATTCTTAGAAAATGGAAGAACATGTAAGTAACCAATGAGGAAAATCTAGAGTGTATTTAGCTTTCTTTATCTTCTCCAAATTTTCAAACAACTGTATTCTCATAATTTCACACATATCCACAGGCTTCTTCTCCACACACATCAAATAAGCAATGTGTACCATACTTGTTGGCATATCATCTTCTCTAGAGCTTCCACAGAACTTTGTTGTCAAAATCATACACAAGTATTTTACATCATCTTGCTTGATCTTGCTAATGACTATACCTCTGCCATTGTATACTGAACCGGTGTTTTCAATCACAATCTTTCTCATGTTTTTCTCATTCAATGGGATTGCACCAACTTTTGATAATCCAGTCACATCATGAATTAGGTCTGTAGTTATGTCTATAACTCTGTCTTCTAACCAAAATTTGCCATTATGAATCCTACTCAAAATTATCTTAGTACACTCCTCATCATCAAATTCATATTTCATAGAGTACTCAATGATTTCATTATTTTCTAGATGTTCATAACCTTGTTTCACTGACATATCTGAGTTGTAAAATTTCTTATATTCACCATTAAAATCATACTCCCTTAGGGTTTCATACTTGCATCCAAGATAACCTTTAACATTCTCTAAATGAAGAAATATGTTTGGTACGACTGATAAGGCTAAACTAGCATCTCTTTTTGAGGGTTCAACTAGATCTTTCTTATTTCTAGGTCTATTTTTATCCTTAATGTTGTGAATCAATGACACATCCATGATTATATCTGATTTCTTAAGCTGATTCAAGATCGTAGTCAGATAAATACCTTAAATTCACAAAATTAGGGTTTTCGCTGGATCGGCACTTCAAACTTCTGCAAATCACTTCCAAACTTCTTTCTTCACTTCCAAATCACTCCTAATCACTTGATAGTCATAATAAATTCAATTTCAATCTTTTAACACTTAGCATTTACTCGATCTGACATTGCATTCAATAATTTTGCTACCAAAATGTCAAAAAGCTGATTCTGTAAACCTGCAACCATAAATCTTTTTGCAACCTCGCAAAACACAATATTTCTTTTTGTGCACTTAACCATAGCATCATTATAACATAACAAACCTTCATCTAACTACACAAAACTTAACTCATTCAAAATCTAATTCTATACTAATTCTAAGTTCCTAAACTATAGAAATTTTCATAATTTAAGTTCTTAAAGAAGGGTTAGGTAAAGATTCATTCTTACCTTCAGATACATTACCTTCCTAATTACCTTCAATGCTAAGTATACCTCCTTGATCTGTGCCTTTAACAAACTTTACTTCATCTTCATTGCTATAGCAACCTTTCTCTTTGTTTCCTGCATTTTCATTCCTTCTTGCATAGTTTCTAGGGTTAGGGTTATGATGATAACCTCCATTGTTCATTCTACAAAATCTTGTTGTGTGTCCAATCTTGTTACATATCTGACAAGTGATTCCATTGGTTCCATATCTAGGTGTTTGCTGATTGATTTGTGTCCTGCAATTTCTAGCAATATGTCCAATCTTGTTGCATCTGAAACATACTATTTCATTTCCTCTTTTCATGTCTTCAGTTGATCTTTGATCTGCATTGTTAGTATTTCTAGGCATTCTTCTATTGTAATTATTCTCAATAACTTTAGATCTTCTACATTCAATAGCTCTATGTCCAAAACCATGACAATTATAACAATAACCATTTAGAGGTTTGAATTGTTTACCTGTACAATCTCTCTTCATATGACCAATAGTATTACAAGTAAAACATCTACCTTTGAATTCTCTTTGCATACCTTTGGATGATTCTTCTTGCTTCTATGGTTCTTCTTGCTTAGGTGCATCTTCTTTCTTTGGTGATTCTTCTTGCTTAGGTGATTCTTTTGATTTGTTCTCATCTAACTTCTTTTCTTCACTTCTTTCACATTCATTCAGATTTGGTTTCTTACTTTCACTAACTATCTTCAATATGTTAAATCCAAGACCAGTTTTGTCATAAAATGGTTTTCCATAAGATACTTTCTTATCAATCTTTTCATTGTTTGAATATAGCCTCTCAAGTTGTTGTTTAGATTGAGTCAATTCACCTTTCACAATTTTGTTGTATTTCTCAAGTTTATCATACTACAGTTTGACTTTATCAAATTCAGATGTTACCTTGCCAAGTTTAGAGTTCAGATCTTCATTTTCATTCTTTAAACTTTCATTCTCATATCTCAAATTGTCATTTCCATCTTTCAAGCTAACCTTCAAATTTTCTATCTTCAATTCATGTTTAAGGATCACATTTTCTTTTTCTAAGTCTTCACAATCTTCAACAAGAATTTCAGATTCCTTCTCAAATTTTAGATCTTCTATCTTACCTTTCAATTTGTCAATAAGATTCTTTGCATCATCATACTTCCTTTTCAAAGTGTTTCTTTCATCAGTAAGCATATCAATTTGCTCAAGAGCTTCTTCAAGATTCTTCTGTAATTCATCCATATCCATAGAGATCTTACTCAAGCTGCTAGCCTTTCCTTGAATGTTTCTTCTCTAAGTAACTATGCTCTGATACCAAATGTTAGAAATAGGAAATAATGAGAGGGGGGGGTGAATCAGTATTTCAAAAACTTTTACTTTTGCCCACTTATGGATATAACAGATTACTTTAATGCATACAAAGCATAAGAAACTAAATAGCATACACAATAGTAAATGTAAAGAGCTCATAACACATGATATGTTCTTGAGGAAACCCTAGCCAAGGGAAAACCCTGGTGGGGATGGTACCCACAAAGATCCACTAATCAAAAGATATCCAGTTAAGGATGTTGACCCTGTTAGGAGCCTGTTACAATCATATAGTGTATCAGTCCTAGTTAAGGGACTATAGGCCTTGTTAGAAGCCTCAACCCTGTTAGAAGTTGTAGATACAAAACTTGATTACCAAATGAGCTCACTACGCAAACAAGTAATACAAATTTTTACTTATTACAATATGGTACTGCTTACAACTTCGCATCAACAACTTTCATTGCTATCACAATTTTCATATATTACATGTTACATTTCAAGTATGCTCGGTACATCTTTATTTATACAAGATACAAACATAATATCTTTCTCTTTTCAGCTTGCATATCTTTATCCAAGAGTAAACATCTAGGATGTCATCTCTTTATAATATTAAGTCATTATTTTGACAAGAAAAATAATCCCTTAATTGATTTACTAGTTCTGTCTTCAAAACTGCACTGTCAGTTGTACTCTGTCATCGGTAAAATAGTCATAACTTTGTCTGTACTATCCATACTCTTTTACACACTAAGATGGGGTATCCTTAGACACCATAGAGTCTATGTTCAACTATGAAAACTCTGATCATGCTCAGTGAACATCACCAAAACAAACTGTATCAGGTGCTCTGTCAAAATCATAGTTTCATACTTAAATAATTTAGTCTGCGATCTTCCATACTTACTTTCCAGCTTATGCGCTCTTCATAGGGAACATATGTTTCCATAATGACAACATCTATGTACATACCTCGGCCAAATTGCCAATAGATACAACATAACATGAAAACAACATATAGAAGAATAGATATACATATAGAGGAATAGTACAACAGCTTTGATTCCTTTATCACCTTGCACCAACAAAGTAACAAGGGTCTTATAAAATAATCTAACAAACATTTAGCAAACACATTATGGGAGAAGCACAATACAATAGGCAAACACACAAAAAGCTACTATGAAGGACAAGCCAATCAAGCATGTTTCCTACTCTCCCCATCTCAATTTGTATCATTTAGGGAAGGTGGGAAACTCGCAAGAGGGACTATATCAAATGTAGTAGGAATAATAGCCAGTTCCAAACAAGGATCCTCTTGAGAATAGTGATGTTTGATACTAGGTGTAATTATCAATTGTGTTGAAATCATATTAGGTAAATCAATATCAATGTCAATAGTCTCATATTCATCATTAGTATCATCAAGAGTATCTTCATCATCAAGATTAATCAAAATAGAATCTAAGATATGAATAGAATCATCATAATCATTCATCTTAACATCATTATTAACATTAACTTCTTCTAACACATCAGGCATAGGCTGGTCAAAAGAAGGTAAAGAACTTTGAAGAATAGAGGCACAGGCCTTAGCTTGATCCCATTGCTTCTTACGATGTTCATTGGTAGATCAGTTATGTTTTGTCTTCTTTGAAATATGTTGAGAACAAGGAGGGACAACAACCAGTTCCTTCACAAGTTATATAGGAGGATTAGTAGGATTCTAAGTAGACTGAAAAGCAACACTAGAAGCTTGATTAATAGAACTAGAAGCCATGGATAGAGGAGGTATGGAAGGCATAGACAAGAGACCAAGGTTAAGATCTATCTAAGGCATCCTTAACTCAATAATCTTGCAATGTTTATGTTATACATTACGTTTGCACCCTTGTTTCAAGCTCTTGTAGTCTTGATAACCTAGTATAACATGGGAATCATCTCCAAGTTGTGGGACCTTTGCTAACTGAGATCAGACCTCCAGGTTCTAGGCTAGTTCCTCTTGGATAATCACCTTAATTTTCTTCTAGACAAGAAAAGTAAATCTTTTGAGGGAAAGGGATAGAAGGAGTGCTTGAAAGGGAAATGACTCAAAGCAAACTACCTACTAGGTGATACACCAAAATGAAGGGTTTGAATCTCAGTATAGAAGATGAAATTAATGAACTTAGGTCTAGGAGATCACAACTCACTAAATAGGCCTGCATAAATATTTCATAGAAGGGTCTGCAATAGAAAGAGTTTATTCAGGGAAAGAGAGAAACCTTCACAAACAATAGCATTCCTAAGTGTTTAGACACAATCTACAACCTGTAGACAAACATTCACCTCTGCAACTTGGTATAGGAATGAGACAATATTGCTAGGGGGTTGTAGTATACCCACGAAAGCATTC
The DNA here is from genome assembly GCA_027943335.1 of Chamaecyparis obtusa. NCBI lineage: Eukaryota > Viridiplantae > Streptophyta > Pinopsida > Cupressales > Cupressaceae > Chamaecyparis > Chamaecyparis obtusa. The sequence goes on from BSBK01009529.1 coordinate 190,405, forward strand.
ACATCAAATCACCCGTAATAATACACAAAAATTGCAGAAAGAGAGAGGGATCAGGAACCCTAAGGTATCATTCAAAACATACATATACTTCAACTGAATAAGAGGTAATTTAGACAAGGAAGCATAGGGACATGAAGAATTGTCACAAAATACCTCTGCAATATTTGAATTATCAATGAAATATTAACAATTGTATAAGCTAGAGGGTAGAAATGATACCACAGATGACCCTTAAGAAAAGTGAAATTCTTTTACAATTGTCTAACACTGAGCACTAAGGCTCCAAAAAAGAACTATATACCTCTCACTGCACGCATGTAAGAGTCAAAACTAACCTAACTAGGGTTACAATGATTTTACAAGAATAAAACCAACCCTAACTCTATCAACTCCTATCATAAATACAACTCTACAAAAACATAGCTGATTAGATATTTGTTTACGTGCCCATCCCTGTACTACATCCACTCGTGGACAAGCAACCCTGATCTATCAACTTTTCCCAAACTCAGCTTGAAATCAATGTTATAGTACTTGGGAAACAAGAATAGACCCACGATGGCTATCCATCAACCTCCCAACTACAAATGTCCTAAAGAATTTATTCTGAGCTACCTCTGTCATTCATATCTTGCTGGATCAAACACTGGCAAAACCCTCGCAGAAAGATATTTAAATTTGAAAATAAATGGTCACCAGGTTTGGTTTAAAACATGATTGTCAATCCTTTTATTTCCCAGTAGATCGGGTGGCTCATATCAATTTTACAATAGCCATGGGCCCCTTGAAAAGTCAAAAGACCATGTCATCACTAGCACCCAATAGAAAATGAGCATGTCTGAGAAGACTAACACCTCAGAAGTCAAAGGAACCTGGACCCTACATCGAACGGTGGTTGCATGATCGCATGGGCTCAAAAGATTCCATGCAATCACGTGACCACCATAGATCTTTCTTCCCTTCCATCTTGCTAAGATACTCAGCCCCACTGATAGATTTCCACATGTTCAAAACCCTAGCCAATGAGGAGAGAGCACATCAAAAAAGAGGACCCACTATCAGAAGCCTGGCAACAAAGCAAGATCGATGGTTGTTGCATGATTGCAAGGGCTCAGAAAAATCCATGTGACCATGTGACCACCATAGGATCTTAAGGAACAATAGATCACCAGGCCTCGCTTTGACAGGATTCCACATCATGAGCTCGCAACCAATGAAAAGTGAACACCTCAGCAAAAATGAAAACAGACCCACTGTTAGGAAGCACTGAGTTGGGAAGAAGATCAACGGTCATCGCATGATCACAAGGCACAAGATTAAGCCTTGTGAACATGCTACAGCTGACTTATTAAATAGATTTTCCTTCTTAATCAGGAAGTAAAACACTGCTTAGGATTTTTAAAATCTGGGCCCACCGACAGGTGTCACCCTATTGCATGATCACATGTCAGAAAGTTTGACAACCCAAAGTCATGAGATCATGTGACAACCATAAGTTAAGGGGAAGGAACTTTAGAAAGATTTGTTAGGAAACTTAGGCTTTGCAAGAAGAATTAAAAGGGACCCCACCCGACACCCTAGAGACTTAACACATGAAGGTGGTCAAATTTTTAAAGGGCATGTACATTTAGAGGGATTTAAGTGGCCTGAAAAGGTAACGGTAAAATAGAAACTGGCCTAGGGTTCACTAGGGTGTTTTTAGCACAACGGCTACATTTTTGAATCTTTTAACTATAGACCAGGGAATAAAACAAATTGTAGAGGCCAAGAAACTAGACGTAAAACCATGAAAACTTCAGGGATGATTGACAAGATAAAATTGCAAACTTTGGAATAGGATATAGCCAAATTTGTATAGAATAGGAAAATTAGGGTAACATTTTGGTGATTTTTGCAGGATGTCAACCTGCTAGACATGGAAAACTAGTGGCCTTAACAATTAATTGGGCATGGAGTCAACATTTGAGCACAAGAAACCTTCACAAAATGATAGACCTAGAACTAGAGGGACAGAATTGTGCACGAGCACTTATTGGAAAATAGGGAAACTAACCAAGAAATAGAAAATAGGGAAACTAACTTAACCTAAACTAGCTAGTACTTAACACTGGTCAAACAAAACCATTTACTGTTTGTGAAAAATAACTTCCCATCCTTCTCAGATTATAATAATCCACATGTCTCTGAAAAGCTATTAAAAGATAAATATAGGAGATATGCAGAATCACCTGCTTGACAAGGATTTGACTGATATGGATTTTACTCACTTGGTCAAGTTGATTGTAGGCACTATCATTCTGAGGAGAAATAGCAAGCAGCAATAAGACCTTACTTACTTGGTTGATGGGGACAACAAGCTGATTTGGTTCATTCTCAGCCTCAGCCTCTGGTGGAATATCATATTGGGATGCTGGCACAACTTGTACTCCTTTGATAACCTCCATCCTGGCCAAATTCCTGATAGGGCAGCCATGAGAGATGTTGGACCTGGAACTCTCCTTGATAGACTCAGGATCTTGAGAGATTATTTTAGTCTGATTGATCTCCTCCTTATGCTAACTGGAAATAATTATCTCCTATAGCTTGTAGGTGTTCTCTGGAAGTATGGGCTTGTCATCAAGATGCAAGAAAAAGTATTCCATCTTGTCCCAAAATTGATCTTCTTCTTCTTCTTCTAGATTCTCTTGTAGGAGAAGCATACTATTGTCAACACAATTATCATGATTTTCTAAAAACTCATTTGTCTTGACTTGTTTAGAGAGAATCTCCTTGAGATCAGCAATCTTCTGCTCAATGATCTTCTTTTCTTCTTCGAGTTGAAAACATTTCTGAATCTGCATCTGATAGCCTCTCTTATATGTTTCAGCTATAGAAGCTAGGAATCCTATATTTTTCTTGAGATCCTGTAGCTCTTTCTCATGAAACTCCTCATGAGCTCTCAATTCTTTTTCTTTCTCAATCTGGAATTCATTGCCTTTATCAAACATGACCTCTATCAAAATCCTTTGGTCTTGAACCACCTTTTCATAATTATTCTTATGAACTTCCAATTCTTCATAGGTATCCCTTTGAGCTGCTAATGTTCTTTGAAAATCCCCCTCTTTTTCAGCTATAGCATCACTAACCTTAATCAAATTTTCCTTGTAAACTTTGTTCAACGTTGCTAGATTACTTGCAAGGGCTGCTTGACTTTTTTACTATCCTATAATGATTTCTTCACACTGCTTCCATCTAGCGTTGAACTGCTCCTTTTCTTGTGTCTGCATATTCCTTTTCTATGTTTCCAACACCTCTTGATAAAACTTCTTTTGTGCTTCCAACCCTTTAGCGATCTTGCCCTCATTCCTCTTGTATTGGTCTGCCAGATACCTCCTATAACCTTGATCCTATTGAGCCAAAGATTGTTGTTGTTGGATCTGGGCACAATAAGAATGTTCTTTCAAGGAAAGAATCTCTTCTTGAGGTTTCTAATATGTGTATTGATGCTACCATGATACTGGAAGTTGGGTGGGTGGGGGGCAAGCATGAGGTGAATGTTGCTCCATTGTTGTAACTGGGTAGTCCTACATGAAATTAGAAGTACCACTATTCTGATAAAGCTGACCTCCATGAAATGAAGGGGTGTCCTCATGAAAAGAATGATGGTAATCCATCTTAGGTACTAAATCTCTTTGAAACCAGTAAACGTGAATTTAGAGTCACCAGATATGCAAAACAATGACCTCTCAAGGTCTGTAACCTGCTAGAAGCATATCAGAACCAGGAAGAATTATGAAAACTATGACCTCTTGGTCCCACCGGGCATGCTAGAATTGTTATACACTAAGTTTTCACCCTTGTTTCAAGATCTCGTAGTCTTGATAACCTAGTATAACATGGGAATCATCTCTATGTTGTGGGACCTGTTAGGGATTTTTCTTGTGGGTTAAACTTGGCAAGGACATTGGCTTGATTCTCAGATAAAAGATCTCCAAGTTTTCAAGAAAAGCCTCATTGATGAGGATTGGATAAGATCCTCCTTCTGCTTTGAGCCCCATAGGACTCAGGTGGGTATTGCCTACAAATAGGTTACTATCTTCTAAGTAAACTATGGAATGGTGGATTAGGTCTTCATTGTCATTCTATTGAGTTCATTAGAGGTACTTTTATGGAAGATAATTCTGAAGACAGCTGAGAACAACCTATTGCAGGATGTGACTAATGAAACTCCTAGTATGATAACATGAACAATGGCATAAGGGTGATGAGTCCTTATTTTTAAGAGTAAAACTCAAGGAAGCCTAACCTTTGATTCACTCTTCAAGAAATCAACAACTATGGACTGTAAAACATCAGGGGCAGTCCTATCTCCTTTTGTGCACGAACATGAAATGAAAATGTGTAATGGTACTCATGAAATTTGTGTCTGATGACTGAAAAGTGTTTGAATGATAGAGATCAAATTAGTGCCTAATCCTTTGGGCAAAGAGTCTAACATAAATCAATAGAGGAATTTCTAGCAAATACAGTGATATGCCTTACAAACCACATACAATTTGGATAGAATGCCTTACAAACTATTTTCTCAATCTAGGTTTGTTGCCATCAAGATCCTCCACAGATGTATTCATTCTCTGAAACTGCACATAAGGATTTAATTCTTTCCTTGAAAGAAACTCATGCAACAATTAGATAGATGCCTTACAACTAGTATGTTCCAGATGCCTTACAAATAGAGACATACAAGAATAAACACAAAGAAAAGAGACAATAACATAACCAAGGTAGAAATTGTATTGTATTTCATGGAAGTGTATCAATGCATACAAGTAAACTCTTTACTGAAAATCATAGGATCAATAATCTGCTCTACAAAGTTTTTATTATCAGTATTTCAACCATCAAGAATATGGAACCAGAGAATAGAATCCCTTGGATTGCCAAAGACTGGAACCAGGGACCAAAAGCTTGAAAGACCAAAAATCTCTGAGCCTCAAAAGTTTTGGGACCCCTATAAAATCAGAACTCTTACTACTTATACCACTAGCTATCTTGGGATCCTTAGAGAATTTAGGATGCAACAAGCTTTGGATAGCTAGGGTTAGGGTTTTACCCACTAAACCAACCAATATCAATCAGCAATTAATTCTAGGGGAGAAAACCAACCAACCTAGACAAACAGACTCAAAATTGATCTTCATCAATGAAAATCTTTTGATTTGTACCGAAGACCAAGCAAACACCATGCCTTTTCAGTCTAATTGTACACCTACATCACAGCTCAAGCTTTACCTATGTTCATTTTAAGATGGTACAGGCATCTGCAATCAATCGTCAAACCCTCTGGACCACTCTGCAGCAGTCAGCACAACAACTTCATCAAATCTAGTCGCTAAAACATTAAAAACCAGTCCTTTCTGTCCCTAGAAACCTTCCACAAATTTGAATTTGAACTACAATGGTTACTTTCATGGTTCTAGCAGAAAATTGGTGGTCAATATTCAAACTAAGATCAACTTTAAGTCGTGACTGTCCGATCTTGATATTTCATGAGTTTTCATGACTTAACCATATAGGAATCCTAGTTACATTTGGTGACCACGCGACAAAAGCTTTTTCATATTTGCAAAGTGAAATATTAACTCATCACTTAACCCCATGAACTAGTGAACAAAGGAATGCATTTAACCTCGGTCCCTTACTTAGCAAACTAGTGACAGAAGGTCTTTTCGCCAATTCGCAAAGAACTTTATCTATTTTCCAAATAGTTTAGCGATTATGTGAATACACATTCACTGAATCGCCAGTCAATTTAAAGTATCACCATCTCATTATGTGAATGAGAAAAAAACATTGAAATTCATCAGGCCGCTAACCTTATTTATCAGGACTGACAAACTTTAGACCTCTGCCTAGGCCCACATTGTGCCACCTATCACCACATCATTTTCTCAAACCGCCCGATCATCACTGACAAAGGACCCACTCTCTATAAGCCTATAAATCAGATGGTAATCACATGATCACATGGCCTGGAAAGATTCCATGCGATCAAGCGACAAACGTAGATCTTGCCACATTGTTAGCCCCCTTTCAAAGATTCAAGCCCATTGACAACATATCTAGTCATTCACCTATGGACCAATCAGAAACCACCAAATCACATACACGTAGTAGTGGACCCACTGAAAGAAAAGATTATGTCATGAATCAGAATCAATGGTTATTGTAAAATCACAAGCCTCTGACACATTCTATCAAATCTTACGACAACCGTTGGATCAACATTTTTATACTGCTTTGACAGATCCCCTGACATGAACCAAATCTATAGTCATGATTAAGTCCTCATAAGCCATGAAGATTCCACTAGAACATACACCCACCGTCGATGAAGAATCTCACCCCTACTCTGACAAACCTCTGACATAGAAAAGAATCAACAGTTGGTCTTATAGCCTCATGTGTTAGAAATAACCCTTAAGATCATATGCTGGCCATCAATGCTCTACCACTATCAGAACCACTGAACTTCTAAAATCGTCAGCCCTACTAACAATATTCTGAGTCATTGATACGTGGACCAATGAGGAAATGTTGACTAAGCACCTGGCATGTGGACCCATTACATTGAAAAACCTTTGTCGTGAAAAAGAATCAACGGCTGGCGCAACTTGGCAACCCTCTGACACACTCCATAAGATCTTACACCTATCATTGGATCGAGATGGTATTAGAAAGCTAGGCCCAGGAAAGGATAAAGGTTGGAAACTTAGGAAATATTTAGCATTGAGACCTAGGAAAAAATTACTACCGCCGGACTTTAGGAAAAATTAAAGTTGGGCACTTGGAGACTTAGGAAAATAAAACCCGCCAAGGTAATAAAATTTAACGCACATCCCTTTATGAAATTTTAAGTGACCCAAAAAGTAACATGAAATTAGAACCAGGCTAGGGCACACTTAGGGTTTTTATGGCAATGGCTAGATTTTTGAAATTTTTGACAAGGGTTTCAGCCAGAGACATAGAAAACACTGCAGAGACCAGGGGAAAAAAGGTAGGGCCATGAAATTTTTGCAAGTGCCAATAGTGGCTCTATCTAAGGATGTTGAAACAAAAGTTTTAACAAGAACCAAAGGACTCTGGAATGCAGACCAAAAACCAAACTAACCTAAAACAAGGAAAGAAACACACAACCTGAAAGGAAACCAAACTGCACAGAAATTTACAAAGTATTTACACATGCATGATAATCAAAAACTCAACTGAAGAAGGGCTTCAAGAATTTCCCATGCACTGGAAATTGAAAGACTTCACCATCCATGTTCTTCAGCAAGTAGGAATCCTTCCCAAAACTATCATGAATCACAAAAGGACCAAGCCACAGTGATTCAAATTTCTTATGCTTCCCTTTATCTTCTGCCCTCACATTCCATTGAAGTACCAAATCATCAGCTTTGAATTTCCTGGTAGTTTCTCTTTTGTCAAATAAGTACTTCATCTTCTGTTGCAACTTGATATTATTCTTTTGACTCTCTTTTCTCTATTCATCTAACTCAGTTAGCTGCACAATTCTATTTTGCATTGGCTCTGTGACATCCAACTCCTCATCCTGAATAAACTGATAAATTGGAATTAGATTATTTATAGGTAGCCTTGATTGTAAACCATATACAAGATCAAAAGGGGACTTCCCAGTGGCTCTTTTCACTATAATCCTATCTACCCATAAGGCCAATATCAACTTGGAATGCCAAGCTCTCTTATTCTTTTCAAGTGTTTTCTTCAAGATTGTCAAGATACTTTTATTGCTAGACTTAGCTTGTCCATTTGCTTGAGGATGATAAGGAGATGAATAAGAAGTCATGAGTCCATTTTTTTTGCAAAACTCCTTAAACTCATCTGATCTAAAACACATTGCATTATATGTAATCAATTTCATAGGGACACCAGATCTAGTCAAAATATTGTCAAGTAAGAAATCAATCACCACTTTACTTGTTGCCTTCCTTGTAGGAATAGCCTCTATCCATTTTGTGAAATAATCAGTTGCAACAAGTATATAATTATGTCCTCCACTAGACTTCTTAAAAAACTCACCTATGAAATCCATGCCCCACATGGCAAATGGTGCTTCAGCAGCTATTGGGTTCAATGACAGTGCTCCTGAGTACTTTAATTTTGAGGCAAACTTCTGACAAGCTTCACATTTCCTAACATACTGAAATGAATCTTTAAACAATGTAGGCCAAAAATAACCTACCCTAAGGATCTTATAGGCAGTAGTCCTTGCTGAAAAATGACCTCCACAAACACCAGCATGCATTTCACTTAAAACCTTCTCTACCTGATATCTGTCAAGACAAAACAACAATACTCCATCTCTATTTTTCCAATACAAGTCTCCTTGTATCAATGTATATTTCTAAGCTTGCAATTTCAAGGACCTCTTTTGATTATCTATTGTGTAGTCTGGGCATCTAGCATTCTTTATGAAATAGACAATATTAGCATATTCTAGTTGCAATTTAATACTTGTAATTGTCATATCAGGAATCCTTTCATTATTAACTTGGACTAAGTCCATGTTTTCTTCAGTCATCAATTTTTCCAGACCTTGTCCTCTCACAAGCTTAGTGATATGGATTTCTAAATTAAATTCTTGGATTCTGGTAATCCACTTGCATCTCTTACCAGTAACTTCAGACTGAGTGAGGACATCCTTTACTGCTGAATGTGGGACATATGCAAGTACCTTTGCACAAACCAAATAAGGCCTGAAGGATTTGACTAATTTTACCAATGCATATGCCTACTTCTCCATCATCTCATAATTTAACTCAGCAGCCTACAAGGATTTACTAAAAAATGCAATTGGATGTTCAAAACCCTCATTGTCCTTTTGCAATAAAACAGCAGCAATGGTGTGAAATGATGCAAAAGAAAATAGTGAAAAAGGCTTGGAATAGTTAGGAGACTTAAGAATAGGTGCTTGTTGGACCACATCCTTAATCTTCTCAAATTCATCCTAAGCCTCTACAGTCCATTGAAACTTCACATCCCTTTTCAACAACTTTACTATAGGCTTGACAATTTCAGCAAAGTTTGCAATGAATCTCCTAACAAAATTGATCTTCCCTAGAAAGGACTACACCACCTTGATATTTTTTGGTGTAGACACCTTCCTGATTGCTTCAACTCTCTCTGGATCAATTCTTATTCCATCTTTTGATATAATGTGTCCTAGAAGCTTTCCCTTTTTGACTGCAAAATTACATTTTTTAGGATTCGAGGACACACCATACTCCAGAGCTTTGACAAAAATCTTTTCTAGGTGTGAAAAATGGTCAACAGCCAATTTTGAGTAGGCAGTTAGGTTATCTTGATATACAACCATAAATAGGTCTATGTACTCTTTGAAAGCAACATCCATGGCTCTTTGGAAAGTTGCTCCAACATTTCTGAGACCAAATGGCATTATGAAATAAACATAGGTTCCCCAAGGTGTAGTGAATGTTGTTTTGAACTATTCAGATTCCTTTACCAACACTTGGTTATATCCAAAAAACCATCCATCATGGACAACAACTCACATCCAGTGACCTTGTGCAACATTGCCTCCATATTAGGTAGTGAATAATTATCTTTCAATGATGCAACATTCAAATTCTTGAAGTCCACACACAACCTAATGTCACCATTCTTCTTTCTAACTGGGACTAAATTAGATACCCAAGGTGAATGCCTTATAGGCTGAGTTATTCCTGCATCACTCAACTTGACTAGCTCCTACTGCATCTTAGGAGCCAACAATGGGTTAATGGGCCTTTGCTTTTGTTTGAATGGTTTGACATCTTGCTTTAATGGGATCTCATGTTGGAAAAGGTCCTCTCTTTATGCTTTTAGGTCATCATAAGACCATGCAAACACATGCTTTTACCTCCTCAACAACTTTATCAAATTATCCTTCAATTGAGGGGCTAATCCTTTTCCAATATAGACCATTTGAGGGGCATTATGTGATCCCAAATTCACTTCCTCCAAATCTTCTACATTAGCATTACTTATTTTTTACATATGATCATTTTGACTACTATACAATGCTTTTAACTCAGTTAAGCCTTTAGGAATACTACTTGAATTCAGCTGAATCACCTCATTTCCCATGACTATGTCCTTAACTTCAATTTCCTCAACCAAAGTGTTGCAGTCTATAGGCTGATCTTCATATATGTCAAGACATTGAATAAATTCCAGGATGTCATGATCATCCTCAAAGACCTACCAATTGTAAATATTGTCTGGAACAACTAGCCTACTTTTTACTTCAAGAATAGACACCCCAAACAAAGTTGAATCATCTCCTTTTAAAGAAACATTTGCTAAAAAGTATGCCATAATTTTTTTGGATCTTTCTACCCAACATATATTAAAAGCATCAAACATTTCAATCTGATCCCAAATAACATGCTTATACAATTTTAGTCTATCATTTTTAGTAGCATATTTGGATCAAACTTGTGCAACCACAAGTTCAAAATCACCAAAGACCTTTAAACATTTTATCCCATGTTTGATAGCAACATTCAATCCCAAAGACAATGCTTCATATTCAACAGTATTATTTGTGCATTAAAAAGTCAACGAGAATGAATACTTAAAAGTAGTACCTGATGGAGATATGAATAAGACTCCAGCTCCTAAGTCTTCTTTTGAGCATGCTCCATCAAAGTACATCTACCACAATTCATCTTGTTGTTTCCTTAGTTCTGCAACCAGTGGATCTATCTCTTCCACTGGTGGGACAATCTCTTCTAATTTTAAATTCTCCATGTCAACATCCACACAACAATTTAAATGATCATCATTTATTTCAATCATATGTGGATTTCTACTTTCTCTGGATACTTTCACATTGTCACCATCAATATTGAAAGTTGCAAAGGACAGATCACATTGGATACTACCTCCCATCTGAGTACTCCACTTCCTTGACAACAACATCCCATAATGAGGGGGAATATCTACCACTAGAACACTCATTGTTAGCAACTTGTCAGGGAAAGCTGTCAACCTATAAGGAAGTGCTTTTATAGTACCAATAATAGGGACCTCTCTTGAATCCATAGCCTAACATCTACCATGAGGTGTATCTACTTTCAGACCCAAGGATCTCATTATTTCTGTAGGCATAACAGTATTAGAGGCTCCTGAATCAATCATACAATTTCTTAACAACTTTCCATTCACTATTATGGACAAAAAGAAAGGATCAACTATTCCTGGCACAACATTAGCAGCATTAGTATCCAAATAAATCTAAGGGATCTTAGAGATGATCTCCCCACACTGGTTCTCAATTGAATCACTTCCTACTATAGCTATTTCATTAGCCTTGGTGGAACTTTGGATGTCAGAAGAAAAAGCTCCTTTTACCCAACTTAAAGCCTTAACTTTATGCTCCTTTATCCTCATCATTTCTAATAAAGGGACCTTGACAGTGATTTGTGACAACAATTTACTCATGTCAATGGGAACATACTTGGGGTCAACTACATCTTGCCCAATGGCAGTGACCTCTTTATCTTCTTCATGTGTAATCACATTGGGACTATCTTTGCCCTGACCCTTTTCTCTCTCATGCAAATGAGAAACAATATCCACAAGAGGTTTAGCTTTTACCTTGTAAGCCACAATTGGCTTTGTGAAGTTGACATTTTCCTTCACTTTGGTTTTGTCAGCAGTGCCAGTAACCTTTTGCTTATTTTGGGCTTGTTTTTCATCCCTTTCTATTTTCTTGATGAAAATTCTAGCAGGCATGCCACTTGGACTACCTACCACCCTATTTCTCAAATTATAGTTTCTTTTAACTTGAGACACCATGTCTGCTATGATTTGTGCAATTTATTCATCAGAAGGTCTTCTCAACATTACTAACTCATCACTTCTTAGAGTATTGCACTAAACTACATCAAGGTGATTATCTTCTTCATCAAAAAACACTTGCTGATGGTAAACCTCATTTTTTACTTGGGAATTCCCAACATCTTGATCTTCATTTTCCTCTGCAGAATCTAACTCATCATATATGTATGAAGAAGTCATACCACACCCTTGATCATCATAAGTATCATCATTGTTGTTGCCTTGATCTCCATCTGCAGAAACACTTTGAGAAATAGTACAATAATAGGGATCATGAGGTGATTGGCAAACAATACACCATGGAACATCATCATTCATATTCACTAAATTTCGGTGCAAGGGGTCAGGAGTCTTGTCATTTGGTTTATCCTTTCTTTCAAGGAGCACTGGCTTTCCATCTTTCCACTGAGTATTATAGGGATAGTTTTGCATTATTGGTAACTTATTAAAGTTATTGAAAGATGGCCTATCATTTCCTTGCACTCTATTATTTCTTGCCTCACCAGGTTTTAAATCATTTATTGCTTTCAAGATTTGCTTCAAACTATCATCATCTTTTGGCTTTGCATCAAGTTTCCTTGGCTCTCTTATGTTTGAGACTGATGATTGACAATCTTCTCTCCTTCCCAACTTCCTTGATATCCTTCTATTGCTCTCTATATTAATAGCTAATTTATAAGGCTCTACAAGATTCCTAGGGTTCTTATCTCTCAAAAGATATCCCATTTTTTAATCAAAAGCATTCAAGTATGTGACAAGACATACTCTATCATCCAATATAATAACTTGCAACAACTTATGCATAGCTTTCTTAAATCTAACATTGAACTCAACAACACCCTCATTTGAATTTTTCTTGATGTTGTTAAACTCATTAAGTATGAAGCCTTCATTGGTTTTATCACCATACTATTCCTTGAAAGAATGCCTAAACTGATTCCATGAACATATGTTGGCATGAGGTAAATTTCTAAACCAATCCCTAGCATCTTCAATCAGAGATTGAACAAAAAGCTTCATGATCACATCATCAGGCTCAATATTGTAGTCATCTATCACATCAATGAAACTTTTCAAATGTTCTTCACAAGTAATTGCATTTCTTCTAGTGAATTTTGGGAGCTTCTTCCTAATTTCATTAGGGATGGGATTTGGATAACCAGGAATCCCAATAAAAACCAATTGTTTATGCCTCTCATGAATCGAACCTACTTGAGATGGGTCACCACCTAAAGATGCAGATGTTTGAGTATTAGAAATATTAGAAATCTTAGGCATACCTAAAGTTGTATCAGTATTCAACACATTTTCCCTTGTGCTTGAGAAGTGGAAAGGGTATTAGCATGTCCAGAATATTTCCTAAGGAAGTCAATCTTCCTTTTCATTTCAGTAGTAGTGGCTTCTAGCTCTACCTTTTTTAACTCTTTGGCCAACAATTCTTGTTTTCTTTTTGCTTCTTCCAAGTCAGCCTCTAATCTTCCTGCTTGATCCATGGACTCCTTTGCAGGGTTTGGTTCATTTATTGAAACTCCTACAGCCTTGTGTTTACCTTTGTCCCTAGGATTTCTTGTCTCACAGATCTTATGGACAACAGGTTGATCTTCTGCTTGTTCTGTCACATGATCCTGATTCATGGCCTCAAGATCCAACAATTGTCTCTTCAATTTCTTAGCTCTAATCATAGCATGTCTGATCTTTTCCTCTTTTTCCTTGTCTCTTTTCTGTCTTAAATGGATCTATTCTTGGACTCTCCTCTCCAACTCATAGACCTCTTCAAAAATCTTTTCTAATTCAGGGAGAGTAGTCTCAGGTTCAGCGTCTCCTACTTGAACCTCATCCTCATATTGGTTCACACCCAAATCAATAGCCTCCTCATATTCAGAGGTATTTCCTTCTTGATTCATTTGAATAGACTGGATTTGTTCCTCTTGTCTTGCATTCTCTCTATGTTTCTGAGTATGAAACATACTCCTATTCATTCTTCCTCTCTTTGTCTAACTAGGCCTAGAAGTACTTGGTTGACCTTCTCCCAACCTGTCCTCAAGAAGCTTATTTCTCTGAGACCTAGTACCTCTATAACTCATCTTGTGAATGATTTTCTAACCAGTACTGCAGCAGAGATTATTTGAGTTGCCACCCAAAATTTGGGAATTTATCTTAAATACAAATACTAATGGTAACTAGCTAGTTTGTATAGGGTAGGATCCCTGGCTCAACTAAACCATATAACTTAGCAAAATACTTACAAACCTCCCCAGCAGAGTCACCAGTCTGTTAGGGATTTTTCTTGTGGGTTAAACTTGGCAAGGACATTATCTTGATTCTCAATTAAAAGATCTCCAAGTTTGCAAGAAAAGCCTAATTGATGAGGATTGGATAAGATCCTCCTTCTTTGAGCTCTATAGGACTCAGGTGGGTATTGCCTACAAATAGGTTACTATCTTCCAATTAAACTATGCAATGGTGGATTAGGTCTTCATTGTCATGCTATTGAGTTCATTAGAGGTACTTTTATGGAAGATAAATCTGAAGACAGCTGAGAACAACCTATTGCAGGATGTGACTAATGAAACTCCTAGTATGATAACATGAACAATAGCATAAGGGTGATGAGTCCTTCTTCTTTTTAAGAGTAAAACTCAAGGAAGGCTAACCTTTGATTCACTCTTCAAGGAATCAGCAACTATGGACTGTAAAACATCAGGGAGAGTCCTATCTCCTTTGGTGCATGAACATGAAATGAAAATGTGTAATGGTACTAATGAAATTTATGTCTGATGACTAAAAGGTGTTTGAATGATAGAGATTAGATTAGTGCCTAATCCTTTGGGCAAAGGGTCTAACATAAATCAATAGAGGAATTTCTAGCAAATACAATGATATGCCTTACAAACCACATACAATTTGGATAGAATGCCTTACAAACTATCTTCTCAATCTATGTTTGTTGTCATCAAGATCCTCCATAAATGTATTCATTCTCTAAAACTACACATAAGGATTTAATTCTTTCCTTGAAAGAAACTCATGCAACAATTAGATAGTTTCCTTACAACTAGTATGTTCCAGATGCCTTACAAATAGAGACATACAAGAATAAACACAAAGCAAAGAGACAATAATAGAACCAAGGTAGAAATTGTATTGTATTTCATGGAAGTGTATCAATACATACAAGTAAACTCTTTACTCAAAATCATAGGATCAATAATTTTCTCTACAAAGTTTTTATTATCAGCATTTCAACCATCAAGAATATGGAACCAGAGAATAGAATCCCTTGGATTGCCAAAGACTAGAACTAGGGACCAAAAGCTTGAAAAACCAAAAATCTTCGAGCCTCAAAAGTTTTGGGACCCCTATAAAATTAGAACTCTTACTACTTATACCACTAGCTATCTTGGGATCCTCTAAGAATTCAAGATGCAACAAGCTTCAGATAGCTAGGGTTAGGGTTTTACCCACTAAACCAGCCAATATCAATCAACAATTAATTCCAGGGGAGAAAACCAAGTAACCTGGACAAACAGACTCAAAATTGATCTTCATCAATGAAAATCTTCTGATTTGTACCAAAGACCATGCAAACACCATGCCTTTTCAATCTAATTGTACACCTGCAACACACCTCAAGCTTTACCTATGTTCATTTTAAGATGGTATAGGCATCTGCAATCAATCATCAAACCCTCTGGACCACTCTACAGCAGTCGGCACAACAACTTCATCAAATCCAGCCACTAAAACAATAAAAACCAGTCTTTTCTGTCGCTAGAAACCCTCCGCAAATTTGAATTTGAACTGCAATGGTTACTTTCATGGTTCTAGCAACAAATTAGTGGTCAATATTCAAACTGAGATTAGCTTTAAGTCATGACCATTTGATCTTGATATTTCATGAGTTTTCACGACTTAACCATATAGGAATCCTGGTTACATTTGGCGACCATGTGAAAAAAGCTTTTTCATATTCGCAAAGTGAAATATTAACTCATCGCTTAACTCCATGAACTAGCAAACAAAGGAAAACATTTAACCCTGGTCCCTTACTTAGAGAACTAGCGACAGAAGGTCTTTTGACCAGTTCACAAAGAACTTTATCTATCTACCAAATAGTTTAGCGATTACATGAGTACACATTCATTGAATCTCTAGTCAATTTAAAGTACCACCATCTCATTTTGTGAATGAGTGAAAAACATTGAAATTCATCAGGCCGCTAACCTTATTTGTCAGGACTACCAAACTTTAAACCTTTTCCTGGGCCCGCATTGTGCCACCTGTCACCGCATCATTTGCTGAAACTGCCTGGTCATCACTGACAAAGGACCCAATCCCTATAAGCCTATAAATCAGATAGTGGTCACATGATCACATGGCCTAGAAAGATTCCATGTAATCAAGTGACAAACATAGATCTTGCCACACTGTCAGCCCCCTTTGAAAGATTCGGGCCCACCGACAACATATCCAGTCATTCAGCCCTGGACCAATCAGAAACTACCAAATCATGTACATGTAGCAGTGGACCCACTGAAAGAAAATATTACATCACGAAGTAGAATCAATAGTTATCGTAAAATCGCAAGCCTCTGACACATTCTATCAAATCTTATAACAACCATTGGATCAACCTTTTTATATTGTTCTGACAGATCCTCTGACATGAAACAAATCTATGATCATGCTTAAGTCCTCATAAGCCATGAAGATTCCACCAAAACATACACCCACTGTCGATGAAGAATCTCACCCCTGCTCTGACAAACCTCTGACACAGAAAAGAATCAATGATTGGTCTTATACCCTCATGTGTCAAAAATAACCCTTAAGATCATACGCTGGCCATCGATGCTCTACCACTGTCAAAACCACTAAACTTCTAAAATCATCAGCCCTACTGACAATATTTTGAGTCATTGATATGTGGACCAATGAGGAAATGCTAACTAAGCACCTGGCATGTGGACCCATTACATTGAAAAACCTTTGTTTGAAAGAGAATCAATGGCTGGCACAACTTTGAAACCCTTTGACACACTCCATAATATCTTACACCTATTGTTGGATCCAGATGGTGTCAGAAAACTGGGCCCAGGAAAGGATAAAGGTTAGAAACTTAGGAAATATTTAGCATTGAGACTTAGGAAAAAATTACTGTTGTCAGACTTTAGGAAAAATTAAAGCTGGGCGCTTGGAGACTTAGGAAAATAAAACCCACCAGGGTAATAAAATTTAACGCACATGCCTTTATGAAATTTTAAGTGACCCAAAAAGTAACATGAAATTAGAACCAGGCTAGGGCACACTTAGGGTTTTTATGGCAATGGCTAGATTTTTGAAATTTTTTACACGGGTTTTAGCCAGAGACATAGAAAACACTGTAGAGACCAGGGGAAAAAAGGTAGGTCCATGAAATTTTTGTAGGTTCCAATAGGACCTTTTCTAACTGAGATGAGACCTCGAGGTTCTAGGCTAGTTCCTCTTGGATAATCAACTTAATTTGCTTCTAGACAGGAAAAGTAAATCTTTTGAGGGAAAGAGATAGAAGGAGTGCTTAAAAGGGAAATGACTGAAAGCAAACTACCTACTAGGTGATACACCAAAATGAAGGTTTGAATCTCAGTATAGAAGATGAAATTAAAGAAGAACTTAGGTCTAGGAGATCACAACTCACTAAATAGGCCTACATAAATATTTCATAGAAGGGTCTGCAATAGAAAGAGGCTATTCATGGAAAGAGAGAAACCTTCACAAACAATAGCATTCCTAAGTGTTTAGACACAATCTACAACCTACAGACAAACATTCACCTCTGCAACTCGGTATAGGAATGAGACAAGATTGCTAGAGGGTTTTAGTATACCCACAAAAGCATTCACATCAAATCACCCACAATAATACACAAAAATTGTAGAAAGAGAGAGGGATCAAGAACCCTAAGGTATCATTCAAAACATACATATACTTCAACTCAATAAGAGGTAATTTAGACAAGGAAGCATAGGGACATGAAGAATTGTCACAAAATACCTCTGCAATATTTGAATTATCAATGAAAGATTTACAACTATATAAGCTAGAGGGTAGAAATGATACCACAGATGACCCTTAAGAAAAGTGAAATTCTTTTACAATTGTCCAACTCTGAGCACTAAGGCTCCAAAAAAGAACTATATAGCTCTCACCGCACGCAGGCAAGAGTCAAAACTAACCTAACTAGGGTTACAAGGATTTTACGAGAATAAAACCAACCCTAACTCTGTCAACTCCTATCATAAATACAACTCTACAAAAAAATAGCTGATCAGATATTTGTTTATGTGCCCATCCCTGTACTACATCCACTCGCGGACAAGCAACCCTGATCCATCAACTTTTCCCCAACTCGGTGCGAAATCAATGTTATGGTACCTGGGAAACAAGAATAGACCCATGATGGTTGTCCAAACCTTTATCATCAACCTCCCAACTGCAAATGTCCTAAAGAATTTATTCTGAGCTACCTCTGTCATTCATATCTTGGTAGATCAAACACTAGCAAAACCCTCACAGAAAGATATTTAAATTTGAAAATAAATGGTTACCAGGTTTGGTTTAAAACATGATCATCGATCCTTTTATTTCGTAGGAGATCAGGTGGCTCATATCAATTTTACAATAGCCACGGGCCCCTTGAAAAGTTAAAAGACCATGTCATCAATAGCACCCAATAGAAAATGAGCACGTCGAAGAAGATTGACACCTCAGAAGTCAAAGGAACCTGGACCCTACATCGAACGGTGGTCGCATGATCTCATGGGCTCAAAAGATTCCATGCGATCACATGACCACCATATATCTTTCTTCCCTGCCATCTTGCTAAGATACTCAGCCCCACTGACAAATTTCCACATGTTCAAAACCCCAGCCAATGAGGACTGAGCACATTAGAAAAGAGGACCCACTGTCAGAAGCCTGGCAGCAAAGCAAGATCGACGATTGTCGCATGATCGCAAGGGCTGGGAAAAATCCATGCGACCACCATAGGATCTTAAGGAACAACATATCAGTGGGCCCTATTTTGATAGGCTTCCACATCATGAACTCGCAACCAATCAAAAGTGAACACCTCAGCAAAAATGATAATAGACCCACTATCAGGAAGTGCTGAGTTGGGAGGAAGATCAACGGTCATCACATGATCACAAGGCACAAGATTAAGCCTTGTGAACATGTGACAACTGACTGATTAAATAGATTATCCTTCTTAATCAGGAAGTAAAACACCACTTAGGATTTTTAAAAGTTGGGCCCGCTGATAGTTGTCACCCTATCGCATGATCGCATGTCAGAAAGTCTAACAACCCAGAGTCATGAGATCATGCGACAACCACAAGTTAAGGGGAAGGCACTTTAGAAAGATTTGTCAAGAAACTTAGGCTTTGTAGGAAGAATTAAAAGGGACCCTACCCAACAACCTAGAGACTTAACACATGAAGGTGGTCAAATTTTTAAAGGGAACATGCGTTTAGAGGGATTTAAGTGGCCCGAAAAGGTAACGGTAAAATAGAAACTAGCCTAGGGTTCGCTAGGGTTTTTTTAGCACAATGACTACATTTATGAATCTTTTAGCTGTAGACTAGGGCATAAAACAAATTGCAAGGGCTAGGAAACTAGACATAAAACCATGAAAACTTTAGGGATGCTCGACAAGATAAAATTGCAAACTTTGGAATAGGATATAGCCAAATTTGTATAGAATAGGAAAATTAGGGTAACTATTTATAGGCTTGATATGAGTGAAAAATATTATCAGGTCGAGAAGGACATGAACTAGGTAATGAAGGCCAAAAGAAGTCAAGGGTAGCACAATCCCTGGGCCTAGAAGGTTGATATAAACTATTGAATAGAGGTAAAATGGAATCACCTCTATTTAGATGTATGTAAGTGTAATGTAATGTATGGGGGAAATATGAGATCCACTCCTAAATCCCAATTCCCAAAGGAGAGATCCAATTTGATCAACCAAAAGGTTAATACATAATCAAATCAATCTATGGAGAATATGAAAGAGAGAGAAAAACCTTATATTTCCCTATGGTAGGATTATGCTTGAAATCTGAAATAATTGAAATACAAGTACTAACCTCAAATTAGTGAAAATCTGAAAAATGCCAATTTTTGATGTATGTGTGTACATTCAGGCAATTCTGTAACCTGTTTCAGACTGGAAATGCTGAGATCAAGAAAACCCAGAAATCTTTTGTCTTTCTGATGGCAGGTAGTCTTTGACCCTCATAAAAGGTTAAAGGCTACATTCTTTATTTGAAGGTCGATTCTAACTTTGTTCATAGATATCGAAAGTTCTCCGAAAATGGTATCTAAATCCGATCTCAGATCTAAAATTTTGCACCTGTACCTGTAAGAAAAAGGAGGTTTTTATTTGTATGGGGGGTTTGCCTTGGTCAAACCCCAATTTAGGAATTAACCTTGAAATTGAATTGAAATGTAGTGTGCATAAACAAAGTAATTGAAACAATTCATATTGCTTATGTTGAAGTCCTTGTAGAGGATTTGAATCCTCAAATCCACAAGTAGGAATGCTTCAATGGATGTAGGATGTCTCAAATCAATGGCATTTGATCTTCAACACCAATCTTGAATTAATCTTTGCATATGAGGAGGCTTGGATGAATGTAAAAGGATGGATCTTCAATGGGGCTCCAAAGAGATTGAATCCTTCAATGGCTAACAATGGATCTCCTTGATGGATGAATGCTTGAACACTTGAATGCTTGAAGGCTTGCTTGACTGCTTGAATTCACTTGTTTGCACTTGAGAGCTTGATGGTAAAAGAAGATGTGAATTATGGATGATAAAATGAGAGAGGAAGGCCTCCTTTTATAGTGATCTAGGGCACAATCCTCTAGAGGGGCCACCTTGGAGAATTAAATCCCAATTAGGTCCTAACCTTTAGAAAATATATCTAGATTAAATGCAATTAAAATATTTATCATTCTGAAACCTGAAATGGCTGACCCGGAGGTGGGAAAACAAATATCCCTGAAACCCGACACTTGGAAATCAAGGAAATTTGAAATCTAGACAGGGGGTCAAGGATGAGATTGGATCTGACCAAGTTAGGATCAAGGTCAATCCTGACTAGGTCAAGGTCGAGGTCAACTTTACCCCTTAAGGTCAACTTTAACCTTATGGTCAAAAACCTCAAGATCCTGACCCAGAATGCTAGGAAATGCAAATATGAAGTGAAAATCAAGTGCAAAGGAAAGCAGAACAAGGGGAAAAGCTAGATACATGCAAAGACTTGATCAAGGTGCTTAACATGACCCCAGACCATTTACTTAGAGGGATAAACACTCTTATCATGGAAGTGCTTCCATTTTAAGATGATACATTAAGCCCCCACTTTAGCAAGAGTATGGACTCGATGCAAACTCTTGGTAAAGGAGATCAGAATGAAAAGATAATCTTATCATAATCCAAGGGACAAAGAAAAACCCTAAGCCCCTAGGGACTCAATTCTTTGTCGACTCCTAGATCACAATAAGAGAGACATCTCTAGAGAGAGAAAGAAAGGGTGTCATTACCTCACCCAATGAGAACTTATGTCCCATTGTGAACCACACAAGGAAACAGCACAACTTGAAAGATGGAATTGAACTACCTAGTGAATGTGGCTACTCACTAGTCAACCCATCAAGGATTCACCCTTAGGAATATTCTATTCCAAATCAATAAAACCAAAAACACTAAAGAGATCTAGTCTTAATAACACCTCTGATCTTAAGGGATCAAAATATATGTATATTTGAAATTGGAGGGATCAAGAGATCCTAAAATATAAATCCATTCTTTAAGGATTAGTTACTAATCCAAAAAGGGAGAAAAGAGTATTTTGAAAAATACGTGCGTATCAAAAAGTGTGTGTGTGCAATAGGTGAGCAGAGCATATGCCCCCATGTTGAAGGTATTGCTGACACTTTAACAGGAGAACTGGCTTTAACGAAAACATGAACAACTCCACTGATTACATTTCCACATCAAGATGCCCCCAGATGAAGACAAATCAAGGGAAATATCACAAAAACATACAGAGAACAAAGAAGGGATCTACCTAACGTGGGGTCAGTATGATCATAAGTTAATATATATATGATATTATTGCAAATGAATTGACATCATTCCCCAAAGAAAGTAGAACTACAATCACAAAGGAGGAAAGATCACATAAGATATATGAAGGAGAATCTTTTCGGACCATGACATGGAGACCAAAAATAATTAGTGCTACCACGTCTCGAATCCAAGCAGATTATACAAGAAAACATTTACGAACAATAGCACAATTACAACATAACATTAAACAATGCATAGAAGAATAGAGATACATATAGAGGAATTTGAACAATAGTTTTGATTCCTTTATTACCTTGTACCAACTAAGTAACAAGGATCATATAAAATAATCTAACAACATTTAGCAAACACATTATGGGAGAAGCATAGTACAACAGGCAAACACACAACAAAGCTACCATGAAGGATAAGCCAATCAAGCATGTTGCCTACTCTCCCCATCTTGTTGTATATCATTTAGGGAAGGTGGGTAACTTGCAAGAGGGACTATATCCAACATAGTAGGAATGATAGCTAGTTCCAAACAAGGATCCTCTAGAGAATCACAATCTTCAACACTAGGTGTAAGAGTAAATTATGATGAAAGCATATTAGGTAAATCAATGTCAATGTCAATAGTCTCATATTCATCATTAACATCATCAGTATCATCAAGAGTATCTTCTTCATCCAAATTAATCAAAATAGGATCTAAGATATGAATAGAATCATCATAATCATGCATATTAACATCATTATTAGTAACAAATTCTTCTAGCACATCATGCATAGATTTATTCAAAGAAGGTAGAGATCTTTGAATAATAGAATTATGAGCTTTAGCATGAGCATGATTCTTCTTATGATGTTCATTAGCAGATCGATTACATTTTGATTTATTTTAAATAGGTTGAGAACTAGGAGGAACAATCACAGGATCCTTCACAAGTTCTTTAGGAAGATCAATAGAAGGAACTTGATTAATAGAACTAGAAGTCATAGTTGAAGGAGGTATAGAAGGTGTAGGAAAAAGACCACGATTAAGATCCATAGGAGGTATGCTTAATTCAAGAATCTTATGATGTTTATAAGCTTGATATGAATGAAAAATATTATCAGGTCGAAGAGGACATGAATTAGGTAATGAAGGCCAAAAGAAATCAAGAGCAACACAATCTTTGGGCCTAGAAGGTTGATATAAACTATGATTAACCATCTTCACTTCTTAATCATGAATGAAATTAAGACACTTATGGATATGTGAAGCAATAGTATGCATGGCATTCAACCAAGGCAAACCTAGTTTAACTTGAAATTGATCAGAAGTAGGAACAACAACAAAGGTAGTATTCACAATTTTTCCACAAAGTTCAACCGATAAAGTAATAGAACCAAATGATGGATAAAGAAAACCATTACAAGTTTGAATCCACACATCCTATGTATCATAAGAATCACATTTTAATCTTTTCATAAAAATATTTTCTTTAGTAATAACATTGACTAAGGATGTAGGATCAACAAGACAACCATGAGTAGGATTCTGAGAAATCCTAGCATAAATGTAAAGGGGACCATCAGGAGCCTTAATAGTCTCAGAGTCATCAAAGGTAATCAAAAGTTCCCAAGGTCTTTTATTCTTAGGTTGTTGTCGAGGTTTAGGTTGAGTTTTCAATTTAGGTTTAGGTTTTGGTCAAGGTTGAGAGTGAACTTGAGATTGAATCTAAGGTTGAGGTTGAGGTGGAGATATAGATTGACCAACATGCTCCACTTGATTAACAACATGATTGAGATCATTCATCTTTGATTCATACACAATTTCCACAGTAGATGGTTGAGCAATGGTATTAGTATCATTCGTAGGTAAAAGATTCGTATAGATTTGAAGGTTTCGATTCGGAGGAGAGACAAATTTGTTCCCACTACCATCAAGATTATCAACAAATAAGGAATTAGAGTCAATTAAGTCTTGAACCTTATGTTTTAAAGAATAACACTTCTCAGTATCATGACCATTCTGACAATGATATTGACAAAAAGCATTTTGATCAAAAGATTTAGAGGCAATCGTAACAGGTAAAAGAGGTTGAATAGGAGGTAAAGTAATCATATCAGCAGCTAACAACCTATTCATAATAGCATGTAAAGGTTTAGAAAGAGGATTAAACATATGATTTAATCAAAAAGTAGTGGATGCAGAAGTGGCATTGTGAGATGTAATAGCAACTTGATCAGCAACTGCATTCACTTGTCTATTTATCTTGACATATTTGTTGAATTTTCGAAATTTGTTTGGATTAGGAGAAGCATCACTCTTATCAACTGGAACAAGAGCCATTGGAGTGTTTCTCTCAAATTGACTCACTTGTAATTGATAATGATGAAGTACTGCACAAAGTTGTTGAAAAGAGGTAAATTCAGTAAGTAGAATCTTATCTCTAATATCCTTTTGCAAATTTGAAATAAGCATACATTGAATATCAATATCATGAATAGGATAGGAAATCTGAGCATACAAATGCTTAAATCTACCAATAAATTTAGTTAATTTTTCTTTAGCACTTTGTTTACAATGCATCAAATTAGTCAAAGACACTTGCGGGCCAATGTTGTTTTGAAATTGTTGAATAAAGGCATTAGCAAGTTTTGGAAAGGAATCAATAGAATAAGGAGGCAAGGAACAATACCATTGTAAGGCCTTGTCACGGAAGGTTCTAGCAAATAGTTTGGCTAAAATCCTATGGTCATGAGCATAATCACTACAAAGGATTTGAAATGTTTTAACATGATGAATAGGATCTCCTTTTATAATTCTCAAGACAAGGCATATCAACTTGCTGAGGAACAAGAGTATGAATAATATCCAAGGACAAAGGACTTCCCATGTCACATGTATGGATACTAAACTTGTTTTGAGTTAAGGAAGCAAGTTGTAAGGATGACACAGTTTGAGCCAAATTGATGATTTTTGAATCATTAGAGGTAATAGGAGGAGTAGCAACATTAGACACACTAGGTAAAGTGTAAGAAGCTACAGGAATAGAAGACACAACTGGAGGAACACTAAGAACTACAGTTGGAAGAGGATTGGAATAAGTAAAAGGAACATTATAATATGAAGGTTGTGATGTAGGAAGGGACACAGGAGGAACACTCATAGGAATAGAGGGAACCGTCACAGTCACCAAAGAAGGAGTATAGGTAGGAATACTAGGTAAAGGATTAGAAAGAGGTTCAACACTAGTGATAGGAGGAATCAACCCTGAATCTTGAGCTTCTTGAGCTAAAGGTTTAACATTTGAATGCACAAGGTGAGTAATACCATGTAGGAGGTTAACACCTTGATCACTATCATGAAGAACTTTCTTAAGAGCCTCTATAGCTTGAATAGAATCTTGATTATGGTTCTCTTGAATAAGCCAATTACCCATTTTATCAAGTTCAGTTGAAAGTTTTTGAACTTTTTCAAGAGGAACTCTTAAAGCATCATCCTCATCATGCGATGAGTGAGAAGAGTTTTTCTCCACAGTAGGATTGAAATCATGAAGAATCAAATTATCATCTGGGACCCTAAGGAAAGGAGAGGAAGATTCAGGATCAAAGGCACCCACGAGTCTATGACTTCTTCTAACCGGAATATTATAAGTAGGACAAGTAGTAGTAAAGCTCATAAACTAATGTAATGCAAATGAACTAAACTAAAACCACATAAAGCATGAATATTTTTATATTTTTGAAATCTAATTAGCATGCAAGATCTAACACAAAGGAGAAATCTAATACTAACAAGATAAAAGGAAATCTAACACCAAAAAGAAAGAGAGCAAGCTTGTCGGGTTCACCAAAATGAATAGTGGTAAAATGGAATTACCTCTATTCAATATGTGTAAGTGTAATGTAATGTATGGGGGAAATATGAGATCCACTCCTAAATCCAAATTCCCAAAGGAGAGATCCAATTTGATCAACCAAAAGTTTAATACACAATCAAATCAATCTATGGATAATATGAAAGAGAGAGAAAAACCCTATATTTCCCTATGGTAGGATTATGCTTGAAATCTAAAATAATTGAAATACAAGTACTAACTTCAAATTAGGGAAAATCTAGAAAATGCCAATTTCTGATGTCTGTGTGTACTTTCAAGCAATTTTGCAACCTATTTCAGACTGGAAATGTTGAGAAGAAGAAAACCAAAAAAAAATTTATCTTTCTGACAACAAGTAATCTTTGACCCTCATAAAAGGTCAAAGGCTACATTCTTTATTTGAAGGTCGATTCTAACTTTGTTCATAGATCCTAGAAGTTTGCTAAAAAGGGTATCCAAATCTGATCTCAGATCTGAAATTTCACACCTGTACCTACAAGAAAAAGTTGGTTTTTGTTTGTATGGGGGGTTTGCCTTGGTCAAACCCCAATTTAGGAATTAACCTTGAAATTGAATTGAAATGTAGTGTGCATAAACAAAGTAATTGAAACAATTCACCTCGCTTATGTTGAAGTCCTTATAGAGGATTTGAATCCTCAAATCCACAAGTAAGAATGCTTCAATGGATGTAGGATGTCTCAAATCAATGGAATTTGATCTTCAACACCAATCTTGAATTTATCTTTTCATATGAGGAGGCTTGGATGAATTTAGAATGATGGATCTTCAAGGGGGCTCCAAAGAGATTGAATCCTTCAATGGCTAACAATGGATCTCCTTGATGGATGAATGTTTGAACACTTGAATGCTTGAAGGCTTGCTTGAATGCTTGAATTCACTTGCTTACACTTGAGAGCTTGATGGCAAAAGAAGATGTGAATTATGGATGATAAAATGAGAGAGGAAGGCCTCCTTTTATAGTGATCTAGGGCACAATCCTCTAGAGGGGCCACCTTGGAGAATTAAATCCCAATTAGGTCCTAACCTTTAGAAAATATACCTAGATTAAATGTAATTAAAGGATTTACCATTCTGAAACCCGAAATGGTTGACCCGGAGGTGGGAAAACAAATATCCCTGAAACTCGACACCTGGAAATCAAGGAAATTTGAAATCTAGAAAGGGGGTCAAGGATGAGATTGGATCTGACCAGGTCAGGATCGAGGTCGATCCTGACCAGGTCAGGGTCCAGATCAACTTTGACCCCATAAGGTCAACTTTGACCTTATGGTCAAAAACCTTAGGATCCTGACCCAGAATGCTAGGAAATGCATATATGAAGTGAAATCAAGTGCAGAGGAAAGAAAAATAGGGGGAAAAGCTAGATGCATGCAAAGACTTGATCAAGGTGCTTAACATGACCCCGGACCACTTACTCAGAGGGCTAAATGCTCTTATCATGGAAGTGCTTCCATTTTAAGATGATACAACTATGATTAATCATCTTCACTTCTTCATCATGAATGAATTTAAGACACTTATGGATAGGAGAAGTAACGACATGCATGGCATTCAACCAAGGCAAACCAAGCTTAACTTGAAACTGATCAGAAGTAGGGACAACAACGAAGGTAGTGTCCACAAATTTACCAAAAAGTTCAATAGGAAAGTTAATAGAACCAAATGATGGATAAAGAAAACCATTACAAGTTTGGATCCACACATTAGATGTATCATAACAATCACATTGTAAGTTCTTCATAAAAATATTTTTCTTTAGTAATAACATTGACTAAGGATGTAGGGTCAACAAGACAACCATGTGTAGGTATCTTATAAATCCTAGCATAAATGTAGAGGGGACCATCAGGAGCTTTAATAGTCTCATAACCATCAAAGGTGATCAAGAGTTCCCTAGGTCTTTTATTCTTAGGTTGTTTTTGAGGTTTTGGTTTAGGCTTAGGTTGAGGTGGAACTTGAAGTTGAGGTTAAGATTGGGCTAGCGTGGAGATATAGGTTAAGAAAAAACAACATGCTCCACATGGTTAAAATATGATTGAGATCATCCATCTTTGAATCATAAACAATATCCATAGAAGATGGCTAAACAATGGTATTAGTATCATGTGTAGGCAAAGGATTCATATAGATTTGGAGATTTTGATTAGGAGGAGAGATAGATTTGTTCCCACTACCATAAAAATTATCAACAGATAAAGCATTAGAATCAATTAAGTCTTTAACCTTATGTTTTAAAGAATAACAGTTCTCAATATCATGGTCATTCTGACGATGGTATTGAAAAAAGGCTTTGTAATCAAAGGATTTGGATGCCATCGTAGTAGGTAAAAGAGGTCAAATAGGAGGTAAAGTAATCATATTAGCAATAAAAAATTTACTCTTAATAGAATGAAAAGATTCAAAAAGAGGAGTAAATGTACAATTCAGACAAATAGAAGTGGATGCAGAAGTGGCATTGTTGGATGCAACAACAACTGCATTTTCTTGCTTATTTATCTTGACATAGTTGTTAGGTTTTTGAAACTTGTTGGGATTAGGAACAGCATCACTCTTATCAACTGGAATAGGAGCCATTGGAGTGTTTTTCTCAAATTGACACACTTGTAATTGATAATGATGAAGCACTGCAAAAAGTTGTTGAAAAGAGGTAAATTCAGTAAGCAAAATCTTATCTCTAATATGCTTTTGTAAATTTGAAATAAACATATGTTGAATATCAATATCAGGAATAGGATAAGAAATTTGAGCATACAGATGCTTAAATCTACCAATAAATTCAGTCAATTTTTGTTTAGTATTTTGTTTACAATGCATCAAATTAGTTAAAGACACTTGCAAACCAATGTTATTTTGAAACTATTGGATAAAAGCATTAGCAAGTTTTGGAAAAGAATCAATAGAATAAGGAGGCAAGAAACAATACCATTGCAAGGCCTTATCATGAAAATTTATAGCAAATAACTTGGCTAAAATCCTATGGTCATGAGCATAGTCATGAGAATAGTCACTACAAAGGATTTGAAATGTTTTAACATGAGTGAAAGGGTCTCCCTTACCATTGTAATTCTCAAGATGAGGCATATCATCTTGTTGAGGAACAGGAGCACAAATAATGTCTAGGGATAAAGGACTGCCCATATCACATGTAGGAATACTAAACTTGGATTAAGTTAAGGATGCAAGTTCTTGTTGTAAAGAGGACATAGTTTGAGACAAACTAATGATTTTGGAATCATTAGATGAAATAGGAGGCATCAAAACATTAGAGACACTAGGGAAAGTTTAGGAAGCAGTAGGAATGGAAGACACAACCAGGGGAACACTTGGAACCACATTTGGAAGAGGTTTGGAATAGGTAAAAGGAACACTATGATAGGAAGGTTTTGAAGTAGGTAGAGACATGGATGGAACACTCATAGGAAGAGAGGGAACTGATGTAGTCACTAAAGGAGGAGTCTAAGTAGGAATGCTAGGTAAAGGAACGGAAGAAGGTTCCACACTAGTGATAGGAGGAGTGAATCTTAATTCTTGAGCTTCTTGAGATAAAGGTTTGACATTTAAATGCACAATATGAGTAATACCACACAAGATATTAACACCTTGATCACTATCACGAAGGACTTTCTGAAGAGCATCTATAGCTTGAATAAAATCTTGATTATGGTTTTCTTGAATAAGATAATTTCCCATTTTATCAAGTTTAGTTGAAAGTTTTTGGACTTGTTCAGGAGGAACTCTTAAAGCATCATCCTCATCATGAGATGAGTGAGAAGAGTTATGATTCATAGTAGGATTGGAATCATGAGTAATCAAATTGTCATCTGGAATCCTAAGAAGAGGGGAGGAAGACTCTAGATCAAAGAAATTCATAAGTCTACGACTTCTTATAACTGGAATATTATAAGTAGGACTAGAGGTAGTAAAGCTCATATACCAATGCAATGCAAATGAACTAAACTAAGAAAACACAAGGCATGAACAAATAAATGTTTTTGTATTTTTTCTTTATATGATTTTTTTTGTTTTATTTTTAAAATGTAAATGCAAACACATAAAAGAAAGCTAATACATGCAACATCTAACACCATAAAAGAAAGAGTTGTATATCGTGTGTTCACAAAAAATGTAAGATATAAAACTGTGGGGGTTCCATAATGTAATATGTAATGTATGTGAATTTTGTGTGGTATGAATGATCTCTATGAATAGATAAGATTGGGGAAGGTAAGATCTTCTTCTTAACCCAAATTCTCAAAGGAAAGATCCAAATAGATTAACCACAAGAAAATGGTCAATGCATAAATGAATCAATCGATGAAGAATATGAAGACAAAGGAAAACTTTATATTCTGTTATGGAAAAGAGTATTAAAATATTAATTGAATTGAAGATAAATACTAACCTCAAAGTATAGCAGATTTGGAAAATGTTGTTTTCTGGTGTCTGTACTGAGTTTTTGGAAATTCTGCAACCAAATATGGAACAAGAAAATAGAAACAGAAAAAAACCCAAAAATATTTTTCTTTTCTAAGAAAGGTCGACCTTGACCCAAATAAAGGTTGACCTTGACCCCTTTATGTCGACCTTGACCTCTTCTGCTCCAACAAAAATTCTATTTTTGGATCCCAAAATTTTGTCGAAAAGGGTGTCTGAATCTTCTCTGTAATTCACTGTTTCACACCTGTTCTTGCAATAAAAATAGTTTTGTTGTTTGGATGAGGGGTTTGCCTTGGTCAAACCCTAGTTTTGGAATTAACCTTGAAATTGAATTGAAATTGCAATAATAAACAAAGTAAATGAAACAATTCACCTTGCTTATGTTGAAACCCTTGTGGAGGATTCGAATCCTTGAATCCACAAGGATGGATGCTCCAAATGAATGTAGAATTTAATGTAGCATGTCTCAAATCAATTGTCTTTAGATCTTCAACACCAATCTTGAATGGATCTTGGAATAGGAAGAAGTTTGAATGGATATGGAGGGAGAAATCTTCAACAAGAGGGGTCCGTAGAGATTTAATCCTTCAATGGCTACCAATGGATCTCCTTGATGAATTGGATCTTGAATGCTTGAATGCTTTCTTTCTCCTTCTTGCTTGCTTCTTGATTGCTTGATTTCTCTTGATAGATTTCTTGCTTGAGTTAAGATGATTTTTCGATGGATGGAAATGAGAGGAGAAGGCTTCCTTATATACTAGTCTAGGGCACAAACTTCTACAAAGGCCAACATAGGAGAATGAAATTCCCATTAAGCCTATACCCTTGGAAGTGGACCTAAATTAAATATCATTTAAGAGTTTATCATTTTGAAGCCTGAAACAGCTGACTTGGAAGTAGGAAAATAAATCTTTTTGAAACCTCACATCCAGAAACCTTTGGATTTTGAAATTTGGACCCTAGGTCAAAGTCGACGTCGACCTTGACCCTGAAGGTTAACCTTAACCCTGAGGTCAAGAACCTCAAATTCTCAAAGCAGGTTGCCAGGATTAGGTAGGAAGGAAGTGGAAAATGGGGCAGAATGGGGGAAAAATCCAAATCCAATTCAAAGACCCATTCAAGGTGTTCAACATGTCCCCAAACCACTTACTCGGAGGGCTAAACTAGTCTTAAATGGAAGTGCTTCCATTTTCTGATGATACAGCAAGTTGAAGAAGGCACTGTATGGACTAAAACAAGCACGAAGAGCTTTGTATGCAAGGTTAAACAAGTACTTACTTCAGCTTGGATTTAGAAAAGGTAATGCTGACAGTAATGTGTATTTAAGAACTAGTGAAGATGGAATTTTGATAATAGAAGTTTTTGTTGATGATATTATCTTTGTCCAGGCAATGATGAAATGTGTAAGAAATTTTATAAAGAGATGAAAAATGAATCTAAGATGTCCATGATAGGTGAAATGAAATTCTTTCTTGGACTGCAAATAGATTAGAGCAAGAATGAAATTTTTATTTCTCAAACTAAGTATCTTAAATAAATATTAAAAAAGTTTGGAATGGAAGATTGTAAACTAGTTGGTACACCCATGGTGACCGGTCATAAACTGACAAATAATAATGAGACAAAGAGTGTTTTTCATACCAAGTATAGATCAATGGTTAGTGGATTACAATATCTGACTCACACCAGACTAGAAATTGCTAATGCTATCAGAATTGTGGCTAGATATTAGGTAGAACCTAAAGAGGCACACCTAGCTACTGTGAAAAGGATATTTAGATATCTGAAAGGAAAAATGGAATATGGCTTATGGTATGATAGAAATGATAACTTTTAACTTCATGCTTATACTGATGCTAATTGGGCAAGGAATATTTATGATAGGAAGAGTACTAGTGGAGGTGCATTTTTCCTTGGGAAAAAGTTGGTTTCATGGCTAAGTAAAAAGTAAGATTGTATAGCTCAATCTACTGCCAAATATGAGTATGTTGTTGCTGCAATTAACTGCACTCAAATTATTTGGATGAAAAAAATGCTGAAATATATTGAAATATTTTTTGTTGAACCAATGGTTATCTATTGTGATAACACCAGTATAGTAAACATGTCAAAGAATCATGTGATGCACTCCAAAACTAAGCATATATCAATAAAGTATCACTTCTTAAGAGATAAGGTAGTAGAGAAGGAAATAAGGTTGGAATACATTAGCACAAAGGAATAGATAGTAGACATCTTTACAAAAATGTTTCCAAAAGATGCCTTTGAGTATCTCAGAGGTATGCCTAGGGTGCATTCCCCTCCTAGTGAGAATTAAATGATGCAGAGATGCATCAGTCCAGAGGTTTTTCAGAGCCTTATCATGTTCTGGACTTGATGTATGGATCTACTCCTCAGGGGGAGTGATCGTTGAAAATAGTTGTTGTAGACAGATAATGACTTATGGCACCCTTTTTCCATTGTTGTCAAAGGGGGAAAGAGACTATGTGAAAATCCTACGGGAAAGAGACTATGTGATAAAGGTATTGAGAGAATACTTTTGGGTTGATGGATTTTCCCATATGTTTCCATCAATGCCAAAGGGGAGATTGTTGGATGAATTTAATATGTTTAATCACTATGTTATCCTATTGAGTGATGTTGGAATTACTATTGTTTTCATTTATGTTTTGTCAGTGATGTCAACATATGTTTCTATGAAGAGAACATGCTAGTTATTACAGTGTACGAAGACTGTATGAACAATTCAAAATGTGCAAACACATTTATGTGTATAGGAAAGTGTTGTGATCTTATATCTAAGATCACACGATATAATAATGCATATTGGTTGAGTTATAGAAGATTTGGTGAAGACTGGTTACTGGAGTGTGACAGTGGAAGTTGATAGAGTTAGTCTCTGAGTTTTGGGTATATTTTACAGGCGATGAGGATTCAGTGTATGTGAGCTTAAGGGATGTCAGATAGTGTACTAAAAAATTCTTGTTGATTTAGCAAGGAATGGAAATAAGGATGACATCATTTGTGGCGTGTTCTCTGGAGAAGACCTATTTGGAAGCTGACTTCAGATTTGTAGCATGTATCATGGATGGAAAGCATGGATTATGGATGTTGATCCTTAATTATTGAATTTTAATTGTTGTATACTTGTTTTAGATACCGTGTGTATCTTAGCAAGGGGTTATGTAATTATTTATATATTAGAAAAGCCTAATTGGCCGACCTGATCATTTATTTTGTAATAGGGTATATATGTAAGATCTTTTCTTTTAAAAAGATATGGTAGAATGTATGTGATGTAAAAGAGAATTGTGGAAGCTGTGAGCTTGTGTCTACTAGATGTAGACCATAGAATAACTTATATACTTCATTGGAACTGATCAAGCAAAGACAGTTGCTATAAAACAATTCAAGGATTGTGTATTTCTTTACATACGCTTGTATGGTGAATAGTGAGTTCTAAAGGTGGACATACATAACCTTCTTTGGGCAATGAGCCTACTTCTTTTCTTGACTCCTAATAGGGTCTATCCTCTAACAAGGACTATGTATTGTAATGTTTTAATCAGCTCCTAATAGGGCTAGATCTTCTAACAAGGATACTATACTCTCAGTACATCATTAGTGGGTGTTAATTCTCACTGGGTTTTTACCTTTAATAGGGTTTCCTCGACAAAAAATATTGTTTTATTGTGTTGGCATTCATTGTGTTCATTTGATTTGATATTGCTTGTATTCAAAGTTTAAAGTTTAATAATCTTTCATACAACTAATTCACCCCCACCCCCCTCTTAGTTGTATTGGTGGACTTTTATTTCTAACAGTCCATATGGAAATTTAACATAGAATATTACTGACATCAGCAAGGGTTTGAAAAAAATTTCCTTCACCATTGGATTTTTTTGATTTGTAGTCTAAATTCAAAGGGCCATATCTTGCTCATTTTTGCTCCTTTTTTTGAGCATTTTTTTTATTTTGGGTAGAATATCCTAAAGATTCTAGTGGTGGTATTATTTTTACAATTTGGTGGCCATATTAATTAGAAATTGTAGATTTTCATGACTGTTCCTGCATGTTCCTAATTTCTGCAACTTCCAAGGCTTCGTTTGAGCACATAAAGTAACATTTTGAGGTGAAATTTTTTTTGAAAGTGCATGATTTTTTGTCTACTTTCTAGATCTGCAATCACATTTCAATGATTTGGGGTGGATATATCACTTTCATAAATAGGCTATTTTGGGGCTATATTTGTACTTGGTTAATCCTTGGATTTCAAATTTTTTATTTGCATCAGTAATTTGGAGTTATTAGTAGTTATCAGTCATTATTTGGTTGCATTATAGATAATTTGGATGTAGGAGCATCCAAAGTTAAGACAGGGGCATTCTTTGTCCTCAGTGAAACTGCATGGGGTGTTTATATTATGGCCAGTGTTACTCGGTTGCAGCCTTGACCGATGGCCTCGGTCATTGAAGGAAGCTCAGTCACTGAAGGAACTCAATAATCTCTGGTGCTCAGTGAAAGTAGTACTCAATCATGCCTATAGTGCTTGGTTGACACTGGTGCTCAGTGATGCCTGGTGTGCTTGGTTAATTCACTGTCACTCGCTAGTTCTGGTTTACCGACTGGAGTTTTGTGTGATTTGTTGGGCTGACTTGGTGTATTTATTGATGGTAGCTATTGTTATAGGCCGACATGCTGAATTAAATGTTTGTATACAATTGTAATCCAACTTGTATGGCATTTAATTATTTGTTTGGGGAGTTAATGGTTTCATCCAGCTGACTTGTGGCTAATGACTAGTATTTATAAGATGTTTGGGGTATTTGTTTGGAGGGACTTAGAGGTTGTAGATCTAGATGACTTGGAAGACTTAGCAAATCAAATTTGAGGTTCTGAAAGTTGGAGTTCATGAAGTTGTGGAAAGGTCTTGCATGATCTTGTAGATCAGATTGTTATATAATATTTGTTTGTAGCAGAGCTAGTGGTTTGCATACTTGGAGACAAGGAGATTTCTTGGAAGCTTGCGAGCTCAAGTTTAGATCTACCTTAGAGTTTCAATTAGCTTCTAATTGTCTTCAAAGCTGAGCTAGCTGAGATTGTATTGGATTTGTTTTTGGATCTTACAGAATTGTTTCTATTTGTAATTGGCCCTAACCTAGAAGGCCTTGTTGGTTGTGGATTATTCCCTTTGATCTTCAACTTGTAGATTTACACTTTGATGGATAATTTAAATAAAACTCTGACTCTATCACCACTCCAAAGTCCATAAGGAAGAGGGCCAACTGACAAGGATCAAAAGATCCTTCTACACTTTGAGCTTCAATGCTCAGGTGGGTGTATCCTTGACTCACTTCTCTAAAGGAGTCTAAAACAATATTCCACTATATCTCATATAAGATTGTTAAAGATTTATCAAATAATGTTTGTGTTTGTAGTTGTTAACCATGCATACCTCAAGAGGAAGGACCAGTGCCTTATCCCAGGGCTCAGAGTCACCTAACTGTATACCTCAACTGAATACCTCAAATCAAACACAATAGAATCCAAGGTAAGTGCTTTGCCTATTACCCCTTTCCCTCAAGCACAAGGACATCAAATTCTACACCTGACTACAAACTCACTAAATTCACCTAGAAGACTTTAATTCTAACTTTGTTAGGAACTCAAAGATAAATTCAAAACACTCTTTGTTTACCATATGTTAGCACACTTTGTGAAACTAACATATATGAGCTCAGAGACAAGCAAGAAGACATACACAAGATACAAGATTGGGATTCAAAATGTTCTCATTAACATAATCAGGATCAACATATAATCAAAATGATACCAAGATCAGAAAAGTCACAAAATTAAACTTCTATTAGTATATTACAGTCAAAAACCAAGGACCAAAAGCAACAATGTTTTTGGAACCCTTGTAAAATCTAAAATTATCTAACTTATACCCCCTAGTCATCTTGAAAATCTGCAACAAGCTACGGATGACTAGGGTTAGGGTTTCAACCACCCAGCCTACTGGAAACAGTCTAAAAAGTTATTAAAGGAGCGGGAAACACAGTCAATCAGGAAAGAGGAAAATCCTGAACTGATCCACAATCATGAAATCTTCTCTGCAAGTATAGGGGATCACAAAACTGGGCTCAAAAAGACACCCTGCAACATGCCTTGAGCACACAACCACCATGGTACAAGCTTTGCAAATGATCCAACCACACCGCAAATAGCAAACCAGTCATATCTCACCGAACAGGGTCATTTCTGTAATGAATTCCATAAATTTGGTACTTTCTGGTCGCTGGAAGTTCTTAGAAAAATTTGAATTTGAACCACAACAGCTAAATCCATGGTGCCTACAGAGAATGAAGGGCCCACGTTCAAACTAAGACCAACTTTAAAACACAGCTTTCCGATCAAACCTCCCTCGCAGATTTAAGATCTTCCTCTAAAAGTGGCCCCATCAGACTTAGCAAATTGGTGACAAAGGACCTTCGCCAATTCGCTAAACATTTCACCCTTTCGCTAAACAACTTAGTGACTTCCTGACTACCATTTGTGCAATCACCAAACAAACTAGCGAATCCTCTTATCTTTCCACGAATGCGCGACCACATGAAACTTTGTCAGCACTGCTAGATTTTAAAACTCCACCAAACCTTTGACCCCACCTGGGCCCACTTGGTGCCACATGTCACTAAACCATTCATTGATCCACACCCAGTCACTAGCATAGGACCCACTTACCATAAGCCTTTGAAATGAATAGCTGGTGTAAAATCTCATGGCTCTAACAAATCCCATGTGAACTTACCCCAGCCATAGGATCCATCCTCATCATAGACCCTTCTGACAACAGCCCCACCTCTGAGCACATCCACGTCAACCAAAAAGAAACCTCCAATTGCAAGCACACATGTCACACTGGACCCACTGAGCACAACAGGCAACCTGGTAAAAAGGAATAAAATTCGACGGATGACACATGATCACAAAGGCTTGGAATATTCCTTGCGATCATACGCCAACCATTAGATTAAAATATTTTCAACACGGGCCCTCTAACATAAACCAACTCATCAACACACGGATGAATGAAAACCTACCAACTCAGAATAGCGTGGCACATAAGAACTACCTGGCAAATAGGACCCACCGATGAACTGCCACCTAACAAAAAGTAACATCAATGACTGGCGTAAGATCTCATGGCTCTGACAAATCCCATGCAAACTTACGCCAACCATCGATCCTCTGACACTGTCAGGTCCCACTGAGCCTTCAAAAATTTAGGTCCCACTGACACACGCACAATCACTAACCTGTGGACCAATCACAAAATGCTGACAAGGCATATGGTAGGTGGACTCACTAATAACTCCGCAAGATAAAGCTGAGAACCTTAGGAAAAATATTAAAATCACAGGGCGCGATTACGGACTTAGGAAAAATAAAGTGACCCACCAGAGAGAAATAATAACTATGAACCGGGGTGACGTGGAAACTAAAAGGCACATGCAAAAGAGGTGCTTAAGTGACTCGTGAAAAAGGTAATGCACGAAAAGAATAAAGCTAGGGCACACTTGAATTTTGAAACCTAATCGCTAGATTCTGAATGTTTTGCCTAAGGTTTACCCAGGGAGTAGAAAAATCATTGTAGAGAGCAAGGGAAAAGACCAGGAGCCATGAAATTTTTTTCATATGCTAATAGTGGCTCTGTCTAGGGATATATGCCTCCTACAAGCATAGTAAGGACTTAGGATCACTGGTTGAAGCAGACCATCCCACAAGACAAAAATTGCAGACAGCAAGGAACAAGCAGGACAAGACAAGCAACAGGACCGAAAACTTGACAGACCAGGGCAAAACAGGGTAGGGGCAAGCAACCTATATATAGAAATTTACAATATTCACAAAAGGCTCAGGGCCCCAAAACTTTTGATCAAGTCTTTCCTCTATCAAACAAGTAATTTTCATCTCCACTTAGCAAAGGAAAGCTGAAAATACATTTCTCATCCATCCTGCCAAAAACACTGTGATCCACATTCAGCACATTATATAAAAAATGATCACCATACTCACCAGATGCAACATCATCATTTAAAACTCTATCATTCATGGAAGAAAAATATTTTGATTTCTCACAGCAGGAAGATAATATGCCATTATTTATATCTGGTTCACCTGAATCTGCAACCTCTATGTCCTCTTCAAACAATGGATTGATAATTCCATGTAACATTCCTCTTTGATCATTGTGACAAAAAATGGGCTGATCATCATCAGAATCCTCATCATATAAGGCATTGGTAAACACCTTAAACTCACTACCCATTTTATTTTCATGGAGACTCTCAGCATATGAAGAATGATCAAAACCATATGAAGATTTACAGCCATCATCACCATATTCAAACCGATTTGTACAATGCAAAAATTGAGATGCATTTTCATCTTCAGATTGAGAGAAAGAGTTCATACCTTCACTTCCAAATGAACTTTCCCATGTCACATTTGACTCATATGAAGGCACCTCAGCATCGCTGCCTTCATCATTCTCTCTGCTAGTGCTGCATATATCATCCTCATCTGAGATAGGGGGTAAAAAATATTGTCCCACAACATCTTATGTAAATTATTCATAGTAGGGACTACCATCAACAACAGATTCCTTTTCTATTTCTTGATGATCACAAGTTCCATCATCAGCACCAGCATCACAAGATTCATCATTCTTAAATGAACCCATCCATTTCTTAACTTTTTCTAGTGCTACATTTCTAATAGAGGCAGTCCAACCAACTGATTCAAGCATACTAAGCACTAAAAACATTTCAGTATACTAGAAATCTTGAAGCTCAATACCCATAAGAAGTTCATCACAAGCTATAAAAAATTTCTTATAGTATGAGTGGGATGACCCTTCTTTCCATTCCCCTATTGCACATCTTAAAATCTTTGTACAAGTCTATTGGATTCTTTGACTTATTAGATAAATGTCTCTTTCTCTATCAACATTTCTAAGGTTTGACTGATAACACCCAGACCTAGAAACATCATCCCGATCTATCAAAGCTGGAAACTCCATTTAATGTATTGACAACATAATACAACTTGATCTCCTGACAATACTTTTGTTCAAACCCATGCAACCAATGACTTTATTAAACCTCAACATATTTCTAATACTCATTACAAAACTAAAACTTTTATCCAGAAATATGATCAAACCTTCAATACTGACTTCCCTTTTCAATAGTGACTTGTTCACCTAATTAGGGATTGTTCTTGTTTAATGAAATAAGATTACCTAGAGATGTTGTGAATGCTACAAAATATTGATCTAAAGTCTCCTCCAAATCACCTTTAAAACTTTGGTAGAGCCACCACCTCTTTGCAGAGGATAAATCTAAAACAGCTAAGGACCTCTTCAACTCTGAATCTTCTTCAAAACCAACAATCACAAGACAACCTCACAGGATAACTGCTTGTCGGGACTGCAAATATATCACACTTGTTATAAAACACTGACCCAACAGAGACTCAGAGTCACCACTCAACACTTAATGAGAAAATATTACAAATATATTTTGTTCATTTGACTCTGTAACTTCAACCAGGACCCTGGGATGATCTAGCCAAGCAAGGAAGCTTACTGTCCTTCCCTTCTTCCCCAGAAAAGTTGCCATTTTTTTGGTGACTCGGATGGGCAAATCAATCTGGTAAATAAAAATTTTGACTACTTCAATATAACTGCAACCAGAGATTCTAACAGATAAATTTTCTTTTCATTGTTCTCCCCAGTAGAGTCACCATTTTTGTTGGTTGTGGATTATTCCCTTTGATCTTCAACTTGCAGATTTACACTTTGATGGATAATTTAAATAAAACTCTGACTCTATCACCACTCCAAAGTCCATAAGGAAGAGGGCCAACTGACAAGGATCAAAAGATCCTTCTACACTTTGAGCTTCAGTGCTCAGGCAGGTGTACCCTTGACTCACTTCTCTAAAGGAGTCTAAAACAATATTCCACTATATCTCATATAAGATTGTTAAAGATTTATCAAATAATGTTTGTGTTTGTAGTTGTTAACCATGCATACCTCAAGAGGAAGGACCAGTGCCTTATCCTAGGGCTCAGAGTCACCTAACTGTATACCTCAACTGAATACCTCAAATCAAACACAATAGAATCCAAGGTAAGTGCTTTGCCTATTACCCTGTTCCCTCAAGCACAAGGACATCAAATTCTACACCTGACTACAAACTCACTGAATTCACCTAGAAGACTTTAATCCTAACTTTGTTAGGAACTCAAAGATAAATTCAAAATACTCTTTGTTTACCATATGTTAGCACACTTTGTGAAACTAACATATATGAGCTTAGAGACAAGCAAGAAGACATACACAAGATACAAGATTGGGATTCAAAATGTTCTCATTAACACAATCAGGATCAACATACAATCAGAATGATACCAAGATCAGAAAAGTCACAAAATCAGACTTCTATCAGTATATTATAGTCAAAAACTAGGGACCAAAAGTAACAATGTTTTGGAACCCTTGCAAAATCTAAAATTCTCTAACTTATACCCCCTAGTCATCTTGAAAATCTGTAACAAGCTACGGATGACTAGGGTTAGGGTTTCAACCACCCAACCTATTGGAAATGGTCTAAAAAGTTATTACAAGGGTAGGAAACACAGTCAATGAGGAAAGAGGAAAATCTTGAACTGATCCACAATCATGAACTCTTCTCTGCAAGTATAGGGGATCACAAAACTGGGCTCAAAAGGACACCCTGCAACATGCCTTGAGCACACAACCACTACAGTACAAGCTCTGCAAATGATCCAACCACACCCTAGACCACACCGCAAATGGCAAACCAGTCATATCTCACTAAATAGGGTCAATTCTGCAATGAATTCCATAAATTTGGTACTTTCTGATTGCTGGAAGTTCTCAGAAAAATTTTAATTTGAACCACAATGGCTAAATTTATGCCACCTGCAGAGAATGACAGCCCACGTTCAAATTGAGACCAGCTTTAAAACACAGTAAACCTCCCTCGCGACTTTAAGATCTTCCTCTAAAATTGGCCCCACCAGACTTAGCGAATTGGCGACAAAGGACCTTCGCCAATTCGCTAAACATTTCACCCTTTCGCTAAACAACTTAGCAACTTTCTGACTACCATTCGCACAATTGCTAGACAAACTAGCGAATCCTCTTATCTTTCCACAAATGCACGACCACAAGAAACTTTATCGGCACCACTAGATTTTACAACTCCACCAAACCTCAGACCCCACCTGGGCCTGCCTAGTGCCACATGTCACTAAACCATTCTCTAATCCACACCCAGTCACTGGCACAGGACCCACTTACCATAAGCCTTTGAAATGAATGGTCGACGTAAGATCTCATGGCTCTGACAAATCCCATGTGAACTTATGCTGGCTATAGGATCCATTCTCATCACAGACCCTTCTGACAACGGCCCCACCTCTGAGCACATCCACGTTGACCAAAAAGAAACCTCCAACTGCAAGCACGCGTGTCACAACGGACCCATTGAGCACAACAGGCAACTTGAAAAAAAAGAATAAAATTTGACAGATGGCACATGATTGCAAAGGCTTGGAAGATTCCTTGCGATCATACGTCGACTGTTAGATTAAAATCTTTTCAATGTGGGCCCTCTAACATAAACCAACTCATCAACATGTGGATGAATGAATACCTGCCAACTCAGAATAGCGTGGCACATAAGAACTACCTGGCAAACAAGACCCACCGACGAACTACCACCTAACAAAAAGTAATATCAACGGCTGGCATATGATCTTATGGCTCTAGCAAATCCCATGCAAACTTATGCCAACTGATGCAGGAGCATCCTGGGTGTAAGAGCAATCTTGCATCACCCAAAAATATTTTTGTTTTTGTATTCAATAAGGGCTATCTTGTGCAGAGTTGCTATTTATGGAAACTTGCTATTTTTAGTAAGTTGGTCTTAGGATCTCAGAATGTTCCAATTTTACATGTGAAGGTTCATCTCAGTCATATCAGCCTACCAGCAAAGTTTCATGGCTAGTTCAGGTGTAGTTTTGAAGATATTGAAGATTTTTGGTATTGGCAGCACAGTACAAAAACTTTAAACTCAGTTTTGAAGGCTTTAGAGGCCTCAAATGAGGTTAAAATTTTGGTTGATGGTAGCTTTGCACCAATCAAGCTTGTAGAGTGCTTCGTGGCATTTTCAGAATGGGGTTATAATAGCCAATCGGGTCAACGGGCGATGACTTATGGTCTTCGGAAGTTGGGTCACCTGAAATGGTGGAAAATAATTTTTCTTCAAAATTTCTGTTTGGGTTTCAAAACTCATTTTGAGCTGACTTTGATGTAATAAATTATAAAATAAAATAATTCTAAGTTTGGTCGGCCCTAAGGGCTAAATTTCTAGAACCTTCTCGGACGGTGAAAATTGCCTATATAAAGAAGGCCCGTAGTGTTGTCTAGGGCAATTCTAGGTAGTAGATCTGGGTATTGATTCAAAGCTTTGTCCTACAGAATATTGTAAGGGAATGCCCATGTGGCTTTGCATATTGTAATTCTGAAAGTTTGTAATTCCACATTTGTGGAGATAATAAGAAGCCAATTTTCTGTTCTTACATATTATTGTTTTTGTTTCTCTATTTATGTTATGTGCTTGTGGTATTAAGGGGAGCACCCTTCAACAAGTGGTATTAGAGTAGGAGTTCTTGAGTGTGTAAATAGATCACCGACTGTGAGACAATTTGCACCAGGACCATGGTTAAGGTTTCAGCATGCATCGCAAAAATGTCTCCACGAAGAGAACGTGGCGGAAGAGCTGGTGCTGTGACACCTGAGGTTAGAGAGCTGCAAAGACAAGTGCGAGCATTGCAAGAAGAGATTCACAGAG
Organism: Chamaecyparis obtusa; assembly: GCA_027943335.1. NCBI lineage: Eukaryota > Viridiplantae > Streptophyta > Pinopsida > Cupressales > Cupressaceae > Chamaecyparis > Chamaecyparis obtusa. The sequence continues at coordinate 233,708 of BSBK01009529.1, forward strand.
GAATGAATCTTAATGTCAAAGACAAAAGCGAGGATGAAACCGAAGAAGAATATCAAGAAGGAGAAGCTAAAATTGTGAACCAGGAGGAAGAAAGACTTTTTTGGGTGATTTCCAAGATTAGAAAAAGACCTAAGATTGAGGTTCCTACATTTTCTAGAAATCTTAACTCAAAGGAATTGATTGACTGGATCAATGAATGTGAGGAATATTTTGAGTATGAAGATGTTGAGGATCCTGATAGGGTCAAATTTGCGAAGGCCAGATTGAAAGGTCATGCGAAGATCTGGTGGCAAGAAATTCAATTGGAGTGAAATAGAAGAGGGAAAGATAAAATCACAAGATGAGATTGGATGGTGGATAAATTAAAGTGATAGTTCATTCCTGTTGATTATGAGCTTGACCTACTAAAGAAAATGCAAATTTTGAAGCAAGCAGGAAGATTTGTTCAGGAGTATACAGAGGAGTTCTATCGACTCCTCATTAGAATAGGCCATGCAGAAGCTGATAAGGAGAAAGTTGCCCGATGCCTTAATGGGTTGAGGCCAAGCATTTAGGAGGAGCTGAATCTGGTTCGAATGAATAGTATTGAAGAGGCATACTAGTTTGCCCTAAAAGTAGAGGAAAAGATGGATAAGAAGTTTGAGAGAAAACAAAATGGAAGAGGTCATGGTGGAAGATCTGGTGGATGGTCATATGGTGGCCAAAATGAAGATCCGAAAAAGAAGAATGAGGCTAGTAATAGCTAGAATCAGAGAGGAAATAATTCCAATCGCTTCCAGGATCAGAGTAATAGAGATCAGAGAGGAAGAGGAAGAGGACAAGGATCTGGAAGAGGAGGCTTCCATGGAACATGTTTTCACTATGGAGAAGAAGGTCATAGGGCATTTGAATGTCCTCAGCACCAAGGCAAAATAGATAGGAGAAATGAAGGCCAGGCTAGAGTTGCACATGTACATGAAGATGCTAGATCATCAAATTTTGAAGATGTTAAAAAATGAGAAATGCTAATTAATAGAAGAGTCTTGCTGAGTGGTGAGAATGAACCTGAACAAAGGAGGAGCTTGTTTTGCACTCGATGCAAGTGTGAGGGTAAATGTTGTGATGTGATTATCGATAGTGGAAGCACTGAAAATTTGGTGTTAGAAGAGATGGTGACAAAGTTGAAGCTCAAGAGATAGAAACACCCACATCCATATCGGATTGCCTAGGTGCAGGATGACCACAAGGTCATGGTCAGTGAATAGTGCCTGGTAAAGTTCAAGATCAGTGGGTACCAAGATAAGGTACTATGTGATATCATCTCTATGGATGCATGTCATATGTTGTTGAGTAGACCGTGGTAGTTTGATAGATGTGTTGTACACAATGGTCGTGTGAATACCTATTCCCTGACAAAGGATGGAGTGCGACATAAGCTAAAGCCATTAAAGGAGACCAAAGAAAAGGTAAGTGGTAATGCAAGAATAACATTTGTTGATGGAAGAAAATTCTTAGATGGTATGAGGCATGAGCATGTGTGTTTTACTTTAATTCCAAAAATTAGTAAAGAAGAAGTAGAGGATGTACCTGTAGAAGTTGCAGATTTGTTGAATGAGTTTTAGGATATTGTATCTGATAATATACCTGATGGATTACCACCGGTAAGGAAGATCAGTCATCAGATGGATTTGATTCCAGGAGCCAGTTTGCCAAACAAGGCAGCACACAGAATGACACCAGTAGAAAGTGAGGAATTGAATAGACAAGTACATGAGTTGTTGCAGAAAGGATTGATCCGTGAGAGTCTGAGTCCCTGTGTTGTACCAGCAGTATTAGCACCAAAGAAGAATAGAGAATGGAGGATGTGTACAGATTTTAGAGCAATAAACAAGATCACAATCAAGTATAAGTTTCCATTGCCACGAACAGATGATATTATGGATTGTTTGAGTGGAGCTGTGTATTTCTCAAAAATAGATCTGAAGAGTGGATATCACCAGATTCAGATCAGAGAAGGCGATGAATGGAAGACTGCTTTCAAGACAAAGGAAGGATTGTATGAGTGGTTAGCCATACCTTTTGGGCTAACCAATGCACCAAGCACTTTCATGCGGCTCATGAACGAGGTTCTGAAAGAATTTCTGGGTAAGTTTGTCATTGTTTACCTAGATGATATTTTAATTTTTAGCAAGATATTAGAGGAACATATGATGCATATTCGTATGGTGTTTGAGAAGTTGAGAGATGAGAAATTGTTGATTAATTTGAAGAAGTGCAGTTTTGTGAAGAAAGAGGTAGTGTATTTGGGATTTTTAGTTTCAGCAAAAGGTCTAAAAATGGACCTAGAGAAGGTATAGGCTATCCTTGAATGGCCTACTCCAACGAGTGCTACTAAGGTAAGATGTTTTCATGGTTTGGCTAGCTTTTACCAAAAGTTTATCAGAAATTTTAGCAGTATTTGTGGACCCTTGACTGCAACAATGAGAGGGGGTAGAAAAGAGTTTAAGTGGACTAATGGGGCAGAAAAGAGTTTTCAATTGTTGAAATAAAAAGTTACAGAACAACCTAATTTAGCACTTCCAGATTTTAATAAGGTGTTTCAAGTATATTGTGATGCTAGTGGTACTGCAATAGGAGTTATTATGAGCCAAGAAGGTAAATCTGTTGCTTATTTCAGTGAGAAGTTAAATGATGCCAAGAGAAAATATTCTATCTATGATCAAGAATTTTATGCTATAGTTCAGGCATTAAAAAAGTGGAGACATTATCTACTTCCTAAGGATTTTGTTTTGTATACTGATCATCAAGCGTTGCAATATTTGAATAGTCAAGGAAAGTTGAATCAGAGGCATTTGAAATGGGTTGAGTTTTTGCAGAGTTATACATTTATTTTGAAACACAGGAGTGGAAAGTCTAATAGGGTTGCGGATGCTCTTAGCAGAAGGCAACTATTGCTGACAAAGATGTAGATTGAAGTGGTTGGGTTCAAGGAACTCAAGAATTTGTATCAGAGGATCCTGATTTTGGTGAAGCTTGGAAAGCTTGTATAGAACCTGTTACTCTAGACAGGATGAAATGGCTAGATTTTATCATCCAAGATGATATGCTATTCAGAGGGAGCTAGTTGTGCATTCCACAAAGTTCTATGAGGGAGAATCTCATCAAGGAGAAGCATAGTGGAGGATTGGCTGGATATTTTGGTCGTGATAAAACCCTTGCTTTGGTTGGTGAGAATTATTATTGGCCATAATTGCAGCAAGATGTGAAGAAGTTTGTAGAGAGTTGCAGAGTATGTCAGATGGTGAAAGGAGTGAAGCAAAATACAAGGTTGTATCAGCCATTACCTATACCAGAGAAGCCTTGGGAAGATATCAGTATGGACTTTGTTCTTGGTTTACCGAGGACACAGCGGGGACATGATTCAATTTTTATAGTAGTCGACAAATTTTTGAAGATGGCACATTTCATTCCCTGCAAGAAGACTAATGATGTTGTTCATGTAGCAGAATTGTTTTTCAGAGAAGTGGTGAGACTACATGGTTTGCCAAAGACCATAGTTTCAGATCAAGATACTAAGTTTGTTGGATATTTCTGGCGGACATTGTGGAAGAAGTTGAAGATAGATTTGAAGTTCAGTTTATCACATCATCCACAGACTGATGGACAGACAGAGGTGGTGAATAGAAGTTTGGGAAATTTGCTGAGATGTTTGGTTGGAGATAAGCCAACAGGATGGGATTTGATTTTACCACAAGCAGAATTTGCATACAATAATTTTGTCAATAGGAGCACTGGTAAATCACCATTTTAGATTGTATATGGAAGTAGTCCAAGAAATGCATCTGAGTTGAGAAAGATAGATAAAGGAGAAATAAGTAGTGCTGAAGCTGAGGATTTTGCAAAACATTTGAAAAACATCCATGAGGAGGTGAGGAAGCATATTACCAAGATGAATGCGCAGTATAAGGCTAAGGTAGATGAGAAAAGGAGGCATAAAGAATTTCAAGTTGGAGATGAAGTCATGGTTCATTTGCGGAAGGAGCGATTTTTGGTTGGTACATATAACAAGTTGAAAATGAAGAAGTTTGGGCCATGTAAGATACTGAAGAAGCATGATTCAAGAAATGCATATGAGGTAGAATTGCCTAGTGAGCTGAATATTTCACTAGTGTTTAACATTTTAGATTTGATAGAGTATCATGAAGGAAGTTTTGAAGATGAGATCGCAGCAGCACAGTGGAGTATTCCAGCAACCAGTTCAGATATCAAGGAGATTGAAGACATAATGGACAGTCATGTTGGCAGAAGCACAAGGAACAGGACATATGAAGAGTATTTGGTCAAATGGAAAGGATGACCTGTTGAAGATTCATCATGGCTAACAAAGGAGGAGGTTAACCATCTTGGTTTTTCTCTACACACCTAAGTCATGACAGGGTCACTTCAAAAATTATCCTGGGTGTCTGATGCAGGAGCATCTTGGGTGTAAGAGCAATCTTGCATCACCCAAAAATATTTTTGTTTTTGTATTCAATAAGGGCTATCTTGTGTAGAGTTGCTATTTATGGAAACTTGCTATTTTTAGTAAGTTGGTCTTACGATCCCGAAATGTTCTAATTTTACATGTGGAGGTTCATCTCAGTCATATCAGCCTACTAGCAAAGTTTCATGGCTAGTTCAGGTGTAGTTTTGAAGATATTGAAGATTTTCGGTATTGGCAGTAGGGTACAGAAACTTCAAACTTAGTTTTGAAGGCTTTAGAGGCCCCAGATGAGGTTGAAAATTTGGGTGATAAGTGCTTTGCACCGATCAAGCCTGTAGAGCGCTTCATGGCATTTCCAGAATGGGGTTATAATAGCTAATCAGGTCAACAGGTGATGACTTATGGTCTTCGAAAGTTGGGTCACCTGAAATGGTGGAAAATAATTTTGCTTCAAAATTTTTGTTTGGATTTCAAAACTCATTTTGAGCTGACTTTGATGTAATAAATTGTAAAATAAAATAATTCTAAGTTTGGTCGGCCCTAAGGACTAAATTTATAGAACCTTCTCGGGTGGTGGAAATTGTCTATATAAAGAAAGCCCATAGTGTTGTCTAGGGCAGTTCTGGGTAGTAGATCTGGGTATTGATTCGAGGCTTTGTCCTACAGAATATTGTAAGGGAATGCCCATGTGGCTTTACATATTGTAATTCTGAAAGTTTGTAATTCCACATTTGTGGAGATAACAAGAAGTCAATTTTTTATTCTTGCATATTATTGTTGTTGTTTCTCTATTTCTGTTATGTGCTTGTGGTATTAAGGGGATCACCCTTCATCACCAACCATTGATCCTCTAACACTGTCAGGTCCCATTGAGCCTTCAGAAATTTAGGTCCCACTGACACATGCACAATCACTAACCTGTGGACCAATCACAAAATGCTAACAAGGCATATGGTAGGTGGACCCACTGATAACTCCGCAAGATAAAGCTGAGAACCTTAGGAAAAATATTAAAATCATAGGGTGCGATTGCGGACTTAGGAAAAATAAAGGGACCCGCTGAAGAGAAAGACTAACTGCAAACTAGGGTGACATGGAAACTAAAAGGCACATGCAGAAGAGGTGCTTAAGTGACCCACAAAAAAGGTAACATGTGAAAAGAATAAAGCTAGGGCACACTTGAATTTTGAAACCTAACGGCTAGATTCTGAACGTTTTGCCTAAGGTTTAACTAGGGAGCAAAAAAATCATTGCAGAGAGTAGGGGAAAAGACCAGGAGCCATGAAATTTTTTGCACATGCTAACAGGCCTTACAGTTGGTCATGTTAATGAAAATTACTTGAAACAATTGTTGTGTTATCTATTGTGTTGAGTATTCTGATGTGTTGTTCTATTGGTTGCAAGGTTTGGGTTGTCCTTAATTGGATCCACCATCCTTGACTGCATCAGGTGGTATCAGAGCTAAGTTTTTCCTATTGGAACTGATAGTTGATCTTGAGGAGTGAAGGTTAACCTAGCAAAGTTGATCTTGCGAAGTTGATCCTATTAGAGTAGAAGATATGGCAATCTAGATTTCAGATCTAAGGCACTGAACTTGTGGATCTTGCCCTAATTGTTTGTTCAAGGTGGCAGGTTGAGATATGACTTATACACAACTTGGAGATTTCCACAAGGTGGTCAGTGAGGGTTTGTTGCAGAGGGTTTTGCATAACTTTAAGGATGCCTTCAAGAAGATTGGACCCTAGAGCTATTGTAGATCTTTGTGATGTTTTGGAATTAAAGATTTTTTATAAAGTCAGATCGGATGTCAGATCTAAGATAGAATTGATGAAGAATGACATGGTCACCTAGATCATGAGAGTTTCTATTGGTGTACCTTGGAATGTTGGTACTGAAGATGGCTATGAAGAAGCTGTTGAAGAATTTGACACTATTGGATCTAGTGGTGATGACTAGAGGAATAGATTTGGTGAAGACAGAACTACTCGGTTGCATAGATCTGGAGCTCGGTTTAGCAGTAGTTACCGAATGGAAGTTTCTACTTTCTCTAGTACTTTAAAGCTCGACAAGATTGATTGGATTGGTGAACTTGAAGATTTATTTAAGTTGGAAGAAATTAAAGATCCTCTTCGGGTGAGATTAGCACAGACAAAGTTGAAAGGACATGTTGATCTTTGGTGGAAAGAACTACAAAGAGATAGAGAAGATGAAGGTGAAATGAAGATCAATTGGTGGAGGTTGATGGTGAATAAGTTGAAAGCTAAGTTCATTCCTTCTAAATATGAGCTTGACTTGTTTAAGAAGTTATAGAATCTAAAATAAAAGGATCTATCTATTGAAGATTATACCAAGGAGTTCTACAAACTTACTATTCGGTCTGGACACTGAGAGCTTGGTAAGAAAAAGGTAGCTCAGTATGTGAATGGTCTGAGATTCAATATTTAGGATGAGCTTGGTATGCTAAAGATTGATTATGTTGAAGATTCTTATCAGTATGCTTTGAAGGTAAAAGATAAGTTGAAGAGGAAACAACATAGTAATCCCCAAGGGAAGGAGAAGATTGATCACTCGGTGAAAGATAAACCAACTGATGCAGAAGATGAATAGAAACCTATGGAACCAAAGAAGAAGACAAGTATAGTTATCTTTAAGGGTACTTTCTATAACTATGGAGAGGAAGGACAGTGTTCTTTTGAGTGTACATAGAAGAAGGTTGACTGACAAACTGATGTGATGAATGAGAACATTCAGAATGAACCTCAATCTGAGAACTTGTTGCTTCGGTGAACATTGCTCAGTACAAAGGAGGAACCTTGTTAGAGGAGTAACTTGTTTAGAACCCGGTGCAAGTCTGGAGGTAAACTTTGTGATGTTATTGTTGATAGTGGTAGTACTGATAACCTTGTAGCTGAGGACATGGTTCAAAAACTTGGTTTGAATATAATGAAGCATCCTTGTCCTTATAGGCTTGTCTAGTTACAAGATGTTTATGCTTTGGAAGTAAGAGAATAATGCTTCATTGATGTTTAGATTGGCCAATATAAGGATCTTGTGCTATGTGACATTGTGAAGATGAATAGTTGTGATATATTTCTCAGTAGACCTTGGCAATATGATTTCAGAGCTATGTATGACTATGTCCGGAATATGTTTACTATTGAGAAGGATGACAAGAAGTTTTCCCTGATGCCTTTGCTAGATACAATTCTTGGTAGGAGAATCTTGAGTATTGGTAGCCAAGTTGAGATTGTGGATCTAGAGAAGATGAATGATCAGTTTGGAGAACCAACCTATATGTTGTCAAGAAAAGACTTGAAGAGACAAAGGAAACTAAAGTGGAAGAATTTGCAAGCAAAAAAGATGGAGGACTTATATGTAAAGAATCAATTTGGGATTTACATGATGAATCATGGAAGATGTTCTTCTCACATATGAACATCTTTTGGAACCTGGGGTGTCTGATGCAGGGGCATCCAAGGTTAAGGCAGGGGCATTCTTTGTCCTCGGTGAAACTACATGGGGTGTTTGTATTTTAGCTAGTGTTACTCGGTTGCAACCTTCACCAATGGCCTTAGTCATTGAAGGGAGCTTGGTCACTAAAGGAACTCGATAATCTTTGCTGCTCCATGAAAGTGGTACTCGGTCATGCCTGCGGTGCCTGGTTGACACTGGTGCTCAGTTAATTCACTGTTGCTCGGTAGTTCTAGTTTACTGACTAGAGTTCTATGTGATTTGTTGGGCCAACTTAGTGTATTTATTATTGGTATCTATTGTTATAGGCCAACATGTTGAATTAAATTTTTGTATACAATTGTAAGCTGACTTGTATGGCATTTAATTATTTGTTTGGGGAGTTAATGGTTTCATCCAGCCAACTTGTGGTTGATGACTAGTATTTATAAGATGTTTGGGGTAGTTGTTTGGAGGGACTTAGAGGTTGCAGATTTGGATGACTTGGAAGACTTAGCGAATCAGATCTAAGGTTCTAAAAGTTGGAGTTGGTGAAGTTGTGGAAAGGTATTGCATGATCTTGTAGATCAGATTGTTATATGATAGTTGTTTGTAGCAGAGCTAGTGGTTTGCATACTTGGAGACAAGGAGATTTCTTGGAGGCTTGCAAGCTCAAGTTTAGATCTGCCTTAGAGTTTCCATTAGCTTCTGATTGTCTTCGGAGCTAAGCTAGCTAAGATTGTATTGGATCTACTTGTGGATCTTGTAGAATTGTTTCTATTTGTAATTAGCCCTAACCTAGAAGGCCTTACAGTCAATAATGTTAATACAAATTACTTGAAATAATTGTTGTGTTATCTGTTGTGTTGAGTATTCTATTGTGTTGTTCTATTGGCTGCAAGGTTTGGACTATCCTTAATTGGATCCACCATCCTTGACTGCATCAAATTCAAATGACAAAATCATTACTCCATATAACTACCATGAATGGAAAGCATCTTTATGTGATCACTTGTTGATTATTGGATTTCTTAGAATGACTCTTGGGTAGGATCAAGAACCAACTACAGGTGTTGCAGAAAGGAGAAAATACTTTGATCAAAGGGATAAAGCACTTGGCTCTCTTAGATCATCCATCTCTTGTAATTTTCTATTTCATATTGCATCTTGCACACATCCTCGTGATGCTTAGGTCATATTGGAAGGACTCTTTGGTAAACCTGATAGAATGAAAAAATTTAGATTAGAGAATGAGCTCATAGGTATAAATCCTCGTGATTTTGACAATATTCAAGACTTTTTCTCTATGTTCAATTCTATTAGATTGGAGCTTTCTTCTTTTGGCATTACTAAAGGGGATGAACAATTGATCTTTTCTATTATTTCTAAGCTAGGTTCTGAATATTCTATCTTTGTTTCTACTTTCTATGCTATTAGAATAACTAAGAGGGGGGTGAAGCATTTATCCATAGTCCCAAATCAAAATGTATAATCCAAAACAATTTACTTAAACTTTTGCAGCTCGGTAACATAAAATACTATACTGTCTTTGCTTTTATCGATTACTAGTCAAATAACTTATTATGATTACCGATCAAATCTAACATGTAATATGCAAAGTATGATAACAAACAATTGCCACAATGAACACATAACACAAAAAATTTAATGTGGAAACCTTGTGAAGGGAAAAACCACCTGGGACCGACAACCCAAAAATTGTTCACTCTTCTAAAGTGAGGTCGGTGAAGACCCAACCCTGTTAAAGGTTACAAACACACTATGAGGTGTGATCTTGTTAGAGGATTTTAGACCTACCATTATCATCCAACTAGCATTCACTATGGGGTTGATAGGATAACAATGTTCATTCTATGAATGATACATAAAAGACTTTCCTAGTCCACTCGATTAAGAGATTTGTTTGTATATAATGGTTAAACTGTAACAGTAGGTGATCTGATTATAATACAACTTCAATTGCAGATGTTCAGATCTATATTATGCTCATTCAAATCCTTTGATCAATATATCAATTCTATATCAACAATAATCAATGACTTACTGTCGCTCAATAATAGCTTTATGACGCTTGGTAAACTCTGCAGTTCGATTATCCTTAACCAATTTGATCAGGCATACATGAAGCTTGTTCATGTGATAAATCTATAGTCTCCTTCTTCTGGCATAAGTTTCATAATAAAACTCTAGTCTCTTAAATAGACAAGTAAACTATTTTCTTCTCCTCCATTAGATTTTTCCACTTAAACCTTTCTCGGCTGATGTGTTAGTAACATGTTTTGATTCCATCCTTTACATCTTCCTTAAATTTTGTTAGCCATCAATCTTTGTAACAAACTTTATCAACATCTCCTATCATGAGGTACTTTATAGCTCATCAATCTTACTGGCTAAACTAATCATTTAGTTCCTTTCTCTTGCTCGGTTAACAAAGAAATGTGTCAGTGAACACAAGCTCAGTTTATACTATTCTTAGTATACACTACACTGCTCAGTGTATACTGTAATGCTTCATCAACCGACCACACTACCTTGTGTCTTTCAGCTCTTTTCTTCATCATAGATGAATGAAACATAATCAAGTCAATAACATAAGGTCATAGACTTATCAGCAAGTTACCCAATGTATTCCTTATCCTCATCTATCATATGGATCTTCCTCATGGAGATATTTCTACTCTTCATCTTTCTTACTCCTTTTCTATAGATGTTTAGGTATAGTAACTTACAAGATAAGTGTTGTCAAACTAGTTGACATCAATGAAAACATATTACTAATTTAACCATATTACATATCTAATCAACAACTCGGTGATCTCTAATCACAGATCTTCAATTAGGTTCTAAATCAGTTGTAGTTCATAAATCTCTCCCTTTGGCATTGATGGCAACTCAAGAAATATGAAATATACCATACATATACCAAACATGTATTCTACAACTCTGTGAACAAATGTTGTACAAGCTCTCCCTAGCTTAATATGTTTAATCACTACGTTACTCAATAGCATTATCAATGCAGCTTTGACATTCTATAGATATGATATTTTCAGCTCTTGGATTCCTTCATCTGTTCTCAGTAACTGATCTTTAGTGCTCTCCCTTTCTTTCAGTTTGTCTCTCCCTTAGATAGATGTTTCAGTATTCTCATTGGTGCATATTGTTTCATATTGTTTATCTCTCCCTTTGACAATAATTCCAAAGAAACAAATAAACATATAGCTCTATAGTATCCATGTAACTCTCTATTGTTTGGTGTATACTTTATATTTATATATACTAATATGCCAATCTATTCCAGTTCTCCAAACTTTTCACAACCTTAGACATGATCCAAAGTGTGAACTATGTTGCATCAACATGAATGATCTTATGATAAGATTAGGCTGATGCAACATCCAAATCACATTAGTGACCGGTAGATAGGTGACGGACCCCAAGTCTAGTCCTCAAGTATTAAAATGTATCCTTTAGTAGAGCCTTTGTAAATATGGTTGCAAGTTGTTCTTTAGATGTAACAAATTCTATCTTCACTTGCTTCTCCTATACTTGTTCTCTTAAGTAGTGATACTTAATAGATATATGCTTTGTTTTAGAATGCATCACTAGATTCTTTGAAATGTTTATTGCACTGGTGTTGTCACAATATATAATCACTAGCTCAGTGATTATCTTATTCATACCTTCCAATACTTGCTTAATATATGCAATGTTTGAACAGTTTGTAGCAGTAGCAACATACTCTGCTTCAAGTGTAGACTAAGAAATGTAAGCCTACTTCATACTTGTCCATGTAACAAGTCTTTCACCAAAGAAAAATGCTCCTCTGGTGGTAATTTTTCTTTCATCCACATTTCTAGCCCAATTAGCGTCGGTATAGACTCTGAGTTCAAATTTTCCTTCCTTAGGATACAATAGTCCATAATCTTCTATTTTCTTTAGGTACCTTAAGATTCTCTTTGTAGAAACCATGTGTGACTCTCTAGGATTTTCAAAAAATCTTGCAAAAATTCCCACAGCGTGTGCTATGTCTAATCTACTATTCACTACATACATTAACTTACCAATAATAGATCAGTACAGTGTCTGGTTCACTTCTATAGTTTCATCTTCCTTAGTCATTTTACATCTAGTAGCCATCAATGTTGCCATAGGTGTAGCATCTTCCATGCCAAATGTCTTCAATACTTCCTTGATATATTTGGATTGTGTGATGAATATACCATCACTCTGTTGAATCACTTGTAGTCCTAGAAAGAACTTAATCTCTCTGAACATAGAGATTTCAAATTCACTTCTCATTTCATCAGCAAATGCTTTACAGATTTGATCTTGTCCTCCAAATATAATGTCATCCACAAATATTTCAGCAATAAGAATAGTATCATCAGTATCTCCTTTCATATACAAATTGTTGTTCTCACTTGTTCTAACAAATCCAATACTTAACAAATAAGTATGCAGCCTCTCATACCAGGCTCTCAGTGCTTGCTTCAAACCATATAAAGCTTTATGTAATCTACATACCATATCTTTCTTGTCTGAATCAATGAACCCTTCTGGTTGTTCTATGTAGACTTCTTCTTCAAGTATTCCATTCAGAAATGCTGACTTGACATCCATTTGATAAACTTTGAACTTTTTGTGTGCAGCATATGCAAGTAACATTCTGAATCCTAATCTACCAACAGGTGCAAATGTTTCACCATAATCAATTCCTTCCTCCTATGCATATCCTTTGCATACCAATCTAGCTTTATTTCTTGTTACCTCTCCATTTTCATTTTTCTTTTTTTTGAATATCCACTTAGTACCAATAACATTCTTATCTTTAGGTCTGGGTACTAAGGTCTAGGTTTTTTTCTTCTCTATCTATTCTATTTCCTCTTTCATTGCATTAACTCATTCATCATTTTCTAATGCAACTTTTACATTCTTCAGTTCATATTCACAAACTAGACATGTACCTTGTCTTGTCTTACTCCTTGTTTGCATGTCGGCTTGTCTATCTCCAATGATTGTGTCTCAAGATGATGTCTTTAGCCAAAACTTGCTAGTATCTAATTTCTTCTTTCTTGTTCATCCTGTGTAGGTTCATTTGCTTGCTCGGTAGGTCCTTCCTGCTCATCAATTTTTTTTTCCTGTTCCTCGATACTGTTTTCCTGCTGATCAATTTTCACTATCTGTTGCATCAATAGGTACTTAGGTTGTTTAATGTAAGTGAATCTACTGTAGTCCTCAAGTTCCTTTCTACTTTGCTCTACATTCTTATCATCAAACTCATCAACTCAAACATTAGTACTTTCAATCATTTTATTAGTAACTCTGTTCAGACACTTGTATGCTTTACTTTTACTGGAATATCCTAGAAATATCCCTTCTTCACCTTTTTAGTCAAAATTTCCATTTCTTTCATCTTTCAGAATAAAACATTTGCTTCCAAAAATTTTGAAATAACTTACAGTCGGTTTGTGTCCAAACCATAACTCATAGGGTGTCTTATTAGTGTCCTTCTTCAGTTGCACTCGGTTCAGAACATAAAAAATTGTGTTGATAGCTTCTCTCTAGTATGTATGTCCAACATTCCTTTCTATCATTAATGTCCTTGCGCAGTTAACAATTGACCTATTCCTCCTTTCAGCAATGTCATTCTTTTGTGGTGTCCTTGGTGCATAGACCTATCTTTTAATACCATGCTCATTACAAAAATTAGTAAATTCATCAGAGATAAATTCACCTCCTCTATCAGATCTTAAGCATTTCAATTCTTTACCAGTTTCTTTTTCTACTTTTGCTTTATACCACTTGAACATCTTGAATGCCTCAATTTTTTCTTTTAATAACATGATAGTTGTTAACCTAGTATAATCATCAACAAAAAGAATAAAATTTATGTCTCCATAATAACTCTGAGTTCTCATAGGACCACATAGGTCAGTATGAACCAACTCAAGTATCTTCTTTGTTGAATAATCTTTGTTTTTGAAACTAGACTTAGTCATTTTACCTTTCTAACATTCATGACACATAACATGATCAGGCTTTGACAAGTTAGGCAAACCTCTAACTCTTTTCTTTTTACTGATCTTAATCATGTTATCAAAATTCACATGGCATAACCTATTATGCCACAACTATGCATCTTCATCTTTCATCAATAAACAAGAAGACTTATCATTATCAAGATAAAATAGCTTACCTGTGGATTATGTACCAGTTCCAACAAGTCTTCCTCCATCATCAAATGTTTTCACCTTTTTGCTCTCAAAAGCAACTCGGTGGCCTAAATTGTTTAGTTCTGCCACACTTAGCATGTTATAGTTTAATCCTCTTACCCAATAAGCATTTTCACATTTTAATCTATCATTTATCATCAAGGATCCTTTACCTCTTACCATACAGGGTGCATCATTACCCATTCTTATAGATCCTCCATTGTATTCTTCAAGATAATCAAATTTTTCTTCATCACTAGTCATGTGATGTTTACAACCACTATCTATGATCCATGTATCATTTTTATTATCTTTAGAGATAAGTGTTGTCTCTACATACCTTTCATCTTCTTCTAAATCACCCTTTATTTCCACAAATACTACCTCCACATCATCATCAGTGTCAGTATCAGTGATATATTCTTTCTCATCAATGTAGCATACCATCTTGCCTTTATCATTATTGTCTTGGTTGTATCTATTGTAGTGTCGGTAGCCTCTATTGTATCTTCTCCCATAACTCCCTTCAGATCGGTCTTTGGTTCTATCATCATCTTTCTTGTGTGGACATCTAGCAGCAATGTGACCAACTTCTTTACAGTTAAAGCATGCTAGAGGTAACTTGCCTCTATATCTTCCTTTTCCTTTAGGTAACCTTCTGGCCATAAGAGCTTCAAGTTCATCAAGCTCATCATCAGTATTGCTATCACTATCATCATTCTTATTTCTGCTACTAGACTTACCAATCTTTAGAGAAGTCATGAAAGTGGATTCAACATTCGGTACAACACTATTATCATAATTATTCAGTTCAAATGTTGTAAGCTTTCCAATCAGATTATCAAGAGTGAGTGTATTGTTAGGTGCTAACCTATTTTCATGAATTGCAGATATTCTGATGGCATAGATAGGCAATAAGGTCCTTAGAATTTTGCTTACCACAGTGTCTTCATCAATAACTCCATTTGATGCTCTAATAGTGTGAACTACCTCCTTTATTTTGTTTGTGTAATGCACAATGTTTTCATCTTCATGTCATCGAATCTTCCTCTTAAGCTTTCCGCTCTTGCTCTCTTGACATTTGCATCACCACTATAAATTTGAGCAAGTTTATCCCACATTTGCTTAGTGGTAGTACAGTCCTTGATGTCTTCAAATTTGGCATCTGAATAGGCAGCAACAATCTCCATCATAGTAACATTATGTTCATGCATGTCTCTTAGTTGATCAAGGGTCAAGGGACCAATGGGCGGTGAAAGGTATCCATTCACCATCTGATATATGGCATAATTCCCAATCCCAGATATATGCAGCTTCATTTGACTTTGTCATATTGTGAAGTTATCTTTGTTTAGCTTTGGCACTTCCCTCCTAAACATTTTGAGACCTTTGTGTTGAATTCCTTAAAACTATGTTCCAAGCAACCACAGCTCTAATACCAATTGTTAGAATAACTGAGAGGGGGGTGAATTAGTTATCCACAGTCCCAAATCAAAATGTATAATCCAAAACAATTTACTTAAACTTTTGTAACTCAGTGACATAAAATACTACATTGTTTGTGCTTTTACCAATTACTAGTCAAATAACATATAATGATTACTAATCAAATCTAACATGTAATATGAAAAGTATGATAATAAAAAATCACCACAATGAACACATAACACAAAAGATTTAACATGGAAAAAATATGAAGGGAAAAACCACCTGGGACCGGTAACCCAAAAATTGTTCACTCTTCTAAAGTGAGGTCAGTGAAGACCCAACCCTGTTAAAGGTTACAAAAACACTGTGAGGTGTGACCTTGTTAGAGGATTTTAGACCAACCGTTATCATCCAACTAGCATTCACTATGGGGTTGATAGGATAACAATGTTCATTCTATGAATGATACATAAAAGACTTTCCTAGTCCACTTGGTTAAGAGATTTGTCTATATACAATGGTTAAATTGTAACAGTAGGTGATCTGATTACAATACAACTTCAATTGCAGATGTTCAGATCTATATTATGCTCATTCAAATCCTCTTATCAATATATCAATTCTATATTAGCAATAATCAATGACTTACTGTCACTCGGTAATAGATTTCTGACGCTCGGTAAACTTTGTAGTTTAGTTCTCTTTAACCAATTTGATCAAGCATACATGAAGCTTTTTCATGCAATAAATTTGTAGTCTCCTTCTTTCGGCATAATTTTCATAATGAAACTCTAGTCTCTTAAATAGAAAAGTAAACTATTTTCTTCTCCTCCATTAGATTTTGTTGCTTATTCTCCTTTGTCCATTTTGCCGCTTAAACCTTTCTTGGCTGATGTGTCAGTAACATGTTTTGATTCCATCATTTAGATCTTCCTTGAATTTTTTTTTCCGTCGATCTTCGTAACAAACTTTATCAACATCTCCTATCACGAGGTACTTTATAGCTCATCAATCGTATTGGCTAAACTAATCATTTAGTTCCTTTCTCTTGCTAGGTTAACAAAGAAATGTGTCAGTGAACACAAGATCAATTTATACTGTGCTCAGTATACACTACACTGCTTAGTGTATATTGTAATGCTTCATCAACCGACCACACTGCCTTGTGTCTTTCAGCTCTTTTCTTCATCATAGATGAATGAAACATAATCAAGTCAATAACATAAGGTCATAGACTCATCAACAAGTTACCCAATGTATTCCTTATCCTCATCTATCATATGCATCTTCCTCATGTAGATATTTATGCTCTTCATCTCTCTTACTCCTTTTCTATAGATGTTTAGGTATAGTAACTTACAAGATAAGTGTTGTCAAACTAGTTGAAATCAATGACAACATATTACTAATTTAACCATATTACATATCTAATCAGCAACTCGGTGATCTCTAATCATAGATATTCAATTAGGCTCTAAATCAGTTGTAGTTCATCATATGCTACTATGGATTCTCTTTGTAGTGCATACAAATTGCCTTCTCTTAATTAATTTTTATCTCAACTCACAAGGGAAAGCAAAGTTGGCACACATGGGTCAATTGAATCCTTCAACACATCATGCATTGATTATAAATGAATCCACATAAAAGGCTTATAATAGCAAAGGAAAGAAGAAACATAAGGATCCTAAACCTCATGACAAAGGTAATGAATCTCCTTCACACAATACTTCTGAATCCAAGTCATCTTCAAGAGAGGAATCATCTAGAAGAAAGAGGGATAAATGTGCATATTGTAAAAAGCTAGGACATGATGAGCATAAGTGTTTTCACAAGAGGATTGATGAGCTAATGTTAGGATTAACAAGATAGAAATAATAGTTACATTAAAATATAACCAATATCATAAAATTATAAACCACACATAATATAACACAAGACACAGATATTTAATGTGATTCACCCAATCCCTAGGCTACATCCACCAACAATGAGTCCAATATTATATTTATCCAGTGATTACAACCTGATAATAATTCACAATCCCTTACAACTCAATACTGCCGCAAGAAGCTATTAAACCATACATCATAATGAAATCCCTAGCCCTAAGCCATTTTATACAAGCTTATTTTCCCCCCGGTGAGGATGGGGGGAAAAGTGTACAGTACTTCCCTGATCAATCACCACAAGATAACAGCTAACTCACATTATTCAAAAGCACAATATTAAGTTTTCCTCATCAATGTCTACTCCTTCTACACATTTGGAAGCTTCTACATCTCTGTCATCATCCAAAGATAAAGGTAAAGGACAAGCACTTTTCACTTCCACACATCTTGAGCAAGGTAAATGGCTTCTTGATTTAGATGCATCATGACAGATGGCATCTTCTATGGATATGTTTTCTTCTATTGAGCCTTTTAATTCTCCTAATATTTTGATGGGTAACAACACATACATGAGAGTTTGTGGGAAAGGTTCTATTCCTATGGGAGATGGTACATTTAATGATGTTCTTTGTGTACCATTCTTGACCACTAATCTCCTTTCTATTTACCAAATTACTCATGGGGCACAAGGTAAAATTGTTGAGTTTACTCCTGGTTATGTCTAAATTAGGGACATGGAGAATAGAGATGTCATAGCTATGGGAGTTGTTGATCATACAAAACACTTGTATTCTTTTTCAAATTTTGTTGATGATGATGATGATATTCATGATGTACACATGCCTTTTCCAAGGGATAATTATGTATGTGAGGAGAACTTTGGACACTTGAATCATTTTTTTGTTGAGACAAGTGTTGAGCTTCCTATTCCTCCACCTCTTGCTTCTTCAAACATGGGCTTTGTAATACCCCAAAATTGGCACCTTATAATTCTAATCAATTTTGGTGTATTTTCTTCAATTTCTACATCTTCAAAGTCCTATTGTACTAGGCAATTCTGTCTCCTAATTGACTTTATTTCACTTAGTGTCAAATGCAAAAAACCCTAAATTTGCATTAATCACACTATATTTAATTCCTAAATATTTTGACATGTATTGGCGAAAAATCCCTATGATTAATTAATTTAATTGTAAAGTCCTAAGTGCTTTTAAATTAAATTAATTCCCCCCCCCCCCCTTTAGCTAATACACATCAAAAAGGAATTAATATTTGGTTATTTGAATGGACATCTTTATTTGGATTTATTAACTCAAAATTATTCGAAAAGCCACCCATGTGGCAATATTCATTCATTTAATTAAATAATTCATCAATATTTGTCTCACCTTCCTCCATGGAGATGAAGAGTCAGTTGTTTCTTCTCAAGAAACTCTTCATCCTCTCTCCCAGCTTTTCTATATTATGAGCTCCTTTTCTTCACTTTGAAGGGGCAATTTTTAGAGTATCAAAACTATAGTCAATTTGTGTCTCATTTCTCTCATGCTTTTAAGATTTTTATTCCATTATTAGTATAATCTCATGTTATTTAGCATTTAATTGCACTCTCATTCTAATATAGTTTGCTTATTTGTTTAGTAGCTTAGTTCTCAATTTCTTTCAAGTTCTTTACTAAATCTGCACTTTCATTCTTAGATTACAATTTGCATCTCTCATATAGATTAATTGCAATTTTCAAATCATTTTCAAGCTTTTAATCCTCCATTTTAGCAATGGTCTATGGTTGTTGGCTCTCGTTCTGAGAGTAATTCAAACACCCCAACTAAATAGGAGGCAACAGGTCGATTAAATCAATATTGCAAAATAAATAAATCATATTTATTGTTGTAATTCAATGATTGTGCAATGACTATGTTGTGTCTATGGCTGGATTAGGGGTCCACGTTCAGCTATAAACAGGCTCTACTATTTAGCATGATGATCATAGTACTGATGACTACTTGGATGCCTTTTTAGCATTTTTTGATTCTCATGATGCAAATTTGGGAGACATACCTGAGGGGGTTTGTCTTCTCTTTGATGATAGCATCATAGTTGGAGATACTTCTTCACCTTCTTTGGAGATTGGTATTCTTGATTCTTCTTCATTTGATTTTTCACATGATGTGATAGATTCTTTGAGCTTGGAGAGACCTATTTAGTCTTCAGAGATTCATACATGGAGACCTTCATCTTCTTCCTTCTTCTATTTGCACATGGATTGGCTTCTTTAACATTTGATGTATCTATTTCTTCCTAAGGGGAGACATGTTTCTTGTAGGAATTGGTTAATATTTTATTTGCAGGTACTCTTCATCAACATGGGAGTGTCTTCATTGTGGAGGGGATGTTGGAAATTGCAATTGAAACAATTGTTGTATTGTCATTGATGTCAAACCTTAACAGGTAAGACTGTTGCTACTTAGGAAAGTACTATATCTATTGTGAAAAGAAAGGATGGTAAAAATAGCACCTAAGGAAAGGTTGAGTTATCTTGATACTAAAAAGTGTACTTGATTATGTTGCACAATGATGAGATAATGTATTGTTTATCTTAGTAAGATTGAAGACTAAACTGGTAGGCTTAACCAAGCAAAAATGAAGAAATCATGTTTAAGCTGAGTTATGACAGAGTCAACCGAGTTAGTGGATGCCGAGAAAAAATCTAGTGTCGACTGAGTATTAGTAAATTACCGAGGAAACAGTTTTAGTAGTGACCGAGCATTTTACATGGTGACCGAGTGGATGATCACAGTATTGACCAAGCATCAGCAATTTTATATTTGAAGAGAATTCAGATTTGGAGCCGACATTGTTGAATTCTTGGATTATGTAAAACATGTTGACTTTATTTATTGATTGTATGGAAGCATTTAATGCTTTTTAAAATGTTTTATTGTAAATCTTTATGAGATTTGAGATGATTCTAGAAGAGGAGACGAAGAACATGAAGCGGGTAGATTCAATTAATCTAACCTAACCCTAAGATCTACAAAGGAGAGTAAGCGGCAAAAGATAAGTTAACCTAACAGAGGAAAGTATTAAGGGAACCAAAGCATTAGGTATGTGTATGCATTGGTGAAGGAGATGCTGGAAGAACAGTAAATTTTTATTGACTATATAAGTGAAAAGGCTGAAGGAAAAAGTGTGGTGATTGCTTGAAGGAAAGTTCTGAGCAGATCAAAAGTGGAGATGGAAAAGTTTCAAAGTTAGTAAACCAACATTTGTATACTAAATTGGATCTAATATCTGCAAAGTGAGTTGTATGTTTTCAGATCAATACTACTACTACTTTCTAACCATTGTAATAGTCAAAATCCTTTTAACAGAGGTTGACCTAACAGTCATATGTTAAATCCTTTGAACAAGGTTGCATTCTAATGGAGTGTATGTAAGTCCTTTGACCAGGCTCACTTTTAATAGGGTGATTGAAATCCTTTAACTGGGTCACACTTGACAGTGTGTATTGTAACCTTTCACAGGGTTGGCTTTTAACCGAGCTCACTTTAGAAGAGTGAAAATAATAGTAGCATGTTACAAAGTGGTTTTTCCCATATTGGGTTTCCACTATAAATCCTGGTGTCAAAACTTGTGTGAATGTTTTGGTTTGAACATTTATGTGTTTTACAAGTTAGATATAGCTGGGTAGTGGACTGCTAAGTTATATGTTTCTATTATTGAATTAGTGATGACTGAGTTTGATTTGGTTGCTTGATCTGATTTTAGGAAAAGTTTTTGAAGTTATTTTTATACATCAGGACCTAAGAACAACTGATTCACCCCCCCCTCTCTGTTGTTCTAAATCATATTAACAATTGGTATCAAAGCCAAGTTGCTTATTGGTGTTTACAGAAAGCAAGTTTAAAGGGACTTGAAGCAAATAATCAAGATGTATAAGAAGGAGGTACCAAAGCTGAACAAAGATAACTTCCCTGCATGGCAAAGTTTTATGAAGCTACATCTGGTTGGTATTGGTGATTCTGCAAAGTACTACATTGAGCATGACTATGTCACACCTATTCCACCTTTGACTATTGAGGAAATGAGAGCCAAGAAAGAACACAATGAGGCAATGCTGGAAATTGCATCTGCCCTAAGCTATCCAGAATTTGAGGACATTAAGGACTGCACAACTACTAAAGATATGTGGGACACTCTTGCAAAGATCTATGGTGGTGATCTATATGTACTGAAAGCTAAAGCCGAGAGTCTTAGAGGTAAGTTTGATGAAATGAGAATGAATGAAGATGAAAACATTGCACAATACTGTGGTAGAATAAAAGAAGTTGTGAATGCTATTAGAGGAGAAAATGGAACTATTGATGATGAGACCATAATTGGAAGATTTTTAAGAACCTTGCATCCTATATATGCTATTAAGATCTCAGCTATTCAAGAATCTAGATGTAATTCTTCAAATGTGCTTACTTTGGAAGGTTTGATTGGCAAGCTTACTTTGGAAGGTTTGATTGGCAAGCTGACTACTTTTGAACTATCTAATTATGATAATTTCACTGTTGGTAGTATTGGAGATGTTGAATCTACTTTCAAGTCACAATTAGTCCTAAACAAGCCTAAGAAGGAAAAAGAAAGATGCATCAGTGAAAGCAAAAGTGAAAGTGAAGATGACAGTGACACTTCTGATGAAGATCTTGAAGATCTAGAAGCTCTTATGGCTAGAAGATTGAGAAGAGGAAAAGGAAAATATAAAGGTAAACTTCCTATTATATGTTTTGCATGTAACAAGGTCGGTCATATAGCTGCTAGATATCCTGACAGGAAGGATAAAGATGAAGAAAGAAATAGCAGACACAAAGATAGAAGAGATGACAAAGGCTACTGAAGGTACAAAGACTACAAAGAAAAAGGTAAGAAATCCTATTACATTGCTGAAGAAGAGACTGATACTGATAGTGATGATTTAGAAATTGAGGTAGTCTATGTTGCAATGAAAGATGAATCTGATGAGGATGAGAAAATTGCATTGATTTCCTATATGAACAAGAATGACAAATGGATTATTGACAGTGGTTGTTCACATCACATGACTGGTGACAAAAGTAAGTTTGTGACCCTACATCATTATAAAGGTAAAAGTGTAACATTTGGTAATGATGCACCATGTCCTATTAGAGGAAAAGGATTGATTAAACTAACTGATAAGATCTCTTGTGAAAATACTTATTGGGTTGAATGATTGAATTATAATTTGTTAAGTGTTGCTCAGCTCAATAGAACTGGTTACTAAGTGGAATTTCATCACAAGAAAGCTAAGATATTTGATACTACTGGTGAACTGATTGCAAGTGGTGAGCAGACTAGAGGTAATTTGTTCTATCTTCACCTATCTGAAGAAATATGTATGTTTGCACAACTTGATGACATTTGGTTATGGCATAAGAGGCTATGTCATGTTAACTTTGACAATTTGGTAGAGATAAGTAAGAAGAAGAAAGTAAGAGGCCTACCTAGATTGAAGAAACCTGAGAATGTAATGTGCAAAGAATGCCAGTTAGGAAAAATGACTAAGTCAAGTTTCAAGAGCAAATCCTTTGCTTCTGAACACATCTTAGATTTGGTTCATACTAACCTTTTTGGACCTATGGGTGTACAAAGCTACTATGGAGCTAGATATTTTATCTTGTTTGTTGATGATCATACCAGGATGATGCATGTAATGTTTTTAAAAGAAAAATCTGATGCTTTTCAATTTTTCAAGTCGTATTTGGCTAAGGTTGAGAAGGAGACAGGTAGGAACCTGAAATGTCTTAGATTTGATCATGGTGGAGAATTTACATCAAATGAATTTAATCTATTTTGCAATGATAGAGGAATCAAAAGACAGATGTCTGCACCTAGAATGCCTCCACAGAATGGTATAGCAGAAAGAAGAAATAGATCTATTTTGGATTGTGCTAGGACATTATTGATTGAAAAGAATGTGGCACAAAAATACTAAAAAGAAGCTATAAGTACAGTTGTTTACACTCTTAACTAGGTACAGATCAAGATAGGTACAAATCTGACACCCTATGAATTATGGTACGGGCATGCACCGAGTGTTAAATACTTTAGAATCTTTGGAAGAAAGTGTTACATATTGAAAGACAATAGGAATGGAAATTTTGATGCTAAGAGTGATGAAGACATATTCCTAGGCTACTCCACAAAAAGTAAATCTTATAAGTGTTTGAACTCCAACACTAACAAAATTGTGGAAAGTGTGAATGTAAAAATTGATGAGTATGTAGAAAGAAATGAGGCTGATAGCAAAAGAGAACCAGAAGATTACAGATCCTTTGTGTACATTGAGGAAATAGAAGAGGTAGGTAATAGACCTGCACCTAATGCTGAGTCTCAGGCAAGTAATGCCGAGCGACAGATAGATGATGTCGAGCATCAGGAAAATAGTGCCGAGAGAGAACAAGAACATGCCGAGCTATAAGACAATGTTGTCGAGGATTAGGAAGAGGTTGTTGAGCATTCAGAAGCTGAATCTAACAATCTTGTTGAGGAACCTGATGAAATAGAAGAGAAAAATGCTGAACCTATTTTGGCAAAATATGTAAGAAGACATCACAAGCCTGAATAGATAATTGGAGATAGAGACACTAGAATTTGAACCTAAGACAACTAAAGAGGCATTAGAAAATGAAGACTGGATACAAGCAATGAATGAAGAGATTGACCAGATTGAGAAGAATGAAACCTGGACTCTGGTGCCGAGACCTGCAAATAAAAATGTTATAGGAACAAAGTGGGTATTTCGAAACAAGTTGAATGAAAAAGGTGAAATCACTAGGAACAAAGCTAGACTAGTATGCAAAGGCTATGCACAAGAAGAAGGAATTGATTATGGGGAGACATTTTCCCCTATAGCTAGATTGGAAGGAGTAAGAACTCTACTTGCATATGCTACTTATAATGATTTCAAGGTATATCAAATGGATGTCAAGTCTACATTTTTAAATGGTATACTAGATGAAGAAGTTTACATAGAATAGCCAGAAGGTTTTATTGATCCAAACAGAAGACATATGGTATGCAAACTGAACAAAGCTTTATATGGATTGAAACAAGCTCCCAGAGCATGGTATGAGCAGTTGCATAATTACCTAATATAGATTGGATTTTCCAGGACAAATGACACAAGCAATCTGTATATGAAAGATGAAGAAGGTAGAGGTATTTTGTTGGCCAAAATTTTTGTTGATGACATTATTTTTGATGGACAAGATGCATTGTGTAAAATTTTTTCACATGAAATACAAATTGAATTTGAGATGAGTATGTTTTGTGAGATCAAATTCTTTTTTGGTTTACAAGTATATCAGATGAAGAAAGGTATTTTCATTACACAGTCTAAGTATGTTAATGAAATACTGAAAACTTTTGGAATGGAAGATGCTAGACCAGTAGGAACTCCTATGGTTACTAGACAAAAGTTATCTAAGAATGATGATGATGCAGAAGTTAAACAGACTTTGTATAGATCCATGATTGGAAAATTGTAGTATGTTGTACATAGTAGACCTGATATTGCACTAGCTTTTGGGATTGTGGCAAGATTCTCTACCAATCCTAAGGAAACACACATGATGGTGGTGAAAAGAATCATGAGATACTTGAAAGGAACTGGTGACTATGGGTTATACTACAAGTATGAAAAATTTGAACTTAGAGTATATACTGATGCTGATTGGGCAGGAAATGTTGATGATAGAAAGAGCACTAGTGGTGGAGCTTTCTTTATTGGACAGAGATTAGTCTCCTAGACAAGCAAGAAACAAAATTGCATTTCCCAATCTACTGCTGAAGCCAAGTATGTTGTTGCTGTAGTAAACTGTTCAAATTTGATATGGATAAAATAGTTGTTGATAGGCATGAAAGAAGAAATCACTAAACCTATTGTTATTTTCTATGACAACACAAGTGCTATCAATATTTCTAAGAATCCAGTAATGCACACTAAGACTAAGCACATAGCAATCAAGTATCACTATTTGAGAGAATTGGTACAAGACAAGGAAGTCTGAATGGAATATGTGAATACAAAAGAACAATTGGTAGACATATTCACTAAAGCTTTACCTAAAGAAGCCCATGAGTACCTAAGAAGTCAATTAGGGGTCCTTCCCCTAACTGAGGCTGCCTAGCCAAGCTAGGAGCACTGCATCAAATATGCTACAATAGAAAATTTGACACATTGATGCAGAAGATTGTCACACTTTAGGACTGTCCTAGAGCTATGAAGAAGAAACAAAGATAAAAAATTAGTCATGAGCAAGATGACAGAGGGAGAAACATTGTGTTGAACAGATATATCTACATCTGTTGGATGTATGTTTGAGTTGCTGCTTTGGCATTTTTGTCAAAGAGGGAGATTGAACTAAAATGATACTATAACACATGACACTAAAAGAAAGGGAGATTGAACTGAAATGAAAGATTAGGATAGAGGGAGATCCAGATACTTCTGACGGTCACAAAAGTGAGATTTACTGATTATGAATCAAAATGAAGCTAAGGATATTATAAATTTTCTCTGATGGACAGATAAGTTTTTTTTTTTTGGATTGGTTGGTAATCCATGTGTTATTTAGGTGATATCATATGGTGTTGCCATCAATGCCAAAGAGGGAGATTGTTGGAAATTGCAATTGAAACAATTGTTGTATTGTCATTGATGTCAAACCTTAACTAGTAAGACTGTTGCTACTTAGGAAAGTACTATATCTATTGTGAAAAGAAAGGATGGTAACAATAGCACCTAAGGAAAGGTTGAGTTATCTTGATACTACAAAGTGTACCTGATTATGTTGCACAATGATGAGATAATGTATTGTTTATCTTAGTAAGATTGAAGACTAAACTGGTAGGCTTAACCGAGCAAAAATGGAGAAATCATGTTTAAGCCGAGTTATGACAGAGTCGACCGAGTTAGTGGATGCCGAGCAAAAATCTAGTGTCAACCGAGTATCAGTAAATTGCCAAGGAAATAGTTTTAGTAGTGACCAAGCATTTTACATGGTGACCAAGTGGATGATCACAGTATTGACTGAGCATCAGCAATTTTATATTTGAAGAGAATTCAGATTTGGAGCCAACATTGTTGAATTCTTGGATTATTTAAAATGTGTTGACTTTATTTATTGATTGTATGGAAGCATTTAATGCTTTGTAAAACATTTTATTGTAAATCTTTATGAGATTTGAGATGATTCTAGAAGAGGAGATGAAGAACATGAAGCAGGTAGATTCAATGAATCTAACCTAACCCTAAGATCTACGAAGGAGATTAAGTGGCAAAAGATAAGTTAATCTAACAGAGGAAAGTATTAAGGGAACCAAAGCATTAGGTATGTGTATGCATTGGTGAAGGAGATGTTGGAAGAACAATAAAGTTTTATTGACTGTATAAGCAAAAAGGCTGAAGGAAAAAGTGTGGTGATTGCTTGAAGGAAAGTTTCAAGAAGATCAGAAGTGGAGATGGCAAAGTTTCAAAGTTAGTAAACCAGCATTTATGTACTAAATTAGATCTGATATCTACAAAGTGAGTTGTATGTTTTCAGATCAATACTACTGCTACTTTCTAACCATTGTAACAGTCAAAATCATTTTAACAGAGGTTGACCTAATAGTCATATGTTAAATCCTTTGAACAAGGTTGCATTCTAATGGAGTGTATGTAAGTCCTTTCACCAAGTTCACTTTTAATAGGGTGATTGAAATCCTTTAACCGGGTCACACTTGACAGTGTGTATTGTAACCTTTCACAGGGTTGGCTTTTAACTGAGCTCACTTCAGAAGAGTAAAAATAATAGTAGCATTTTACAAAGTGGTTTTTCCCATATTGGGTTTCCACTATAAATCCTGGTGTCAAAACTTGTGTGAATGTTTTGGTTTGAACATTTCTATGTTTTACAAGTGAGATACAACTAGGTAGTGGACTGCTGAGTTATATGTTTCTATTATTGAATCAGTGATGACTGAGTTTGATTTGGTTGCTTGATCTGATTTTGGGAAAAAAATTTGAAGTTATTTTTATACATCAAGACCTGAGAACAACTGATTCACCCCCCCCCCCCCTCTCTGTTGTTCTAAATCATATTAACAGGGGATATCATGTCTCCAACTATCCTTGTTATTGGGGGATAATTCTTTGTATATACATAATGTTTGTATTTCTTGGGGGGTCTTGAGTGCTCCATCCATCCATGCATCTTGTTTTCTTCTCTCTTTTTGGGGGAGGATTTTTCCCATGAGGTTTTCCCTCTTTCTCCACTTTATGAGAGTTTTGCATTTTAGGTATTGCATTATATATTGTACATGGGTACCTAACATGGCCTAGTAGTCAGGACCCATCTTGCAATGTGAGTTAAGTGTTAGTTTATGGTGACTAATTAGGCAAGTACTACACACTTTTCATTTTTCATGGGGTTATTTTTCATTTTTCATGGACTATTTTTTTTTGCGTCTATTTTTTTGGTCCACATGTTGTAACCAATTCTAACCCTAAAGTGGAAAAAATCTTATATAAAACAGCTTAGGGTTAGGGATTTCATGATATATATATATATATATATATATATATATATATATATATATATATATATATATATATATATATATATATATATATATATATATATATATATATATATATATATATATATAGTATCTTCTTGCAGCGGTATTGAGTTGTAAGGGATTACAGATTGTAATCAAGTTTAAATCACTGGATAATAAGAATATTGGACTTATTGTTGGTGGATGTAGCCCAGAGATTGGGTGAACCACATTAAATCTTTGTGTCTTGTGTTCTCTTATGTGTAGTTTATTATTTTCTTATATTGGTTATATTTGCATGTTACTATTATTTTTGACTTGTTAATCCTAACATTAAGTGCATTCCCCTAAGTTTCACTTAAAGGTGGGGTGTTGGTGTAATTAAATATTCCTAATTACACTTTATTTAATCTTAGGATAATGCATTGCATAGTAGTTTGTCATTGACACAACTAGGAGTTTGCACCTCAATTAAGCACATGGTGTAGGATAAATTCCACTTTAGGTGTGAGATCCACCTTTAGTGCACATATCACATTATCATCCTCATCCTATTGCACATACTTCATTTCATAATGGAGGATGATCCATATTTGGTCGACATGTAATTACACCTAGCATAGGTGATAGCTTATCAACTCCTTATCATTCTATCTTATCACCTTTCCTATATAAGGAGGCCTATTATGTACATTTTAAATCAATTCACTGGATCAATTCAATCAATTAAAAATTGCATCATACAATTCTATTCGTGTTCATATCATCTCTCTTATATTTGTACTATTTTTTAACCTCTAGATCCTTGGTTCAATCTTTTCCATTTACAAATTCTTACATCATGGAATGGATAGAAGGCATAGAGAGCCATTTTGAATGTGAAGGCATCAATGAAGCCCAAAGAGTTAGAGTGGCCAAGTCTAGGATGAGAGGAGCTACCCTCCAATGGTGGAAGTTTGTGCAAGATGAGAGGATAAAAGAGGGAAAGAATCCCATTACCAATTGGAAAGGTATGGTAGAAAATATTAGAGAGACCTACCTACCAGATGATTATGAGGTGCAGCTACATAAGAAAAGACAAAACTTAAGGTAGGAGGACCTTGAAGTGAGTGCCTATATAGAGGAATTCCATAAACTATGCCTTAGGTCACATGTGATGGAGGAAGAAATCCTAAAGGAGCCTAGGTATTTAAATGGACTAAGATGGAACATACAAGAGGAGATAAGCCTCTTGATCACAAGAATAGTCCACCAATGCTATTAGATTTCTCTCAAGCTAGAATAGAAGCTCAAGAAAAGACATGATTCAAGCAGTCGAGGTAGAGGTAGAGGGAGAGATAGCAAAGGTCATAGAGGAAGCTTTGGAGGAAGGAATTCAGAACAAAGAACCCAAGGTGACACTAAGGTCACAGAACAACAAGGAGAAGTGACCAGCAGTAGAGGTGGTTACAACAAGGGTAGAGGTTCAAGCAGCAACTACAGAGGAAGATCAAGTGGCCAAGGAAGAGGATCTTACTTCTGTTCCATGAAGTTTTATAATTGTCATTAGTATGGACATCCTACATATAGGTGTCCTGAGAAAATTTCATCATCCCAAGGTGGAGAAATGAGAGTGAGCTATGTACAATAGGAATCCTCAAGAAGAAAGACTATTGAAGTGGCATTAGACTCAGAGGTAGGAGATAACTTCATGATTAGGAGAACTCTCATCAAGGAGCCAATCAGAGAGGAGCCAAGCTAAATAAGATCACTATTTAGGATCAAGTTCAAGATACTATGCAAGGTTTGAAAGATCATTATTTATTTTGGATCCACTGATAATATAGTCTCAAATGAAGCAGTCAACAAATTAAATTTGTAGAGGATCCCACACACTAACCCCTATAGGGTCACTTGGTTGAACAAGGGTCATCATGTGCTAGTGAACAAAAAATCTTGGGTAGACTTCACCATAGGGAGGTATAAGGATCAAGTATTATGTGATGTCCTACCCATGGATGCTTTTTATCTTCTATTGGGAAGACCCTGGAAGTTTGATAGGCAAGACATACATGATGGAACCAAGAACTCATACTCTTTCAAGAAGGATGGAGTCACATTTAGAATTCAGTCAATTCTGGAAGAAGGGGAAGTGAAACTAGTAGGTCATAATGTACTCTTGGTGGGAGAAAAGGAGTTCCTAAATACACTAGAGGAAGGTGAAGGAGTGGGCTATGCTTTAGTATTGAAGCCTAAAGATGAGAAAGAGGAGAAGAATCCATATGTACCCATAGAAGTTCAAGATTTGTTGGGATAGTATAAGGAGATAGTTAGTGATGGAGAACCTTCCACCCTACCACCTAAAAGAGCCATAATGCATCAAATTTATTTCATACCAGGAGCATCCTTACCCAAAAAAGCTGCCTACAAAATGCCCCACAAAAAAATGAATAAATTGCCAAGCAAATACAAGAATAAATTGACCAAGCCCAAATAAGAAAAAGCATAAGTCCTTGTGTAGTCACCATTGTCCTAGCACCAAAGAAAGGAGGTACTTGGAGGTTGTGTATAGATTCTAGATCCATTAATAGAATCACCATAAGATATAGGTTCCCAATCTCAAGAATAGAAGACTTGATGGATTGCCTAGGAGGATCCAAGTACTTTTTAAAGATTGACCTTAAAACTGGATACCACCAAATAAGAATCAAGTAGGGGAATGAGTTTAAAATGGCTTTCAAGACCACAGAAGGCCTATATGAATGGTTAGCCATGCCCTTTGGGTTGTCTAATGCCCCTAGAACCTTCATGAGGCTAATGAATGAATTATTGAAGGATTTCATAGGTAAGTGGGTTGTGGTATACCTAGATGACATTCTCATTTTTAGTAAGACCAAGGTAGATCATTTAATGCATCTTCAAGTTGTGTTATAGAGGTTGCATGAGGAAAAGCTAACCATCAAGTTAGACAAGTGTGAATTTATGAAATAGGAGCTGGTGTACCTAGGTTTTGTTGTATCATAATAGAAATTAAAAATGGATACTAGCAAGGTGGATGCAATCAAAAATTAGCCTAAACCTAAGTCTTCTACAGAGGTAAGGATCTTCCATGGTTTGGCACAATTCTATAGGAAGTTCATTAGATAATTCAGTGAGATATGTGCATCAGTCCTAGACACCATCAAAGGAGGCATGAAAGCTAATTTTCAATGGAATGAGCAAGCCAACAGGGGTTTTGAGACCTTGAAGAGGAAGATAGATATCCAACCAATATTGGTACTCCCTAGCTTTGAGAAACTATTCATTGTTGAATGTGATGCTAGAAACATTATTATAGGAACAGTCCTAAGTCAAGAGGACAAACCAATGGCCTTCCATAGTGAAAAATTAAGTGATGCAAAGAAGTACTCCTCACATGATTTGGAGTTGTATGCATTTGTTCAAGCCCTAAGAAAATGGAGGCACTACCTCCTCCCTAATTAATTTTTAGTGTATACAAATAACCAGGCTTTAAGCTTCCTAAGCTCACAAGACAATTTGAGCCACAAACATATGAAGTGGGTGGAGTATATCCAAGCCTACACATTCACAATCAGACATAAGAAAGGACAAAAAAATAAAGTGACAGATGCTTTGAGCAGGAGACTCTTGGTAGTCGAAGAAATACAGTTGGGGAGCATTGGCAAAGATAGCTTCAAGGAACTTTACCTAGAGGATGAAGACTTCTCAACTTCTTACAAGGTATGCAAAGATTTTTAAAATCATTTTCACAATGCTTATTTTGATTACATTCTTCAATAAGGTATTTTGTTTAGTGGAGGGAAACTTTTTGTGACTATAGGTTCAATGAGATCAATGAGAAGAACAAAGGATCACTTGGTGGGAATTTTGGTGTTCATAATAACTTAGAATTGGTTCAAAGATACTAGTATTGGCCTAAGATGAACCAAGACATCAAGAGGTATGTAGAGACTTGTATTGTATGTCAGAAAGCTAAGGGCACTTCATCAAATGTAGGGTTGTATCAACCCCTTTTGATCCCTAATAGAACTTGGGATTTTATTAGTATGGAATTTGTTGTAGGGTTGCCCAAGACAAAATAGGGTTTTGATAGCATATTTTTGATTGTAGAAAGATTCAGCAAGATGGCCCATTTTGTGCCATGAAAAACCACTCATGATGCTTTCCACATAGCTAATTTGTTTTTTAGACAAGCAGTCTTAATACATGGTCTACCTTTAAGTATTGTGTCTGACAGAGACTCCAAATTCAAGAGTCACTTTTGGAAGACCTTGTGGAAAATTCTTGGCACCAACCTTTGTTTTGGGTCTACATACCATCCCCAAATAGATGGATAGACCGAGGTTATTAATAGGAGTTTGGGCAATCTCCTAAGGTGTCTCACTATAGAATATGGGCAAACATGGAACCAAGTCATTGCACAAGAAGAATTTTCTTATAATGACACCATAACTAGAACCACTGGTAGAAATCCCTTTGAGGTGGTCTATGGGATTCACCCAAGAGACATCCATGAGCTCAAAGACCTAGGAGATATAGAAACTAGGAGTGGGTATGTTGAGGACTTTTCTCAGTCCATGAAGGAGGTACATGACTCAGTCAAACAAGCCCTTATGGACAGTACCACCAAGACCAAGAACAAAGTTGATGAGAGAAAGATGGATATTTAGTTCCAAGTTGGGGATCTAGTGATGGTTCACTTGAAAAAGGCAATATTGCAGAAGGGGGTCCCTAATAATCTCCAAATGAGAAGGATCGGTCATTGTGCCATCCTAGCAAAGTATGGGAACAATGCCTATAAGGTGGAGTTGCTAGAAGATATAGGACTCTCTCCAGTGTTTAATGTTGCAGATTTTGTGCCTTACAAAGGGCCAATCCCAGTAGAAGGTCATGAAAAATCTGAGGTTGCAGAAGATGTAGAAAATTTGCAGCTACCAGTCACACCAAGACCATAGGCAAAGAAAATCTTAATCTCTCGAGTTTCTAAGAAGACAAGGCATAAGCTATACATGGAATATCTTATCCAATGGAAAGAAAAAGAGGATGTAGAGGCTACATGGGTCTCTGAGACAAATTTTCACAATTTTGGCATAGATTCTAGCTTGATCCCTTCTAATGGGACTTGATCTCTTTTGTTTAGGGGATAATGGTGTAGGAGCACCTAGGACTTAGGCTAAGTGTCCTATCCTAATTTTGGCTTGTACTGATCTTAGATAGATCAGGGAGTTAATAAAGAATCCAAGAGATTCTAGGTGATGTGGTGTAATTGGTTAAATAGGTTAGTTTTGGTTTGAGTTAGTGAAGCTTGGTGTGGGAGTTAAAGTGTCCCTAGGAGCTAGTATAGTCCTAGTGTAAGGAAAAGAGTCCAAGGCTAAAAAGGACTCCAAAATGTTAGGAGGTGGCTAAAATGAGCCTAAGTTAGGCTTAGGAGTGTTTTTATAACCCTCTAGGTGGTTTAGATTGTTTTAGGGAGGAAGGAAAGCAACACTGCATAAGTTGCTAAAAAGTTGTCATGACAACTTTTGCAACTTTGCAAAGTTGCATGACAACTATGACAACTTTTGTCTTAAAGAGACTGAAGGCTAGAATTAGGTCTTACTTTATTCCTAACCACCTACACACATGGGAAAATCTATTTAAGCCTTAACAAGCTTGAATACCGAGGTTGGATAACTTTTGTAATTACCGGTATTAAGTAATCGAACACTGTCATAGACAATTAAGGGCACAATTTGTTGTTTCTTAGCATGGATAGGATCTAATGGAATAGATTAGTATCTTTATTGAAGAAATTTGATAGTGTTATTAGTTTTTCCTCATTTCTGTATAGGAGTGTGTGTTTTTTTTAAGTTTTGTAAGTTCTTTGTTTATTATTTTGTTCCTGCCAGTTCACTAGCCTGTACATAGGAACAGTCTCAAAAATGGCTCCCCCATAAAATCCCACTGTGTTTTTATCATGGCCTTTTGGGACATGGAATTGGAGCCCATGTAGAGTTTACATAAGAAAGGAGTCCCAAAGAAGTGTTATGTTATATTTCTGACCTTTCCCTAGGTGAGCTCAGTCAATGCCCTGCTAGGAACAAGGAGGTTGTTTGTAAGTTTACTTGCAGGGTTGACTTTGAAAAATGAATCCAAGACATTGGAGATGTGTAAAAAGATGAGACAGAGCCCTGATGAAGAGATGGATTCTTGGACAATCCATTTGGAAAGCATTTCCTTTCAGTGAACTGTGAGCTCCTAGAAACCATTAAAACCCTCATCAAACCCTCATAGATTGGATAGTGTACTGTACGAAGGCTTAGGGACCCAAGACCCACAAAATCTCTTAGGGTTTCCTAATTGATTGAAGAATCCTTAATTTATTTGGAAAGTCCTTAAGGAACATTTTGCAAGAAAGCCCAAAAACTCAGACTAGGAGACCTAATTGGGGGCTCAAGCGCTACGAGGCCAATATAAGCAAATTGGTGAGATCAGTAAGGAAGGGATGGATTGACATGGACAAAATTTATCAAGAACTAATTAAAGTGATGAATTTGACTACCTCCACACCCCTGCAAGATTTAACACTTTCTTAGAAGGTTGAGTACACTTAGAAAAATGGAAGTGAGCATAAGAAGGGAAGGTACAATTAAACATTAATAGGTCACCTAAAAGAGTGGGAGTAGTTTTCTCTAATTGAGAACATTGAGAAAGTCCTAGGAGGCAAGGAAGCACCTTGTGGAAGCCCTGATCAAGGAATTGGGGAGTTAGTGAGTTAGGAACCTAGGTTGGCCCTAACAGGAGGGTTGAAATCTAGTGTGATCCTATCAATTTTGCATATCTATCTCTAGTTTTCTATTTTTAGTTTGAGTTAGCTTTTGCATATTTTTAGGACTATTGCTTTCTATAAAAGCAATTGATCTCTTCATTGTGATTTACCTTGCAATATTATATATTATTTTTGCACATGAGGAATATAGCAATACTTTCTTGCTATACTTTCTTGTGGAAGGTGTTCATGTTTTGTTGTTTGATCTCTAGGTGCTTGTGTTGCACACTTCAACATGGTATCAAAGCATAAAGAAGTTGTAGACAACTAAATTAGGCTCAACTAAGTGAACTTTAGCTAGGTGTGAGTGTGTAAACATGTGCTCAAATTATACATAAGAATATTCTTGAACATGTGCACAATTAATTAATGCAACATATGCAACTTTGCCTAATGCAACAAATATGCATGCTCTCAAATGGGAGACCTATGAGGACTGTGGCACTTGGCCTAGTGTCCAACCATTTTGATCTCATATTTCATACACAAGTTCTTCTATGTTTGTTATTTCTAGTTCTATACATCTCAATTGATTCTTAAATATGCACTTGTTTATTTATGTGGATTATTGTTAATTTTGCACCGTATAGCCTAGTTCTTGTGTTTTCACATCTAAATCATGTTGAATCAATTCAATCAAAATAGAGGAAAATTAATCCATAATCATCTAGCTCTCCAAAGGGTCTAGAGTTGGTCCCCTAATGTAATGGTGTTTGGAAATGGTTTCTAGTTTGTATATTTATGCGAGATGATCCATTTTCCTATATTAAAAATTTGAAGTAAACTATTATTTTTTTTATCAACCATTTAATAATTCCCATGACAATTAAATAGCGAATAAATAATTTGAATTATTTGGAGGCCTTATTTTGCTAGAGAGGATTGCATTTGATAATTTTATAAATTTATAAGAATTTGAAAAGGCTAGCTAAATGTTATGGTATGAGGGAGTTTACAATATTAACCATTTATAATTGGTATATGATCAACCTTGAGGAATTAAGAAGACTTGCAGAAACCCACTTTCAGTAATAAGAATAGTTGCTTGTAGTATATATTCTCATTATTGTCATTATCTGTTCGTTTGGTAGAAGCCAGCTTCTTCATAGCATGTGAAAATTAATCTTTCATCTTCTAAAAGTAGCTATATTATAATTGAACAACGAAAATAAATTTCATAAATGCTGTCACTGGTGACGTTTGCATGGGAAGAAGTTAGAACCTCAGGACGACCGCATGATAGCTTTGTACAGACTGGCCATACACGTTAATGTCGACATAGTTGGCAAATAGAAAGATGTCACATTCATTGACTGAGTAATGAAGAAATATTTCACTTTCATTGACCGACTAATGAAACCAATTTTTTAGGTCGTATAAGAAATTTGAGTGTTTTTAAAGAAAAGGTCTGAAGTCTTTCTCAAATTTTGACTGATTTCTTTGTTCTTGGAAAGAGTCGAGGTCTTTGTGTGTAGGTAAGTGCTCTTTTCATATTGTGAGTCAGGATCTTTGAGTAGGTAAGACTCGTAAGAATGTTCTTATTCTTGATTTATAAGAATGTCTTTATTTTTTATCTATGAGTTAATGTTATTAGATTTTTATCATCTATATTGAAATTTATTCGAAAAAAATTTACATGATCTAATCTAAAAGATTTTCAATACTTATGAATTTCTATGTGTATGACTCATGTCTTAAAAAATATAATTAAATTGGTCAACAAATTTATTATTGTGTCTAAAAAAAATTATTTTGAATTCGTAAAATGTTAATTATGTTACGAAAATATGCATCTGGATGAGAAGTGGTTAGTTTATAATTTTTTATTTATTCATAAATTTGTTTAGATATTTTTATTTATTATATTATATTAATAATATTTTAATGAGAGAAAGTGAGTTTCATTTGTTCTTCAAATTAGTTTATGTAATGTTGTGATTTGTGACTTACTAGTGAAAATATTCTATTAAAAATCTTAATATGCAAATCACTTTAGTGAGTTGTATATACTTTTGTTCTTTAAAATAGTTTATGCAATGTTGTGACTTGTTAGTAAAAGTACCCTATTAGAAATCTTAATCTACAAATCATTTTTTTAAATAATAATATTTTCAAATGTGACTTGAAGTGCATTTATATTCATTCATCTATAAGATATGGTGGAATGCAGATAATTCTTTTCAGAATATGCAAGATTATATCTTTGAAAATGAAGTCCATAAAATGCTTAAAAATCAGTAACATAATTATAATATAGATTTTATATATGTAATAGATATAGAATAAAATGATATATATAACTTAATTTCATCTTAAAAATTATTGAGTTGTGCATATTTAGTATTTATAATTAGTAGAAGTGTTTGTCAATAAGTGGATGACATGTTAGCCAATATGGTATGGTGAGATGGTTAAGTTGTGGTGGTGTTCTTGTCACCAAGGTTCAAACCTCACGAGAGTGCTATCCTTAAATGTTTAAACGGTATAATAGTTAAGTTGTGGTGTAGTTGTTCTTGTCATCAAGGTTCAAACCCCACTAGGGTGTTATCGTTGGATGTTTAAATGAGGATGAGGTCTCATCTTTGTGATCTCATTAGTTCATAGACTATTTACTCCTTTAAAAGAAAAAAGTAGATGAGATGTTATATATTTTAGTTACGGGTTCTCTTGGATATTTATGCATAGATATAATCAACTTCTTGTGAAAGTATTACATTGCCTCCCTTAAGTTGTTGATTTATCATATAATTTATCATGCAAAATATATGGTTAAAATGATTTGTTGTACACAGGTAAAATTCTCCATTATGCAATCTTAAATATTTGTTAATTTATAATTAAAATTTTGAATCACCTTTTGAAAAGTGAGAAAGAGATGGAATGAATAGAGCAAGAGGAAAAGAGATACATACATATATTGATCTGAATTCGACAAGGAATTTGTTAAAAAAATACAAGGTAAGTGGAAACATGCAAGTGTATTGAAACTCGTGGACAATCGCATAAACTCAAGAACATGACTTGTGTCCATCAAAAGTAACCATTATTTTTTTCAAAAGAGTTTTTAAACATACGTGGAATCCCAATATTCTTAGAAAACCAACAAGTTTGAACTAAAGAGTTTCTAAGGAATAAAATAATAAACAAAATTATAAATATTTAGAAAACTACAAAATTGGGTAGCACAACTTGGTGGGGCTTTAACTTTCTACTCGAAGCTCAAAATTTAAAACCGCTTTCTTTGCTACAAAGGTATTGAAGAGATCTATTTTTGGATTTTCTAGTTTTTCTCTCTTATCACCTCCAAATTGCTATGGACCTTTCCTAGCATGGCTTGGATCATCCTTAAACTATTCAAGATAATTTTTTCATGTTTTGGATTAGCTACATAGGAATCTTGATCACTCCATATACGTGTTGAAGATCATCCTCATGTACAGGATCATTCCTCCTCCCTTGAGAGGCAATGGGCCTCATTGTCATAGCTTATTGCAAAATATGAGGAAAACATTGTGCAATCTACTCACTAGTAAACCATTCACCATGGTGCATAAACTGACCTACTTGAAATCTGGGAAAATATGGGCAAAGCAATTCTACATTAAAAATGGGACAAATTCCCAAAAATGGTAGAATGCTCAGTTCAAAAGTGTTCTCTACAACCTTCTTGAGAATAGTATATGGGTCATATCACAAAGTATGAAGCTTCTTATGTGGCCCCTGAAGTCTCTCCTTCTGAAGATGAAACCAAAATTTGTCACAACCTAAAAATGGTGAAGTGTATGGTGTTGATCATGGTGTTCCTTGTATTTTTAATTGGCTTGCTACACTATCTTATGAACCTGACTTTGAAGGTGGAAAATTTTTTCAACAAACTTTGAATCTCTATCTACCTCTCTTTTACATATGAGGATGGCTCATTTTCAATGACTGGAAGAGAAACATCAACAAGTGCTAAAGGTTGATAACTAAAATAGACCTCAAGTAGACTGTGTCTGGCACTACCATGTATTACAGGATTGTAGGTGTGTTGTACATATGGAAGGCTCTCATCCAAAGTACAAGGATTATGAGAATGATACATATGAAGTGTTAGGAATGGGAACACTGAGAGGGGGGGCGAATCAATTTTCTACAATTAGTATTTTTTCTGTTACTTCAAACTTAGCTCAATTACTTAAGTACTGAAATGAATAGTAAAGAAACTCTGTTATGCTCTGTCGTTTATCTACCAGTGTCACTTAGACTTGTTGTAACTTATCCATACTATCAAATATGACCATGTGTTCTTAGACTTAGCATATCATAATACTCAAAAGCTTATATCCAAGGGTGCATACCAAAACTTGATCATACACACATGCGGTGATGCTCTGATCATTAGGTGCTTCTTTGTCTACTCTGTCTTCCATACTTAGCCAAATTATGATCTTCTAAGTTAGTGTGTTGACTACAAAACTTTATATGAATTTGTTGCCATAATGAAAACATAAAAATTAGTCATATATACTAAGTAAAGTCAACTTGCCAACAACCTCCCCCTTTGTCATTAATGGCAACAAAGGAATGTGGCGAAGTTGCTAAACTTAACTTACACACAAAAAATTGCTATCAAATTGTACATCATATCTTCTTCTTCTTTATACCCTACTATCTCCTTTATATCATATACACTACTCCCCCTTTGACATTAATGACAAAGGTGCTCAAAAAAGGAAAACTTCAAGTACTTACATAGAAAGTACATCAAGGTATGCAATCATCTGAAGGTTTTTGATTTCTTGCTGCCAGAAAACCTTGAGTGCATCAACTATCTGAAGATGGGCGCATAATGCATATATGTTAGCTTCTCCATATTTTCTAACTCTATACAGGGACCTTGATCATATGTCACAATTGTGGCATCTATCTACTTGATGTTCTAATTCAGTACATCTAGAGAGGGTGCTAGTGCATTTCTTAGCTATGCTTGTCTAGCCCTTATATTTTCCATCTCTTTTTCTACCTTCTCAATTTTATCTAACTAACCTTGATAAACATTGTTTCACATGTTTATGTCTTGGGAAGGATCTTCCACTGATTTTCTTACTACTGCCATTAGAGATTCTTCTTCTTGAATATTCTTAGAGATGTCTGCAGTTAGTTTGTCCTTATTCATGCAGTTAGCAATTATCTTCCTTCCTTTTGCTAATAACTCTTTTAGCATTGCTTGACCCATCTTTAGAGAATTAAGGTCAAGTGAGAAATTGTTTATCAATTCATTCAGCCTTTTCTTGATATATTTCTCTTCTACAATCTTTGATGTTGATTCTTCTAGAATTGAGAAATTTTCTTTGAAGCTTGACAAGATGGTGTTGACATCATCTACTGAATGAACACTAGTCACTTTCTTATCTTTAGGCAATAGATTGTTCAGTATGCTGACTAATTCAAAAAATAAAGTATTTCTCATTACTTGTTTTTCTTTCGCTTTCTCCATAGCCAATACACTTATCTTCATCATATCTTCTTCTCCCCATGAGTCTAGTCTTGTTGTATCAGGTGTCAAACTTGACAAAAATGACATAGATGATTTAGGAGTAAGAAGTTTTCTTTCCATGAACTCACTCTTTACCTTCACTAGGATCTCAACAAAGGGTTCTTCTTTTTCAACTTCCTTCTCTTCTTCCTATCCTATTAAGTCCTCAATTTGGACTTCTTCTTGCTACATAGGTGATTCATTACCGCATAAGATCTCAGCCTCTTCAGTACTTACAAAGGCTTCTTCAAATTTATCTAGATCTTTATCTATCACTGCCATGGATATTTCAACATTATCAATTACTATTGTTTCATTCGTATCTTCAGCCTTGGGCATAGAATCCTATGGACCTATTA
Organism: Chamaecyparis obtusa; assembly: GCA_027943335.1. Lineage (NCBI taxonomy): Eukaryota > Viridiplantae > Streptophyta > Pinopsida > Cupressales > Cupressaceae > Chamaecyparis > Chamaecyparis obtusa. The sequence goes on from BSBK01009529.1 coordinate 274,469, forward strand.
TAGGTGCATTTGGGATCTCAAATTCTTTTATTTTCTCAGAGGGAACTTGGGTTGCAGGCACAGTAGGATGGTACATGTGTCTTTCCAAGAAAACTTTTTTAAATGCCTTTTTTGTCTCCTTCACAACCAACTCATAATCCTTGTTCATTATTTGTAGAGTTCTGATTTTTTTTCTTAGATGTGGCTTAACCAAATCTAACAGTAATATCTTATCTTCCAATGAACAAACAAGGAGGTTGTCATCCAATGTCTTTTCTCTTATCCTCATATCCTCTTTACTAGCTTGTATTTTCAAAGAGTCAAGTATATTCCATATTTGATCAGGAATGACTATCTTAAGTTCCAAGACTAACTTTTTGAACTTAATCATGTGCTTGATAATCATAGAATGAATTTCTGATTTGTTAATCTCATGATAATTATCATAGAATTTTTCTATCTGATCTATCCTTCCTTCATTAACAACTCTAGTTCTCAAGACTTCTAGATTCGGTCTAAATCCTACCTCAGGAGGTGCTTGAGTGTTTTTTCCTTTGCTTTTGGTTTTCCTTGAGGATGGGTGGTTTGTGTTGGTCTGCTTCTTCCTTCTAGACATCTTTCTAGGCTCATGAGGTGGAGTGGACTCTAGATCAATTGTAGTTGTGGGCGCGGAGGTGTTGACATCAGTGTTTTCCTTCTTCTCCTTTGGATCATCAGATTTTTCTATTTTAACTTCTATAGATGAGGGTGCGCTCTCAAGTTGCATGGAAATCTTGGCTTCCCTTGCTTTATCTAAGTCTTCTTGGGTAGCACCATGAATTTTTAGAATGTCTAAGGTAATCCTTGATGCTTTTCTCTTTGTCGTAGCACTGTATAAGATAGATTCAACTTATCTTGTCTTTTATTCATAAGTTCCCCGTCTAGGTTCATTAGGATCCTTAGGCATTGATAGGAGGACTTCAGCATAGCCTTCCAAACTATGTTCATCAACTTCATAGCCAAGTGGATGAATCCACTTTTTCCTAGGTTCAACTGCTTCCATACATGTAGTGTTTGTTTCCACCATGAAGCAAATGTTGTCCTTATATTTCTCTACTATCTTTTTAGGTATCCTATACCTTCTCTGCATTTTAATTCTAAATGTCTTAATCTACAATTCCATGTAATCCTTTATGGTGCTCTCTGATGTTTCCTTGAATGAAATTTGAGGCAATGTAGGTATGCTCTTGTCTATATACAGATCAGAGACCTTACCAACAATATGAAAGTACATGTAGATGATCAATGACCCAAATCTAAATATTTTACTCTTATCATGTTTAATGGATCTTATGTTGTCTAACAATTGTGCGCACAAGATCTCATAGAGGTCAAACTCTCCAATTTCTTTGACTATCCTTGTAGTTGCAAGAATAGTTGTTGTGGATACATTGTTTACTCTGTTAGCATGCTGGAACTTATAACCAAGTATCATAGCCATGATTTTGATATCTTTCTCCTCAATGGGCTCAATATTCATGTCACGCTTATCACTCCTGGACTTACATGCCTGCTCAACTTATTTCCTGACATCTTTAGCTGATGGAAGAATGGCACCGGTCTTAGAAAGTCCATTCATCTCATGAATGAGATCAGTAGTTATGTAAACAAGGACTTATCCAATCTAAAACAAGTTATCATGAATCCTACTAAGCAATATCTTGATCCATTCTGATTCATAGAATTCATACGTAGTCACATACTCTATGATAGGATTGTTTGTGAAGTGTGTGAATTCATCCTTGAATGAAAAGTATGGATTAACCATTGTTTCTATGTGTGACCTTATCATGTCTAATCTAAAAGTTCCTTCTTACAACAGATGTAAGCGTGAATGTCTTCAACATGCATAACTCCCATCGGAGCTCTAGAAAATGCTCCTTCTAAATCATCTAGTACTGACTTAAATGGATGCTTCTTGAATACATATCTCTTCCTCTCTGTGACATCAAATACTATTGGAGTTTCCATTACTTACTTTCTTTAATACTTAAGTAGGGTTCCAAAGGGTTTTTAAAATGACGCATCCGAGTTAGGGTTCCACAACAATGTTAACACTTATTTGCTAGTGAAAAAAACTACAATCCTTCAATACTTGCTACTATGATCTCTTGTGCTCTTCAAAGGCTTGATCTTGAATGCAAAAGTAAGGATAATAGATCTCTGATGACTTATAAACCAACTTTCTGCAATTAATGCATGTCACGTTAACATGGGTTGCACCAGTGAATTCCAATCTATGTTCTTGCTATCAATTAGGTTGTGCAATCTTGCATATTGCTTCAACCAGCAATCAAATAACTAAAACCAAAGGTGCATACTCTGAGGGTGAGTATACTAGTCACGCAGGGGTCTAGAGCTTATCTAGCTCCCCCTATGACCATGAGGGTCATTTATCCAGAAGTAGAAGGTGCATCCATTGTGGATGCATCCACACTTTTTCATTGACATTATCTTTCTTTACTTCCATCCAGATCTTGCTCACATCTTCTGTAGCTTTCACAAACTTGACTTCTCCAGATTCATCCAATATTGATCCTTGAGACTTATTAGGTCTTTCTTGACTTTGCGCTTGTGATCTGCAAAACTTTGAGATGTGTCCAACCTTGTTACAAGAGTGACAAATGACTGGAGGCCTTATATTCCTTGGCGCATTGATGTGAGTTACCATACTGCATTGTCTAGTTGTGTGACCATTGTAATTTCATATCTGACATGTGATGTTTTGAAGAATTCTATAATTTTGTTGTGGTTGATTTCTCTAATTGTGTTGTGTCTGACTTCTTTGATTTTATCTATAATACATAGCTCTATGACCAAATTTATTGCATGAATAAAAATAACCATCAAAAGGTCTTACCTCTTTACAATCTCTTGCTATATGTCCATGCTTGTTACAGGCATAACAAGTTCTATTTATTGGCTTGTGTTTGTCTTTAGATGGTTCTTCTTTAGCTTTAGTATGATTTTCAGTCTTCTTAGCTTCTGCAGATTCTTTAGGTGCTTTCAATCTTTCTTCCATTGCATTGATTTGAACTTGTGCTTCATTAAATCCAATACCATGGGAATCTCCTTTTATCCTTTGTGCATATAACTGAGAATCTAATTGATCAGTACTTGTGTGCAATTTTTCAATATGGTTCTTGGCTTCTGTTAACTAAAATTCCATCTTTTTCTTGATGTTTTCTAACTCCAAGATTTTCATGTTTGCTTGCATGAGTTCTTCATCCAATTGTTTGTTTTCTTTGATCTGTTCTTCATAGGCTTCCTGATTATTAGTTAGATTTTCATCCAAATCTTCAATATGATCCTTTAGAGATGTGTTTTCTTCATTTATCTTTTTGACCATTTTTTCCAAATCATTTTTTGAACAATCCTTCAAATATTTTCTCATTTTCTTGATGAATACTTGTGATCCACTGACCTTCAATTTCAATTCTTCAATTTCCTTTTCAGCACTGTCAAGATCTTCAAGAGCTACTTCAAGATTTTTCTTCAGATGTTTCACTTTAGTTGTGTCCATGATCTCCACAAGTGGTTAAACTTATCTTAGAGGAACAAAGCTCTGATACCAATTGTTAGGAATGGGAACACTGAGAGGGGGGGTGAATCAATGTTCTACAATTAGTATTTTTTCTATTACTTCAAACTTAGCTCAATTACTTAAGTACTAAAATGAATAGTAAAGCAAATGAAACATTCAACCATAACACATAACACAAGATATGTTTATGGGGAAACCTTGGCTAGAGGAAAACCCTGGTGAGAATTAATGCCCACAAATAATTGTACTAATCTTATGAACATGTTAATGTTCCTTTGCCCTGTTAGGAGAAATCTTTACAAAGTTGAGTACAATGACTCGGTTAAGAGTCTGATAGAAAAAACCCTGTTAGGGGTGGAAGGCTCAGTGCTCAATGAAGAAGGCTACAACCTCTTGGTTATCAGATACACACTATATCTACAATGGTGAACTGCTACTTTGACATTGATGTCTAATCAATTCCTTTTGTGCATTGTTACTCTAACTTCTTCTAGAGATTTATCTCATACTAACTGAACTTGCATACATTATATCTTACATGGTCTATATCACTCCTCTCCAAATACAAAATTGCATGTCATATATACATGTTGAATGGGTGCAACCAAAACTAACTATTGTGTCAGCCTAAAACCTAACACATACAGCACTTCCAAATTAATTGGCTCAAGCATGTTTACATACAATGATATTAAGATGTTTAGATCACTATTACACTAGGTGCATAGCCTTTACAAAATAAAATGATACACACTAAAAAAAAATATCTATCGATTGCATGCTCTATTCTACTATGTAGCTTATCTATCAGTGTCACTTAGACTTGTTGTAACTTATCCATACTATCAAATCTAACCATGCGTTCTTTGACTTAGCATATCATAATACTCAAAATCTTATATCCAAGGGCGCATACCAAAACTCGATCATACACATGTGTGTTGATGCTCTGATCATCAAGTACTTCTATGTCTACTCTGTCTTCCATACTTAGCCAAATTATGATCTTCTAAGTTAGTGCGCTGACTACAAAACTTTATATGACTTTTTTTCCATAATGAAAACATAAAACTTAGTCATATATACTAAGTAAAGTCAACTTGCCAACACGAAGGACATGAATAATCATCCAGTTAACCACCTTAGTCTTCCCATCAGTTTGTGAATGGAACATTGTAGACTTTATGAGTTTGGTATCCATCATTACCCAAAGTACTAACCAAAATTTTCCAACAAATATGTTATCCCTATCATAAATTATGCTCTGTAGTATCCCAAAATGGACCCATACATAGGTAAAGGATAGCTTGGTAGTGTCTTTTACAAAAACCTCTCTCATGCGAGCTATCATAGTAGTCATTTTGGTAAACTGGTCCACTACAACATAAACATAGTCATGACCATGTCTGGTAGTGGGTAAACTAGACATAAAGTCCATGGAATTAGATTACCACAGCTTATCTAGAATAGGAAGTGGTGTATACAATCTCCTTTTTCTATTTGTGGGTTTTGCAATGGCACATGCTACACATGACTCAGTATAATAAATGGCATCATGTTGCATCTTGGGCTAGTAAAAATACCTCTCAAGCATAGAAAAAAAAATTCCAATTTCAAAATATATTGTAATTCTCTAGGTAAAAGTCAAAAACTTTCTTACCTTGTTTTAGTTAGTGTAGGTTCCAAAGAAATCAGCATCCACAATACATATCAAGCCAATGTGTTATTTCATGTCCACAAGAGTCCAACACCTTAAACAATGCAGCCATTGGAGTCTACTCAAACAAATTGAAACCTTGTTATTGATGTCCTTGAGATGAATATTGATGTGAAATTGGTGCAAGTAAGAAAACCACCTCTAATGTCTATCATTATAAAACTTTCCTTGTGTTTGCAGAAATTGTAATTATTTATTATTTGTATGAATGATTGTCTCTTTACCTAAATTGTATTGCTTTCATAGTTTGGAGGCTTGTAAAATTGCATGCATCTCCTTGTCATATGTGGATATTAACAAACTATATCTAAAAATGTTTCACTATGATAATCCACTATATGACCATGTAGAAATGAGAAATGATAATCCACTATATGACCATGTGGATATTAACAAACTATATCAATTTCAAAATTTTGTGTAGATCAGGAAATGCCAAGACTGGTGCTAAATAGAAACTTATGTTCAACTTTTCAAATGTGTTTTGTTTCATTGCAAATTAATTTTTCCTTTGAACCACCTTGAAGTACTTGATTCAAAGGTCATGCCAATAAATTGGTCAACCCCAAGAAGCTACGAATATTTATGATATTCTTAGGAGGAGGCCAATCCTTGATGATCTAAATATTTGTAGGATCAACAATCAACACCACTTAAGTCCACAAATGTAACCCAAATGATGGATTCTTTCCAATCCAAACAAGCACTTCTCTCTATTGGAATAGAGTTTATGTTGTTGTAATGTTGAGAGAACTTGCTCCACATATTTTAGATGTTCAAACCATGTCTTCCTAAAGATGAGTATTTCATCTTAGTAGACCACCACAAAAGAGTTAATGAAAGATCTGAGAATATCATTCATCATTCTCATAGATGTGGTAGGGGCATTTGTCAACCCAAAAGGAATCACCAACCATTCAAACAACCCCTCCTTGGACTTGAAGGAAACTTTTAAAATATTCAGTGGATTAATTGACTCTTGGTGGTATCCTAATTTCAAATCATTTTTTTGTGAAGAACTTCACCCCACACGATTGATCCAAAAAATCATCCATGTGAGGAATTGAATATATTCTTCATGGTGATCTTGTTTAAAGCATGATATCAATGCATAGTCTCCATGTGCCATCTTTTTTTGGAGCTAAAACAATTGGGTTTCCACAAGGATCTTTGCTTAGCCATAAATGACCCTTCAAAATTAACTCTTCAATCTGTCATTTAATCTCATCATTTTCCAAAATTTATCTCCTACACAAAGGTCCATTTGGTAAAGGTGTGTCTAGGATGATGTCGATTGAATGCTTTACTTGACAGTGCAAGGGAGTCCCTATTGGTGAAGTGAATATATTTTGATATCTTGCCCACATTATCTCTATTTTCTTTTGTTGAACCAAGATAGTTGCTACTATCATATTTTTATCACCCTTGATTTTATTTTCTTGTTCTAATCATATAATCAACAATACAAAGACTCGAGAATGGGAAATTAAATGTTGACATTGGTTTGCATTAAATTAAAGAAGAAGATTTAGCAGTGATTACCTAAGGGATTTAATATTTTTTCTCATCCACCTTAACATGACCTTGACTTGTATACACCAAAGCATTGGTAAATATAGGGTTGCCCCAATAATTTATCACATGCATCCAAGGTGCAACATCACATATAACCTCATCTTTGAATTGTTTAATGGAGTAGGATAAGCAACATTATTTTTTTCATTGGGTATCCCTTCCTTAATTCACTTTGCCCATAGAGTATGGTTGTAGATGATGTTTTGTCTTCAGGTTTAATCTCTTTACAACTTCAGGAGAGATTTGATTCTTATGACTCCCACTATCAACTATGAAATGTAATGTCTTTCCATTCACCTACATCTACGAGTGAAACAAACACTCATCTTCCCAATGTATGATTTTGCAATGGCAACAGTGGCATAAGGATTTGCTTCAATATTTTTTTGACCACTTTTCTAATCAAAGGGATCAATGGGAAATACATCAGTTCATGTGCTTCTCCTATCATCTTTGCAGCCCTACAATCCTTTGCACTATGTCAAGTACTCTTATAGATATCAAACCATGTGCATGTATCCTTAGGTTTATTTTTTACGTATATGTTACATATTGACAATTGAGAGGTGGGTTTGCTAGTGGTAGTTTATTTTCTTGAGAATTAGTTGTTATTTTCTCCCTTGGATTTATTATTGACAAAATAAGCCTTCTTCCCTTTTTGTTTAAACTTCTTAATTTTTGTGGCATATTTAGAAGCAATTCTTAGATTTCAATTTTCAAGATGGATATCTCTATTTGAATATATCTATGCAACCCACTACGATATTTCAACATTCGGCACTTTTTTGAGTCGGGTATATGCCAAGCTTTACTAATAAACCATGAAACTTGTTGGTATAATATTGCATTATTTGGTCATTATTTTGACACATCAATTGTCATTTCATCTATTTTTCATCATAAGTCTCTTCAGGAAAATAATACTCCTTGATGAATTCCACAAAGTCCCCCATGTAGAATTGCCACCCATTCCTCCACCTAATTATTCCTTCTCATTTGTTATAGGGTTGTCTTTGAGGTAACTTTTCCTTCCCATAATTGCTTCACATGTACTTCAGCTTTAAGAAGTGCAAAAAATATCTTCTCAAAAATTTAAAAGATATTCATAGAAAAATATGAATCCAATTTTGTTAACCATTTGTCCACAACGTCAGCATCAATTTTTCCTTCAAAATTTTGGATATCAAAATTACTTGCTCCTTGAATGGGGTGTGATTGATTAATGGATTTCCTTTTGTTTTTGGTGTTCGATTGTATTGAAAAATTTGGGAGAATTACATCATCATCTCTTCCCTTTGGTTGTTCATGGCTTATTCCATCATAAATTTTATAGGGTCTATACTTGGGTCTAACATATTTGGTCGTCTATGCCACAATAGCAGATAAATCGATAGAATGTGTCTCTAATCCCAACCTTCCATAACCTAACTATGTGTAATGTGATATACAGGAGTGTACCTACTCCTATACCATTGATCTAAATTCGATAAGGAATTCATTAAAACAATACAAGGTAAGCAAAAACCAGTAAGTATTGTGAAAATCATGGACTATTAATAGCATAAACTCGAAAACAGGAGTTGTGTGCATCAAAAGTAACCATTAAATTCTTTCAAAAGAGTTTTTAAACACAAGTGTGGAACCCCAACAATATTAGGAAACCAACAAGTTCGAGATGAAGAGACTCTAGAGAATATAACAATAAACAAAATTACAAATATTTAGAAAACTATGAAATTGGATAGCCCAACTTGGCGGAGCCATTTATTTCTACTCAGAGCTCAAAATTTGAAAGTGTTTGCTTCACTAGAAAGGTATTGAAGAGATCTAGTTTTAGTTCCTTAGAACATGCCTTTAGAAATTTATCTAAGCAACCAGCAACATTTTTGCCTCAAATTATGCTTCGAAGACCTTCAAAAATGTGATTTACTAAAATGTAGAAAATACCAAAAAATCATATTTTTAGATTTTATGGTTTTTCTCACTCCTATCACCTTCAAACTACTAAGGACCTTTCCTAGCATGGCCTAGATAATCCTCAAATTGTTCAAGATATTTTTTATCATGTTCTAGATCAGCTTCATATGACTCTTGACACATGCAATAGATAGACACACACACACACACACATAGATACATAGATAGTGTTCGGACTAAAAACACAGTAAGGGTTTTTGAAGTACCATGTTAAAATTTTGTAGATTGAAGCCATCTAAGTGCTTTTGTGCCTATTTTCTCAGATGAATTTTTATGGTTCTCCATGCATGTCAAGTGTTCATCACCCTTGTTTTGACATTCGAAGACATCTCAGGCCCTGTTTGTATTTGAATATCTTTTTCCCTATGATTGGTCATGACATTCCAGCTATGGCATCATATTGTAGGCATGGGAGTGAGTCATCTCACCAATTTTCAGCCCCTCATGTGCCCGTTTGACTTGATTGCTAAGTTCATTCTGTTTGCAAGTTGTGAAAATTCTCTGAATACGCACTGTCCAGTTTCATAAGTGACCTACTTTGAGGTTTTCTAGTTTGTGCCTAGTATAAAGCCCATCATAATTGAGTGTGGTTATGTACTGTAGACCTGGAAGACTAAGTGTTTGATGATTTTCAAGTCTCTACCAATCCATCTGACCACTTTCCCAGGCCAATTCCAAATCAGAATCATGTGATTCACTGTTTATTGCCCTGAATTTTATTAGTAAGATGACTTTGTTGATTGAATGTATTTCACCATGTGACTTTCTAAGGAAGCTAGTTATGGATTCATGTTTCTTGTATGAGGGAGAATCAGTTCCTATGATTCTGGTTCCTAAAAGTTTCAATGGGTCAGTTTTCAAAGCCAATTCCGGAGCTGACTTGTGTGATTTTGGCAAGTGCGGATAGATAATGTTTTCAAGGTGCCATGTTTGATTGTTAAAATCTTTTAGCTCAAGCCTTTTGGTGCAAACTCTTTTTGCGAGTGTAGACACATTGTGGAGGTGAACTAGTATTTCTGATGGCGTATCTTTGAAGGTTTCTTTAGTCAATGTTCAATGTCGTCCTTGGATGCTAGTTAGTGTTACAGGTCAGCTATGTGGGGCACATTATTTCAGTCATATCGAGTGTGCAATATTTTTTGAAATGCCGAGGTTGCTATGTTTTTAGAGTCTTGGACATATCTTCTAAAAGGTGGTGCTAAGTATGCCTCATGGTTTTAAAGTATTTTGAATTTGTTATTAAAAAAAAACAATGGCTGGCCTGAGATGTTGAAGTTAAAAGATTGGCCACCATCAAATTTATTTGAAGAGGACATTGACTTGCATTAAAACACAAGAGGGAGAAAATAGTGAAGCCAGTACAAAGCCATATGGAGGATTTTCAAGACATCCCAAGCACATTGCAAAAGAAATTTATGGTTACAGGCTGAAGAAGCTACAATGGTTCTGCATTTGTACAAGACATATTTGGTTTTAAATAAACCAATATGATGTGTTTTGAGTAAGAAATGAAGTATTCCAATAAACTTAAACAAATGGAAGGAGAATCATACACAGTGATATAAGAAATAGCCATCAATGGATTTTACAAACACGGATTTGTAGAAAAGAAAAACACAGTCATATTGCGGGGGGCATAACTTTTTATTGAACTGTTGGATCGAGCTTATTTTCGAATATGTTGTTGCAAACCTAGTTCTCCAGATTCTCACTAGAGAGATTTTGAAAATTATTCCTAGTTCACAAGATATGGGTGACTGAGTGCGGCACTATCAAAACTGCCCATTAAAACTTCATGACCAATTATCCCACATTGGCTGGGTGAGGGTTCATTTTTGTGTTTATAAGCAAAGGCACTTACAATGTAAAATAAGTAAAGAGGTAAGGGCTTTTGGTGGGCCCCTTGGCTGGAGGTCTCTATGCACGGTGGGCCCCACAAATTTTGAACAAAAATGTGAAGAAGGCTTTAAAACCCTCAGCAGAATTGTCCCACATTGATCCCGGATTGAGAAATTAAAGTGTTTATAAGCAATGACCCACACAAGATGAAATAAGAAGAAGTGTTCGAGGCTATGCACGTGACCCTCAGTGTTAGTGCCTCAGTTTCCATGCCCGTGCCCAGAAGGTCATTTTGCAAGAGTGTGACGAGGATGAAGTGGACACATGTCACCTTGTCGCATGATCGCAAGGGCCATTTCTGGCCCATGCAATCATGCGACAAGGTGACATGTGGCATTCTTGTGAGGTGGCGGTCTAGTTCAGTTCGGTTGCCCAGGTGGATATGCGAGCCAACCAAACAGCGCCAAGTGGCAAAGGTCAAATGTGGCATCCAACTAGATGGTGAGGTGGCAAGGAGGTGATTTGTTGGACCAATCTGAATGTGCCATGTGGCACATGTGGGACCCGCCCATTTTTAAAATCTATATGCAGAGGTTTTTAAACAAATTCATAAAGTTCAAACTATGTCAAAAATTCAAAATTTAAATGTGACAATTGCTTGGGAGCTGAAATTTGAAAATGATGTTGAGGACTCAATTTTTGTCCGAAATATAAAGTGTTATATACCGTTGGAATCAGGAGAAGCTGAAGAATCCATTTTTTGGATTAATTTGTTGAAAGAAGAATGTCAGGGAAAGCAGTAACAAGAAACAACAACTCAGATCAAATTTGGTTAAAGAAGTGAGAGGATCAAATCATATTTTTGGTTTGGAGAGAATCATTTCAGTTGAAGAGAGGATTGTAGTTCAAAGGCAATTGTAGAGGAAGGGGATATTTTGGGAAATTGACAGGTGTCTGTTGTTGGAAACTAGCTTTCCCCTTTCCTCCTATATCTTGTATTTTCTCTCATTTTGTAAAGGATGTTGGAATTAATGCTGCAGGGCAGCTCCCAGACTTGGATTTTTGTTTCCTGTGTTTCTTTGTTTTAGAAGTGTACAGTTCGAGATGATTTTAATAAAAATAAAGGAATCCCGATTCAGTTTATGTTTGATGTCTTTGTGTTCATAATTTGAATTCTGGTGTATTGATTTGTAAGGCATGTCAGTATACCAGTTACAAGGTACCTGCGGGTTTGAATTCGAGTGTCTTTCAAGGAGGGAGTAAGTCTCGGTTTCAAGTTCTGAGAATTCTAGATTTGTATACAAATTTGATGTCCAGGAACTGGAGTGAAAAGAATGGTTTTTAAGGCATCCCATTCGGGTTTTTGAGTTGGAGTTATGGTTTTCTAGGAATGTATGTTTGTATGACTCTGTTGCCCAATGAACAAGGCACTGATCCTAGTTTGCTTTGTAGTTTTCATCATCAGATCTTTAAATCATTTCCATCTTTAATTTCATGTTTCAGAAGCATTCATGTTTATGTCTTGTGTTCCCTGAATACAAGTATTGTTAGTGATTCTTTGAAGAAATGAATCCATGGGTTAACCTACCCGAGTTCAAAGCTCGAAAAGAAGGAGTTTATCCTTATTGTCACATTTTCCATTTTCCTAGTTCTTAGCAGATCATACAGGTGGGACCCTGCATAAGACTGGTTGAGTTGAACTCCCATGTTTTATAAGTCTGAGAACTATCCACTGATTGTCACATCTGCATAAAGGGTCTTAGCTAGTAAGTTATATGTATGCAGATCTTATCATATTTTAGGTGCACCTGCCTGAGTGTGTGGAACTCGAAGCAGAAGGAGGATCAAATCCTCATTAATTAGTCTTTTCTTGCCCCTTAGTTTGCATGAACAAGTAGATTTATGTTACTAGACAAAGATCCCCAGGTCTGGTTTTCATATTTCTCTTTTAGAGTTGAGGGATACAAGAAAAATCACTAACAGATAGATAGATAGACAGATAGACTAATTGACAAATAAATAGACAAATAGACAAAGAGATAGATAGATACACACACACACTTTTGAATTTAAATAGAAAAACATTTTTTGGGTTATAGGATGATAGCATTTGTCAGTAATTTCCTATCATCATATACTTTCCAGAGTTGCTCGATAAAATTAGGCCCTTAGCTTTTAGATCATCTACCCATTCTTAAATAAGTGTGCATAAGAGTTATTTTTTTGTATTTTGTTCACCATTTCTTTCCTAGCTCTAGATCATGGGTCAAAGGAGGCACTTGCCTAGTGGATAAGCTAGGGTGAAGGATCCACTAGAGATTTCAAACAATTTGTAAGAAAATCTACAATCTTCTTTGATTCATCTTTATCCTTTTTTATCTTTGAGTTCTCTCCACCAACCTTGAGGTTGTTACTCATCCATATCTTTACTTGTGGACCCAAATCAACCTCAAACATATTGTAGTAAACTATAACCAAGCTCAAATGGGACAAGGGGTGTGCAACTTCTACAAACAAGTACCTAGAATCACTATCCTCCATCAAGCTTGATGTGCTCTTCAACTTTTTGGGCTTATCAGTCCTTTGTAATAATTGACCACAATATTATGATGCAAGAGCATCTAGGGTGTAAGAGAAATCTTTCATCACCCAAAAAACAATTAGTTTTTCAATAAGGGTTATTTTGGGCAACGTTACTATTTTTGGAAAGTTTACTATTTTTAGTAAGTTTTCATATGTGCATACTAGAACCTAAAAGTTTTCTCCAGGGAATGGAATGGGAAAATATAGTGACTGGAAAATGAATCATGTCAATATTATTGGATTTGATGAGTAAACAACCCACAACTCTCAAGAACACCTGCACAAAAACACGTCACAAAAAGAGAGAGAAGCAAGAAGCTAGAAAGGCATGAACGCATGGATCCATGAAAGAGGAGATATTCTTGATGTGCAAAAACAAAAGTTGCAAATCCAATAAAATGAATGTTCTCAATAAGATTACAAGAGAGATCAATCCTTATAAAAGGAGATAAAAACCCTAAAAGGGTGAACAAACCTAGGTTGCATGATAATAATTAATAAAGTTATTAATTATCATATGCCTAAAGTTTAGCTTAAGCAGAAAGAGATAATAAGTGACTTAGTAATTAAATCAAACATGATTTAATTAATAAGAAAACACTTTATTTCTCTAACACCCCCCCCCTAAAGATAAACTTTAGGAGAAGCTAAAAACATAGAAGGAACTACTGAAAGCAAATGGGTCTTGGCAACAAAAAGCCTTATTAGGTACCCAAGTACAAAAGAGAGTCTCTATAAAGCAGAGGAATAGAGAAAACCACATGGGTAAAGCTCTACTCTGAAAAGAGACAAAGACTAGTCTAAAGGACTAAAGAAGCCTCCAAAACTAGGGAATGTTCCAGAAAATAGGAACAAGGATGAACATTTAGAACATCACTGAAGCAAAAATATGCAAACTTTGTCAAGAAGTAATTGTTGATCTGAAGATCCTCCACTAAAATATGACCAAGTAGAGAAGATTGTAATCTGCATGAGTTCCCTCAAATGACACTACTCGAATCAGGAGGCAAACAAAGGAAAACAACTAAAGTTGAAGATACAAAATATTGTAATCTGCATGAGTTCCCTCAAATGACATTATTCGAATTAGGAGGAAAACAAAGGCAAACACCTGAACTTGAAGATACAGATGACATAAAAACACCAAAGTCTAAAAATTTGATCAATCAAAGCTGGAAGATTTCTTCCAAAAATAAAAAAGAGAAGAGTGTCCATATGGTAAATGATCCATCTCACTAAAATGCATAGGTACCTAGCCACTGCATCTACCTAGTACATAGAATCAAATATTGAATACATAGCTCACACTATCAAACCAAGGAAGTAGAAGAACCAATAGTAGAAACCCCCCCATAATGCTGACAAGTTAGTAATGATAGGTACACTAAAAAGATCATCCAAAAGGAACTGCATGATGAAGAAGAAGTTGAAACATTGAAGGTGCAGAGAGAGTACAAACACAAATAAAGATAATGTATCATCTTAAAATGGAAGCACTTCCATGTTAATAATTTTTAGCCCTTTGAGTAAATGGTTTGGGGTCATGTCGAACATCTCGAATGGGTGTTTGACTTGGATTTGGCTTTTTCCCCTGTTTCGCCTCATTTTCCACTTCTTCCCAGCATAGTTCTGGCATCCTGAATTGCAAACCTAAGATTCTTGACCTTAGGTTCAAGGTCGACCTCAACCCTAACCTAGGTCAAAGATGACCTCGACCCTGACCTAGGTCAAGGTCAACCTTAACCTTGACCCTAGGGTCTGAGATCCTCTGAGTTAGCTTTTGGTTTTAGGATTTCATCAAAATCTTATCTTTTCCCTCTTCAAGGCCACTATTTCTCGGATTGTGTCAAATTCTCAAATTAATATTTGAGGTGGACCTTTCTCAAGATTTGTATAGGATTCCTAATTTATTATTGGAGATTAGCCTTTCTCAATTTTTGTGCCTAATGCTCAAATTAACTTTGGGGTTGGCCTTACCTTGATTTTTGTGATAAGGCTCTTAAATAATTATTTTTATTTTTTATATTAAGGGTGGTCCCCTTCTGGAGTTTTATGTCAAGACTTTAATTTAATTTCCTCTCCATGTGCACCTCTCTAGAGTTTTGTGCCATGGACCCTTAGTTATTATTTTCTATGTTGGCCTCTCTAGGGGTTTGTGCCCTAGATCTCTATAAAAGGAGGCCTTCCTCTCTCATTTCATCTATCCACTTTCATAATCAAGTTTTCATGCTCAAGCACTCTCAAGCAAGAAGATCAAGCATTCAAGCATTCAATTCATCAAGGAGATCTATTAGTAGCCATTGAAGGATTCAAGCTCTATGGAGCCCTCTTGTTGAAGATCCATCCATTCAAGCCTCTTCCTATTCCAAGATCCATTCAAGATTGGTGTTGAAGATCTAAAGATAATTAATTTGAGACATCCTACATTTGATTCTACAAGGTGAATTATTCCATTTAATTTATTTACTACTGCAATTTCAATTCAATTTCAAGGTTAATTCCTAAATTGGGGTTTGACCAAGGCAAACCCCCCATCCAAAAAAACAAAACTATTTTTCTTGCAATTACAGGTGTGGGACAATGAATTAAAGTGCAAATATGGATACCCTTTTTGCTAAACTTTTAGGATTTGCGAATAGAATTTCCATCGGAGCTATTTTGGGTCAAGGATGACCTTCAGTGAGGGGTAGGATCCTACCCCAAGGTAAGACCTTGCCCCGCTATCTGGGTCAAGGATGACCTCCCTCAGATCGGAAAAAGATTTCTGGGTTTTGTAGATCTCACAGTTTCGATTAAGGTGGACAGAAATCAATAGTTTTTTAGACTGTTTGAAAGGGTTTTCGACCAATTATTTTTTAGAGGTAAGTACCTTTATTTCTTAATTTCAATATTAATCATCTACATTTACACCCCATATCATCACAATTCCATGTAAGTGTAAAATATTGGTTTTGGGGTCTCTTTTATGTGCAAACCATTGTTCTAGGACCCCATCCATATTTTATCTCTTACAGATACCTGAGGCTAATGTCATTGGAGGAATGCTCACATGAAAAAAATAGATGGAAAATAAAGGAAAACATCAAACCCCCCTGGCACTTTATAATGGAGTGCAAGTACATAGAGCACGAACATGTGCAAGATCTCATACATACAATAGAATGGCACTTTATCTCAATGTGTGTGCATAAAAAAATTCTACAAAAGTGAACTATACACTACTCAAAGAAGAGCTAAGGCTGTTGAAATAAAAGAATAACCAAAGATGAGCCATCCCTCAAAGGGAAAAGATCTCAGGACCTGAAACATCTAAGATATCCACCAGATTACAAAAATGTAATAAAATGAATAAAATATACCTAGAGAAGAATCTATAAAAATGGCTCACAGCATTGGAAAGGTCTCAAAACAAGTTTTCCAATAATATATCATTTTCCCAAAATAGAGTCCTGATGTGCAAGATAGAGCTCCTGAAGTGAAAAATTGAACATCTGGTTTTGATAGTAAAAAATGCCATCAAAAAAGAAAAATCAAAAATTCAAACCTCCAGATCTCAATAGAGCTTAGAACAATCTTTTCGACGATATCTCATTTGCCCAATTTCAACACCGTATGCTAAAAGTTATGAGAAAAAAACCACAAATATGCTGAAGGGCCCAAAAAATGGTGTCCAGGGGTGCTGACATGTGCTAACATCAGCACTTCATTGCATTAAAATTGATGATCGTATGGTCATCGCTGCAAAAAAAGGTCCTTGGGGCTAAAAAATTGGGGCCCTAGTCGCCATATGACCAAGGGCTGATGCTACATCTGCTACGAGCTTAAATTTGACGGCCCCCCCCCCCAAAAAAAATTCAACACAAAACCCTCTAAAATGCAAATCTGATGAACACAATCGAATCTCTCAAGAAGAGGACAGGGGAAAATAGATCTAAAGCTCTGATACCATATTGGATTTGATGAGTAAAAAACCCACAACTGCCAAGAACACTTGCACGCAAACACCTGTCACAGAAAGAGAGAGAAGCAAGAAGCTACAAAGGCCTAAACACATAGATCCATGAAAGAGGAGACATTCTTGATGTGCAAAAATAAAAGTTGCAAATCCAATAAAATGAATATTCTCAAAAAGATTACAAGAGAGATCAATCCTTATAAAAGGAGTTCAAAACCATAAAAGGGTGAACAAACCAAGGTTGCATGATAGTAATTAATAAAGCAATTAATTATTATATACCTAAAGTTTAGCTTAAGCAAAAAGAGCTAATAAGTGACTTGGTAATTAAATCAAACATGATTTAATTAATAAGCAAACACTTTATTACTCTAACAAATATCCTTTATAGTTTGGGAGATATTAATGTTTTAGGGCTTGAAAATGTTATAAAATGTTTAACTTTAATTTTGGACCTTTAAATCATCAAATGGGATGTCAACAAGGTTTGATAATTTAATGATCTAGGAAAAGCATGGTATAGATCTCTTTGATATCTTCATTTTAAAAAAAAAATTAAAAAAAGGAGCTCCATCAAGTTCCCAGATCAAAATTTATGACCTTCAGAAGTTGTACTATTTTAGTGAGGAAAATTTAAAAAAAATCAAAATATTTTGATGAATGTTAACACTCATTTTGGACATATTTTTGGCATATTTTGAGACAAGAAAAATGAGAGAAAAGAGGTCAGCCAAAAATCAAAAAGGTGACACCATCCAAAAGATTCTAAGGTGGTTATACTTCTTAGGATTAAAAATGGCAAAGAGGGATTATTTAGGACAATTCTAGTAATGCATATTGTAGCTTTAGCTTGTAGATTATTGTAATAAGAAGACTCGTGGAATGTTGTAACATCATTTTATTGAAGATTATAGAAAGCAACTATTTTTATTCTTATACTTTTCTATGTATTTCTCTATTGTGGTGTGTGTGTTTGGATGAGTAACGGGAGTACCATTCATCATATTATCATTTTGTAAACTATCTAGTATTGTTTCCCTTTTCTTAGATAGTGCATTCTCCAACCATAAAGGACAAGAGGAGGTACAAATAGCTTTAGTATTGGACTAGGAATTAGGAGAAGAGAAACAAAGGGCTCTCCAATCAAAATATTGTTGTCCAATCTACATATTGTTGTCCTACAATAATAAGCTACATAGAATAACATCCTCTCCTCAAAGTCATGGGTATTCACATTGCCCCTTAGTCTATGATGACACTACTATATCATAAACCTCATCACTAAAATATGGCTTGTGAAAATTCTTGGGTAATTAAGGGTTCCCTCTTTTGGGCATAGCAAGCCACTCCCTTGCAATAAATGTTCTTAGAATATGTTTTTTTCATTAAATTGAGGCTATGGTGAGAAATCAAAGTCAGCATAGACTTCTCTGTCTAGCAATCTAAAACATCCATTGATAGTTGTCTATCTAAAGTGTTGAACAAAGTATTGCCATTTATCCTTATTTCTATGTTGTGGTGATCATAATGGTTTATGCACTTAATAAATAGGTTTGTGCATTACACAACCATAGAGGAGGTAGCTACTTCTAGTCAGCCACTCTCTACTAGCATTTAAGTTATTAGAGGCATATTTTGCTTATTTACTCTTTCCTAGAGTTCTCCTAAGTTTATATGCCCTAAACTTATGTCACTAATTTATTACAACATATTGGTTATGATTGACAAAGGCTTGTACCCAAAATACTTATACTTAATCCTTGAATTTTAGCTAAAACTTATTTTATTAGTTTTTAGAGATTTTGGGTAGAGTAATTGCTAGGGTACACAACTTTATAATTCAGTTAAAAACTACTTTAAATCAATGTATAACATGGTTACCAAAGTGTTAGGATGGTGAGCTTATCAATTTACAATATGTGAGATAAATTTTGAGTTGAATTTAGCTTCCATCCAATCATTTTTTCACAATTATGATTTAGTATGCTCCAAAACCCTCAATGCTCTCTTCCAAATGCTTTGAAATGATTTGATTTGGGTCACTTTTCTTCTTTAAACAACATTGTATTAATTGATCTCCTTAATTCAAATAGTTTGTAATGTTGGGTTGGCAAGCTCCTTAGTGCAATCAAGGATGGTGGATCCAATGAAGGACAGTCCAAACCTTGCAGCCAACAGAATTACATAGCGAAATACTCAACACAATAGACAACACCATAAATGTTTCAAGTAATTTGCATTAACATGTTTGGTTGTAAGGCCTTCCAGGTTAGGGCCAATTACAAAATGAAACAATTCTGCAAGATCCACAACCAGATCCAATACAATCTCAACTAGTTCAATTCTGAAGACAATCAAAAGCTAATGGAAACCCTAAGGCAGATCTAAACTTGAGCTCGCAAACCTCCAAGAAATCTCCTTATTCCTAAGTATGCAAACCCCTAGCTTTGCTACAAATGATTATCATATTACAATCTGATCTACAAGAACATCAAGAACTTTTCCACAACTTTTCTCTCAAGCTATGTATCTAACATTCAAATCTGCTAAGTTGTCTAACTCCTGATCTCCAAATCTCTCTCCCTGAACATCTACCCAAGCCCTCCTTAAATACTAATCATCAGCCACAAGTCGGCTAGATGAAACCCTTAACTTCCCAAAATAAATAATTAAATGCCATACAAGTCATCTTACAAATGTATACAAACATTTAATTATGCATGTTGGCCCAAGACAATGGCTACCAAAAATTAATTCACCAAGTCGGCTCAAAAAATCACACAGAACTCCAGTCAGTAAGTCAGAACTACCGAGTGACAATAAAATTATTGAGCATGCCAGGCATCACCAAGCACCACAGGCCTGATCGAGCAACAATTTCACTGAGCGCTAGAGACTACCAAGTTCCTTCAATGACCGAGACCATCGGTCAAGGCTACAACCGAGTAACACCGGCCAAAATACAAACACTCCATGCAGTTTCACCAAGGACACATAATGCCCTACCTAAACCTTGGATGCCCCTACATCAGACAACCCAGGTTCCAAAAGATGTTCATATGTGAGAAGAACATCTTTCAGGATTCAACACATAAATCCTGAACTAGTTCTTCATGTACAAGTCCCCCACCTTTTCTACATGCAAATTCTTTCACTTCAATTTCCTCTATCTCTTCAAGTCTTTGCTTGACAATGTACAGGTTGGTTCTTCATACTGATCATTCATTTTCTCAAGATCTACAATCTCAACTCGGCTACCAATACTCAGGCTTCTCCTATCAAGTGTTGTATCCATCAAAGGCATCAATGAAAACTTCCTATCATTCTTCTCAATAGAAAATACATTTCTTACACAGTCATAAATAGCTCTACAATCATATTGCCAAGGTCTATCAAGAAATATATCACAACTATTCATCTTCACAATGTCACAAAGCACAAGATCCTTGTACTGGCCAATCTGAACATCGATGAAGCATTGTTCTCTAACTTCCAAAGCATGAACATCTTGTAACCAACCAATCCTATAAGGACAAGGATGTTTCATTCTCTTCAAAACAAGTTTCTAAACTAGGTCCTCAGCAACAAGGTTATCAGTACTACCACTATCAAAAATAACATCAGAGAGTTTACCTTCAGTCTTGCATCAGGTCCTAAACAAGTTACTCCTCTGACAAGGTTCATCCTTTGTACCGAGTAATATTTGATGAAGCAAAAAGTTCTCATATTCAAGTTCATTCTGAATGTTCTTATTCATCACAATAGTTCATCAATCAACCTTCTTCTATGTGCATTCAAAAGAATGGTGTCCTTCCTCCCTGCAGTTATAGAAAGTACCCTTAAAGCTAACTCTACCTATCTTCTTCTTCAATTCCATAGGTTTCTGTTCATCTTCTGCATCAGTTAGTTTCTCCTTCATCGAGTGATCAATCTTTTCCTTCCCTCAGGAGTTACTAGGTTGT
This sequence comes from Chamaecyparis obtusa, assembly GCA_027943335.1. Lineage (NCBI taxonomy): Eukaryota > Viridiplantae > Streptophyta > Pinopsida > Cupressales > Cupressaceae > Chamaecyparis > Chamaecyparis obtusa. The sequence continues at coordinate 295,639 of BSBK01009529.1, forward strand.
TTCCTTTTCAACTTATCTTATGCCTTCAGAGCATACTGATAAGCATCTTCAACAGAATCAATCTTCAGCATACCAAGCTCATCCTGAATATTGAATCTCAGACCATTCACATACCGAGCTATCTTTTCCTTACCAAGCTCTCAGTGTCCAGACCGAATAGTAAGTTTGTAGAACTCCTTGGTATAATCTTCAACAGAAAAATCCTTTTGTTTCAGATTCTGCAACTTCTTAAAAAATTCAAGCTCATAGAACTTAGCTTTCAACTTAGTTACCATCAATCTCCACCGATTGATCTTTGTTTCACCTTCATCTTCTCGGTCTCTCTATAGTTCCTTCCACCAAAGAGCAGCATGTCCTTTCAACTTTGTCTATGCTAATCTCACCTAAAGAAGATCTTCAATTCCTTTCAACTCAAAGAAATCTTCAAGTTCACCAATCCAATCAATCAGATTGTCGGGCTTCAAAGTACCAGAGAAAGTAGAAACTTCCATTTAGTAATTACTAAACCGAGCAGTAGGTCTAGGCAACTGAGTAGTTATGTCTTCACTAGATCTATTCCTCTAGTCATCACCACTAGATCCAGCAGTTTCAAATTCTTCAGCAGCTTCTTCATAGCCATCCTCAGTACCAACATTTTGAGGTATACTAGCAATAGTTCTCATGATCTTGGTGACCATATCATTCTTCATCAATTCCATCTTAGATCTGAAATATGATTTCACCTTCTATGTGATCTGGGATTCAACAGTATCACAAAGATCAGAAATAACTCTAGGGTCCAATCTTCTCAGAGGCATCCTTAAAGATAAGAGAAACCCTCTGCAACAAACCCTCACTGACCACCTTGTGACAATTTCCAAGTTGCAACAAGTCAGATCTCAACCTGCAATCTTGTAAACAACTAGGGCACAATTTCACAAGTCTAGTGCTTTGGATCTGCAATTTAGATTGTGCACAATCTCTTCTCTAATAAGATCAACTTCGCAAGATCATCCTTGCTAGGCCAAGCTTTTGCTTCAACAAGATCAAACCTTCACTCTGATACCACCTAGTGCAATCAAGGATGGTGGATCCAATGAAGGATAGTCCAAACCTTGCAGCCAATAGAATTACACAGCAGAATACTCAACACAATAGACAACACCATAAATGTTTCAATTAATTTGCATTAACATGCCCGGCTATAAGTCCTTTCAGGTTATGGCCAATTACAAAATGAAATAATTTTGCAAGATCCACAACCAGATCCAATACAATCTTAGCTAGTTCAGTTCTGAAGACAATCAGAAGCTGATGGAAACACTAAGGCAGATCTAAACTTGAGCTCGCAAGCCTCCAAGCAATCTCCTTGTTCCCAAGTATGCAAACCCCTAGCTCTGCTACAAATGATTATCATATTACAATCTGATCTGCAAGAACATCAAAACTTTTCCACAACTTCACTCTCAAGCTATGTATCTGACATTCAGATATGCTAAGTTGTCTAACTCCTGATCTCCAAATCTCTCTCCCTAAACATCTACCCAAGCCCTCCTTAAATACTAATCATCAGCCACAAGTCAGCTGGATGAAACCCTTAACTTCCCAAAATAAATAATTAAATGCCATACAAGTTGGCTTACAAATGTATACAAACATTTAATTCTGCATGTCGGCCCAAGATAATGGCTACCAACAATTAATTCACCAAGTCGGCTCTGTTAGCTATTTTTCTTGTATCCTTCAACTCTAAAAGAGAAATATGAAAACCAGACTTGGGGATCTTTGTCTAGTTACACAATTCCACTTGTTCATACAAACTGAGGGGAAAGAAAAAACTAATTAATGAGGATTTGATCCTCCTTCTGCTTCAAGTTCCACACACTCAGGCGGGTGCACCTAAAACATGATAAGATTTGCATACATATAACCCACTAGCTAAACCTCATTATGCATATGTGATCGTGGATAGTTCTTAGACTTATAAAACATGGGAGTCCTACTCAACCAGTCTTATACAGGATCCCACCTGTATGATCCATTAAGAACTAGGAAAATGGCCAATGTGATAACAAGGATAAACTCCTTCTCTTTGAGCTTTGAGCTCAGGCAGGCTAACCCATGGATTCATTTCTTCAAAGAATCACTAACAACACTTGTATTCAGGAAACACAAGTTATAAACATGAATGTTCTCAAACATGAAATTAAAGATGGATTGATTTAAAGATTTGATGATGAAACTGCAGGACAAGCAAGAGACTAGTGCCTTATCTATTGCGCATCAAAGTTGAACAAACATGCATTCCCAAAAAAAAACCTAACTCCAAACTCAAAGAAACCAATTGAAGTGCCTTACAAATCACTCTTCTCATTCCAATTCCTAGACATCAAATTCACGTATAAATCTTAAATTCTCAGAACTTGCATTCAAGATTGACTCTCTCCTTGAAAGAAACTTGAAAACAAGATCACAGCTACCTTATAGCCAGTGCATCAAAATGCCTTACAAACTGACACACAAGAACTAAGACCAGATACACAAAGACATCAACAAGAACTAAATAGGGATTCCATTGTTTTTATTAAAATTCATCTGGTTCAACATATTTACAAGACAAGGAAACACAAAGAAAATAAGAAAAGGCCTGAATACTGCCTAGCAGCATAAATTTTCAACATCCTTTACAATTGAGAGAAAAACCAAAGATATAGCAAAAGGAGGTCAGTTACACCAAACTGACAGCTATCCACTTAGCACAAAATATCTTCAACATTCCTCTCATCTGCCCTGCAACTGAATCCTCAAACTGATCCACTATGTGCAATCATTTCTCTAACCAACTAATCCTGATTCTGATTCTCAGATTTCAAACTCAGACTGCTCTTTCACACTTCACTGAAACTAAAAAAATTCATTGCCATGAGATTCCTCGTTCCTTTCCATTTCCGGAAACATATAACACTTGCATGTTTGGATAAAAAATGAATTCCCAGGACATTTTTTTGTAAACAGGCATGTCATTTAAATTTTTGAATTTATGCCCTATAGTCCAAACTATGTCATTTTTCTAAAAAAATTCTACACTTTTAAATTTATCATTTTAAGTCTGTAATATTATATTATTTTATGCACTTTATCCATAGAATGCACCAGAACTTGACACTTGTCATCTTTTCATTGGATGCTCGGACTAACCTCAGGCTTGACCACCTCATTTGGAGAACTGGCAACCACATGCATTCTCCAAATCTCAGAATGATGACTTTAACCATGGTTACCTCTGGCGATTTGGCAAATAGGCCATTCTCTGAATCTCCAAATCAATCCTTAACCCTGAGTCAAACTTGGAGAATTGGCGACTAAGCCTATTCTCATAATCTCAAAATGAATTCTCACTAACCACCAAAATTGGGAGAACCAGCGACCAAGGTAATCTCCAATTCTCTGAATGCTCTGTCTTGACCGCCAACCATTTGGAGAATGGGCGAATGCATACTCTCTGAATCTCTAAATTATTTCCTTAACCACCAAGTATTTGGAGATCACACGAACAGGTTATCTCATGTTCTCTGAATGCAAGCCTCTAACTGCTAGGAATCTGGAGAACTAGCGACCAAGTGTTCTCTAATTCTCTGAATGCTAGGAACATGACCGCTAGGATTGTGAGAATGGGTGACTAGGCTTATCTCCAATTCTTTGAATGTTAGCTACTAACCACCAAAGATCTAGAGAACCAATGACCAAGCATTCTCCAATTCTCTAGATTTCTACCTTAACCGTCAGCCTATCACGAGATCAAGCAAATGGCTTCCATGTGTCCACTTTGTCCAGTCATTTGCCATGTCATCTCCTACAAAATTACCTTAAAGATTTCTTTTCATTCTCATTCAAAATATGTGGGACCCGCCATGCATAGAGACCTCTAGCCAAGGGGCCCACCAAGAGCCCTTGCCTCTTTACTTATTTTACATTGTAAGTGCCAGAGGATTTAAATACATGAAACTCCCCAATCCCAATGAATGTGGGATAATTGTCACAAAGGTTTTTATGGACAGTTTTGACAGTGCCTAACTTAGTCACCTTTATCTCGCAAACCATGTCACATTTTCAAAATCTCTCTAGTGTAAATCAAGAGAACTAGGTTTGCGACAACATATCCAAAATTTAGCCCGATCCAACGATTCAATAAAAAGTTATGCCCCCTGTAATATGACTATGTTTTTTTTTCTTGCAAATCTGCATTTTCAAAATCCATTGCATGGGCTATTTCTTCTTTGCTTTCTCAAAAAGACTATTTCCATTTAATACACAACATCCATGTTACATTTAAAATTCCTCTTCTAATTTGTTCTATGCACATCTTTCCTTCACTGTCATGCACCACATTTTGATTGCCTTCAGCCTGCAATCACTTTCGTTGGCCAGATGTGCCCAGCCAAGCCTTGCATCTCTTTTAAACACTCATGCTGGCAGCCCCTTCTATTGTTTGGTGTGACGTGTAATGATCACAGCCCTCAACACATATTCACACTGATTAAACATGCTGGCATTTATATATTCATATTAAGGCTGGAAACCTCTCAATCATGGTCATTTTCCTTCAATGCTCATTTGGGTTCCATTTCCTTGGCCTTTTGAAACCACTGAAAGAAGATATAATAAACACTCATTTCCTTCTTATCAAACCAATATGCATTGGCAATAGTAGTCAATTCCTTGATGATTTTCATTACACTCAAACAGTTAATGACACTGGCATCCTTGGTCGCCTTTCATTTTGTCCATGTTAAGTATACACATAATCTCTTGAAGACATTAAGCACAAGGCATCACTCTTGATGCACACCTTCCTCCGTAAGACCGAGATTCAGTCAACCTCTTGAAGTAGAACCATGGCGCGTCAAAGATTCAATCACATAATTCACTTTTTACATTTTGGAAAAATTGACCATCAACACCGACTGGCTCCTAGAAGCAACCTCAAAAATTGACAAAAGGAAACTTTCAAAGACCAAAATCTTGGGCATTGATTCACCCCCAAACAAGGAACATGAATCCACAATTAACATGCCTAGAAAATTAGATGATGAATTATCACTAAACACCAAAGTCAGCCAGTCAGTAACATTTTGAAACAAAACAGTGAAATAAGAAGAAATTGGGTTTGGAATTAGCATGGGAAAGTGATTAAACGGGTGCATGGGGAGCCAAAAATTGGCAAGATGACTCACTCCCATGCCTAAAATATGATGCCACAATTGGCATGTCATGACCAATCATAGGACAAAAGATATTCAAATACAAATAGGGCCTGCTACAACAAATTGACACTTAGGCACAAATGCAGATTCAGACAAGTGCTCAAAACAAGACATCACGAAACAACTTGAAACTTGAAATTAGTGACCTGAGATGCCTTCAAATGATAAAGAAAGGGTAATGAATACTTGACATGCATAATAGACCTCAAAATCTCATTCGGGAAAATAGGCACAAAAGCACATATAAGGCCTCAAACTGCAAAATAATAACATGGTACTCAAAAACCCATGTTATATTTTTTGAGTCCCAATAGTCTCAACAAATCACACAGAACTCCAGTCGGTAAGTCAAAACTACCGAACAATAGTAAAATTATCAAGCACACCAGGCATCACCAAGAACTAGTGTCGACTGAGCATCACAGGCATGACCGAGCAATAATTTCACTGAGCGTCAGAGACTACCAAGTTCCTTCAGTGACTGAGTTTCCTTCAATGACCAAGACCATTGGTCAAGGCTACAACTGAGTAACACCGGCCAAAATACAAACACTCCATGCAGTTTCACCGAGGACACAGAATGTCCTGCCTAAACCTTGGATGCCCCTACATCACTCCTTCAGTGTCAACTTTCAAAAATTGTCTTTTTGGAAAAAGAAGAGGGATTTTTCTAAGTTCTTGAGACCTTGTCAAAGTCTGATAGAGGTTTCTAAATCTCTTTTCCTTTCCGCTTTGTTATTTTTTATTTTCTTATTTTCTTTTCTTTCAAAAGTTCTTGAAGTGGAAATTAAGTCACTGTAGAGTAGGGAATTTGCTACCCTCAGGATATCGAGGCCCCGTAGAGAAAATGTACCTTATGCTACCTCACACTACCTCACTTACTAGTGCTCTAGTGAGGTAAGGAGATAAATTGAATAAAAGAACTACCAACTAAATAAAGAAATTACATTTCTGGAGTAACTAGCAATGCAAAAATGTAAACATATTTTGATTACATAAATGGAAAATTGAAACAATAAACTTATTACCCTACAACAGACACAATCTCGGCCTTGGATGTCAGCATGCCACGGGGATGTCTACACACTGTACTCTTGTCTATAGGGATAGAAAATTAAAAAAATAGTCTATCTCACTCCTACATATTCCTCTTTGCTCAATGAACTTGTTTACCACCTACACACAAAGATAGGGGAAAATGTTAGGGTTGTATCGGGGCTTCTCATAGTCAAACCCTCGTTTTAGTGCTTCCACCTCCACAGAAAACCAAATAGATAGATTTGGAATAAAACTAATAAACAATAACATAAAATAAATAAAACCCACTTAATGGAGCAAACCCCCTATTACATAAGATATACAATAGAAACAAACCCCAATTAATGGAGGAAAACCCTTATTGCATGAGATAAATTATATTGATAAAGTAATAGAAATAAACCTCATGCAGTCAAGAACCCCTATTACATAAAATAAAAATTCAAATAGATAATAAAAGTACTATAAGATTTGATAAATGAGACATTAGATGTACAAAAGATAAGAGAGAAGAGATAGTGTTACAAAGTGTAGACTAAGTTATCGCAAGATAGTGCATAGATTTTGATAGAGCTTTGTTTTGGATATTAGAGAAAGAGCCAAGAGTGTGATTGTGTTGCCACAAAGTGATAAATGAGAAGAGTGGATAGTTTTGTTTCTCAAAATGGACAAGAGTAGTCATTTCAAACACGTCCAAGCGAAGGGACACACATCAAAAGTGGTCTAATGCAGAATGTGCATTTTTTGAATTTGGAACCTTTTCAAGACATTTTCACATCGTGTTGTCATCCAACCAAATCGACTCTTAATTTTGGCCAAGGCTCATGAACACTTTGTACTTTGGATCCATGATGTCAAAATTCTAAATCTCAATCATAGATTTTTTCACTGATGCACTGAGCCTAGTGTTCAGATGTCATAAAAACACAAGGTACAATGTTCAACACTACATTTTTCCCCTACAAATATATTGATCAACTCAGGGGATCAAGTGCACTAAAGTAGCTTAAAAAGATATGTTCATTGAAGTCATGAAGTGCATTAATTACCTTGAAAAGGATAGTAGTGGCCACAAAAGTCAACCAAGTGAACACAGTTGATGTTTCCAATGCTTAGCGCAAAACCACAACATCAATCATGAAAAATCACGTATTGCAAAAATTACAATTTTGTTAGTATCAAAAATAGAAGAATCTACTTTAGAGAGAAGATTTCTCCAAAGGCATTAGTACCAGCCTAAACCAAAAAATTTGATTAAGTGTGAATATATGCCCCCTCCTGGTTTTTCCCCAATAGGTGAGGAAAAACATGAAGGAAAAGAAGCTAAGATCACCACAAGAATAATTTACATTTTGGGGAGTATTCAGCTATATATTAGAAAGGTGGGCCCTAGACAGGGTCATTTGCACTATTTATTATGATAATTTAATTCAATTTTCCATAGAATTTTAAACTACCATAGTTGAGGAGCAATGTACCAGTGTGGAGGAAGAAAAGTGTTGGATTACTAAGAAGGGGGTGAATCAGTAATCAATGATTCTTTTAACCTTAAAAATTTTAACTATGATTCAACTCGGTAAGATAAACTTCAGTAGTAACTGATAACAACAGTAAATTAACTTTTTCAATCAGCAACTTAAAGTAATCAACAAATGACATGCGCAATAAACATTCAACACATTTGACACCATTATTTAACATGGAAACCCAATTTGAGAAAAACCATTGTGGGAATTGTCACCCACCAATCAAAATTCTCTTCCGAAGTATGTTCGGTTAAAAGTCAATCTTGTTGAAGATTACAATGTACATTGTTAAATGTGACCTTGTTAGGGGATTTGCCTTAGATCTATTAGGATCTTCACCCTGTTAAGAGTGGCATGGTTAAAGGGATTTTAACACTCTTCTAGAGTGTCACCTCTCTCAAGGATTTACAATAAGACTGTTAAATCCACTCGGTTAAGAGATTTTCCTGCTACAAATTTTAATAAGCAACAGTATAAAATTTGATCTATAAATCTGCAACTACCTCTTGCTTAGTCAGATCCCTTGTGTGCTCTTTGTCTTCACTTCATTCATTCACTATTTGATGGCCTCAACACTTCATCAATCTCTATTATAGACTTAGATTTCCACCTTTTTATTCTTCACTGCATCACTCGGCAACACATCAACACTTCAACTAGCCAACTTGTTTTTCATTTAGTTTCATCTTTTATATAGACTCTATTTTTCCTCTTAATCTGCTTGATTATCATTTCCTCTATTTATTCTAAATTGTCAGATCATTGTCTTGAACTAATTCAATGAACTTGGCACTCGGTAAAACTTATTATCATCACCTCAAAACTTGAACTTTTCATGGAACTTGTACCTTCATTGTTTTCCACTTAAATATTTACCATAGATCATCACCTTGAATTTTCCTAATCGTTGATCTCTTTAACTAACTCTTATTCTTCCTTGGAATCTTCCATATCATTGTGGCTCTTCATTAAATGTCATTCTGATCCTTGTATTTAATTTTTGTCTCATTATCGGTGCCCTTCCTCTTCCTTCAACAGAAATATTGTTTGCTTCACTTGGAAACTAACTCCTTGCACTTAGTGTCTTGGCCTCCTTTCTCTTTATAAAAAATTACTTTCCTTTTACTGAATGACTTCTTCCTGCTCAGTCACTAAATTGTTTTATTTTCCTTGTCAACTTTCTAACCTTTCTGATGTAGGAGCATCTTGGGTCCTTGGCAATCCTGTGTAACCAAAAACATTTTGGAGTTTGTCAGTGTTGCTCAGTTTCTTCTTTGACCGAGTTGGTCAGTTTCCTTTGGTTACCGAGTGTGGTCGGTTATCTCCTGGGTGGTCAGTTGTTTCTCTGGCGCTCGGCGATGCTTGTCTGTTGCTCGATCATCCTTTCTTACCGAGTAGTTTATTTTTGTTTCTATTGAGGCTGACTTGTGCATTTATGTTGGGTTATAGATTTAATGCTGGAATCAATCATTAGGAAGCATGTGGTCCCAGATCTGACCATTCCTTCCATTGATTGTGGATCTGAAGACCAACTCAGTTTGGTAGACTCTTGTATAAATGTAGTTGTTTGGTTGTAGTTTAGAGGTAGTTAGTAGAAGAGTAAAGATAATAGATTAGAGATTTTTGGTAGATCCTCGCATGTTTCAGGAATTTTTTAATTCATTGTAATATATAGCCCTAACCGAGAAGGCCTTACAACCCAGCATGTATGATTCTATTTGATGAAAATTAATGAAATATCATGCATTCTGTCTCTCATTGTTGTTGTTAATTGCTTATGTGTGTTGTTGAGCAGGCTGGATCATTAGGGCGTGCCATTGTTTGGCCCCTCATGACCCTACCCTGTGTTAGTTGGTATCAGAGTCAGGTGATATCTTGATCTAGGTTTGCAGATCTAGGTTTGTAGGTTCCTCTTGAGAAGCCCTAGTTGATTATTGTGGGGTAGCAGATTGTGATCTTACCTGCAATTGTAGAGGGTTGTCAAGATGGTTCATGGGAGGTGAGATGCAAATCCAGGATTGGTAGATATGCTAAGGTAGATTGCTACTAGGTTAGAAGTCATTGAAATAGACCAAAGAAGAGGTAGGCATCTTGAAGATGTTAGTGATGATTAAATTGAGGAAGAACAGGCGAATGCAGAACCTGCACTTGTTATGGATCAAGGTGAAGAAATATTTTTGAAGGCTTTGACAAGTTTGAAGTCTACACCACATTTCAATCCTCCTGAGTATGGTGGAAAGCTAGATTTTGATGAATTGGTGGACTTGATCACCGAGATGGAAAATTATTTTGAGTATGAAAACATTCCTGAAGACAAGAAAGTGAAGATTGCAAGCACAAAGTTGAAAAGTCATGCATCCTTATGGTGGAAACATTTGCAGCTGGATAGGAAGAGGAAAGGAAAAGACAAAATCAAGGTATGGAATAAAATGGTGAATAAATTGAAAGGAAAGTTCTTACCTTGTGATTATCAAATTAACCTAGTTCTATGAATGCAAAGTTTAAGGCAGAAAGATAGCTCAGTAAAAGAGTATAGTGAGGAATTCTGTAGATTAGATATCAGATCTGGACATGATGAAGATGATGTGGAGAGAATTCATAGATACCTGAATGGTTTGAGAGTTTCCATCCAAGAGGAAATTAGTTTGGTCAAGTTGCAGAGCATTGAAGAGGCTTATCAATTTGTATTAAAGGTCAAGGAGAAATTGAAAAAAAGACATAAGAAAAGACAAAGAGATCGAGGTGGTAGATTCCCTAGAGGAAGAGGTATATCTAATGGTAAAAATGGTAGATATGAACCTAAAAAGACAAATCTGGATAAAGGCAAGACCGAGTGGAAAGGTGAAAGTTCATCTAGAGGCAGAGGCAATAACTACCGAGGTGGTTATAGCAGAGGAAGTTTCTGAGGAACTTGTTACAATTTTGGAGAAGGACATAGATCTTTTGAAAGTACACATGCTAGTAAGAAGGTTGGTAGCAATAGAAATGCTTTGGTGCAAGAAGAGTCACCGAATGAACTTGAGAAAGAAAATAACTTGATGGTAAGGAGAGCACTATAGAATGAAAGCAAAAAGGAAGATCCGGTAAGGAAAATTTTGTTCAAGACTAGATGTAGAGTTTTTGACAAATTTTGGAAGGTAATCATTGACAGTGGTAGCTCAAAGAATTTGGCATCTAAAGAGATGGTCACAAAGTTGCAGTTGGAAAGGTTGGCACATCCGAAGCCCTATCAGATTTCATGGATCAAAGATGAGCATACACTCTTGGTAAGTGAACAATGCTATGTGAATTTGAAGATTGGAAAGTACTATGATAAGGTGTTATGTGATATCATGCCTATGGATTGTTGTCATATTTTTTTGGGTAGACCTTGGCAATATGATAGACATGCTATATATGATGGGAGATTGCATAAGTATACTATTGTGGCTGATGGAAAGAAACAAATCTTGTTACCATTGATGGAAGAACCTGTTAGTAATGTTTTCACATCTATGAACATTTTTTTGATGGAGGGAAGAAAGTTTGTCAAAGATTTGAAGAAGAATGATGTATGTTTTTCTGTGACTCGTAACAAACTGAGTAAGAAGATAGAGGATAGTGTTCCTGAAGAGATTGATAAGTTACTCACCGAGTATAGTGATATCATTTTTTATAATGTGCCTAATGGTTTGCCACCGAAGAGAAGTATTGATCATTGCATGGATCCAATCCCTTGAGCTAGTTTACTGAACAAGGCACCTCATCGATTGACACCTACCGAGAATCTGGAATTGAACCGACAGATTCAAGAGTTGCTGGAGAAAGGTTTGATCAGAAAAATTTTGAGTCCTTGTGTAGTACCTATTGTATTGGCACCAAAAAAGAATGGATAATGGAGAATGTGTACTGATTCCAGAGCAATCAATAAGATAACAGTGAAATATAGGTTTCCTATACTAAGAATGGATGACATAATAGACAGTTTGACTGGAGCAAAGTATTTCACCAAAATTGATTTGAAAAGTGGGTATCATCGTATCAGAATCAAAGAAGGTGATGAATGGAAGACTACTTTCAAGACAAAAGAAGGTTTGTATGAATGGTTGGTTATGCCTTTCGGTTTAACTAATGCACCGAGTACTTTTATGAGGCTGATGAATGAAGTTTTGAAGAAATTATTATGTAAGTTTGTGATTGTATATCTTGATGACATTTTGATATTTAGTAAGACCAAAGAATAATATTTGTTGCATGTTAGACAAGTTTTGCAGAGACTAAAAGAAGAAAAGTTGCTAATAAATCTGAAAAAGTGTTCATTCATGAAAGAAGAGATTATGTATTTGGTATTGGTGATCTCAGCTGATGGTTTGAAGATGCATCCTAAAAAGGTTGAATCTATTTTGAATTGGCCCACACCTATGAATGCTAGTGAGGTAAGATCATTTCATGGTTTGGCAAGTTTTTACCCAAAAGTTCATAAGCAATTTTAGTTCTATTTGTAATGCTATTGTTGGAAACTATAATTGAAGCAATTGTTGTATTGTCATTGATGTCAAACCTTAACTGGTAAGACTATTGCTATTTAAGAAAGTACTATATCTATTTGAGTGTTGCTAAGGGGAAAGGCAAGGTTGGTAACAACAGCACCTAAGGAAACGTTGAGTTATCTAGATACTTCAATGAGTACTTGATTATGTGGCACAATGATAAGATAATGTATTGTTTATCTAAGTAAGAATGAAGACTAAACTGGTAGGCTTAACCGAGAATAAGTGAAGAAATCTAGTTTAAGCTGAGTTTTGTTTGTGTCAACCAAGCTAGTGTATGTCGAGTAAAAATAGTGTTGATTGAACACCAGTTAATTGTCGAGGAAGATAGTGTTAGCCGAAAGAATAGTTTATGTGGTGACCGAGCTTTCCAGAGAAGACTGAGAAGTTGGACATAGTATTGACTAAGCATCAGTATTTTGCATTTGTTGAAGAATTCAAATTTCCAGCCGACATCATTGAATTCTTGAATTATGTAAAATGTGTTGACTTTATTTATTGATTGTATGAAAGCATTTAATGCACTGTAAAATGTTTTATTGTAAATCTTTAAGAGATTCAAGATATTTCTTTGTAAGATAAGCTGAAGAACATAATGTAGGATGGATTCAATGAATCTAACCTAACCCTAAGATCTACGAAAGAGATTAAGCGGCAAAAGATGTATTGACCTAATTGAGGTACTATTAAGGAAACCTAAGCGAGAGGTTGAAGGTGGGTAGAGAAAAAAGTGAATGCTGAAAGTGTTGTTATTGACTGTCTAAGCATAAAAGGCTGAAGGTGAAGTGTTGTGATTGCTTGAAGGGTTTCAAGCACATCAGTGATGGAGATGGAAAAGGTTCAGAGTTAGTAAGCCAACATATGTGTACGGAATTGGATCTGATATTTGCAAAGTGAGTTGTATGTTTCTCAAATCAATATTACTGCTACTTTCTAACCATTGTAACAGTCAAAATCCTTTTAACAGAGGTTGACCTAACAGTCATAGGTATAAATCCTTTGAAAAAGGTTGCATTCTAATAGAGTGTATGTAAGTCCTATAACAAGGTGCACTTTTAACAGAGTGGTTGAAATCCTTTAACCGTGTCACACCTAACAGTGTGTTTGTAACCTTTGATAGGGTTGGCTTTTTACCGAGCTCACTTTAGAAGAGTGAACATAACAGTAACATGTTACAAATTGGTTTTTCCCTAATTGGGTTTCCACTATAAATCCCGATGTTGATACTTGTGTGAATGTTTTGGTTTGAACATTTTTGTGTTTTACAAGTTAGATGCTATTGGATAAGTGGACTGCACTGTTATATGTTTGTGTTATGCAATCAGTAATGACCGAGTAGGTGTTGATTATTAGATTTGATTTGTTGAAGAGTTTAAAATTTTTTTTTATACATCTGGACCTAAGAACAAATGATTCACCCCCCCCCCCCCTCTCTGTTGTTCTAAACCATATTAACAGCTATGACTTAGACTATGAGAGGAGATAAAAGAGAATTCAAGTGGACACATGGAGCTAATAAAAGTTGTGAGACTCTGAAGTAGAAGGTTGTTGAATTACCTATTTTGGCATTGCCTGATTTCAGTAAGGTATTTCAAGTGGAATGTGATGCAAGCAGAAGAGCAATTGGAGCTGTGTTGAGTCAAGAAGGTAAACCTATTGCTTTCTTTAGTGAAAATTTGAATGATGCTAGAAGGAAATATTATGTGTATGATCAAGAATTCTATGCTATTGTTCAAGAACTGAAGAAATGGAGACATTAATTGATACTGAGTGAATTTGTGTTGTATACCGATTATAAGGCTTTACAATATTTGGGTAGTCGTAATAAGTTGAATCAGAGACATATGAAATGGGTTGAGTATTTGCAGAGTTACACATTTGTGATAAAGCATAAGAGTGGGGTCACTAACCAAGTTGTTGATGCATTGAGTAGAAGAAGATCTTTGATGATAGAGATGAAAATTGAAGTTCTTGGTTTTGATGAGATGAAAGATTCTTATGAGTTTGATCCTAATTTTTCTGAGCCATGGAGAAAGTGCAGAGTGCCTATTCAAGATCAACAAGATACTAAATGGGATGAATATTTTATTTAGGAAGGTATGTTTTTTAAAGGTATTTAGTGGTGTATACTAAGAGGAGTAATGAGAACTAATTTGATAAAGGAGAAACATAGTAGTGGTTTGGCTAGACATTTTGGTATTGATAAAATATGGAATTTGCTTAAGGAGAAATAATATTGGCCACAGTTGTATAAAGATGTTCAAAAATTTATGAAAAGTTACATGGAGTTTGTCAAGTTGCAAAAGGAGTAAGTCAGAATACTGGATTGTATGTACCAATTGTTGTACTTGAGAAACTTTGGATTGACATCAGTATGGATTTTGTTCTTGGCTTACCGAAGATAATAAGAGCTAATGATTCTATATTTTTTGTTGTGGATAGATTTTCAAAGATGACACATTTTATACCTTGTAGAAAGACATCAAATGTAGTACATGTAGCAGATCTTTTCTTTAAGTATATTGTCAAATTGCATGGATTACCGAGGAGTATTATCTCTGACTGAGATAGTTTGTTGGATACTTTTGGAAGACCCTTTGGAAGAAATTTGGCATTGAGTTGAAATATAGTTCTACATTTCACCCACAAATCAATGGAGAGATTGAAGTTGTGAATAGAAGTGTGGGAAATCTTTTGAGATGTTTAGTTGGAGACACACCGAGTAATTGGGATTCTATATTGGCACAAATAGAGTTTTCATACAATAATTCAGTGAATAGGAGTACTAGAAAGACACCATTTAAGATTGTGAATGGCACACAGCCAAGAGGTATATCTGATTTAAGGGATATTACTGATGAAAGTAAGAGAAGTGCTAAAGGAGTAAAATTTTTTGAGTACATGAAGACATTGCATGAAGATGTGAAAATCAAGATGGAAGAGAGTAATCAGAAATACAAAGATAGAGTTGATAGATCAAGGAGACATTAAACTTTTGATGTTGGTGATGAAGTGATGGTTCATTTGAAGAAAGGTTGATTTCCTATTGGAACATATGGGAAGATGAAGATGAAGAAGTTTGGACCTTGCAACATTTTGAGGAAATTTGACAGTGGAAATGCATATGAGATTGAGTTACCTGATGACATGGACATATCACCAATTTTAACATTGTTGATTTGTATGAGTATCATGAACCTGATGAAGAAGTGACAGTACTAATAGAGTATCCTAAGAAGTAGAATGAAGAATTTGAGTAGATCCTAAAGAAAAGAGTTGGCAAAAGTACAAGAGGAAAACAATATATGGAATATTTGGTAAAATGGAAGAATAGACCAATAGAAGATAGTTCATGGATTTCATAGTCTGAGTTGGATGTAGCTTGGATCATACCTACCAAATGATTTGGAGAATCATTTCAAAATAACCCTAGGTGTTTGATGCAAGAACATCTTGGGTCCTTGGCAATCCTGTGTCACCAAAAACATTTTGGAGTTTGTCTATATTTCTCAGTTTCTTCTTTGACCGAGTTGGTCAGTAGTTGGTCGATTTCCTTTGGTTACTAAATTTGGTCAGTTATCTCATGGGTGGTTAGTTGTTTCTCTTATGCTTAGCAATGCTTGTCTGTTGCTCGGTCATCCTTGCTTACCGAGTAGTTTCTTTTTGTTTATGTTGAGGCTGACTTGTGCATTTATGTTGGGTCACATATTTAATACTAGAATCAATCATTGGGAAGTGTGTGGTTCCAAATTTGACCATTCCTTCTGTTGATTATGGATCTAAAGGCCGACTCAGTTTGATAGACTCTTGTATAAATGTAGTTGTTTGGTTGTAGTTTAGAGGCAGTTAGTAGAAGAGAGAAGATAATAGATTAGAGATTGTTGGCAGATCCTCCCATGTTTGAGGACTTTTGTAATTCATTGTAATATTTGGCCCTTATCAGGAAGGTCTTACAGCCCGGCATGTATGATTTTATTTGATGAAAATTAATGAAAGATCATGCATTCTCTCTCTCAATGTTGTTAATTGCTTCTACGTGTTGTTGAGCAGGCTAGATCATTAGGGTGTGCCATTGTTTGGCCCTTTGACCCTGCCCTGTGTCACTTTCTCACTTTTCCAATCTCTTTTACTGACTTGATATCATCAAATGTAAAGTATAAAATAACTAAACCATTATTACCTTATCATTGTCTGATTTGTATTTGTTGCCCAATTAAGTTCTTCAACTTCACTAACTCCTTCACAACTTTTCACTTCCTCTTTTTCCTTTACTCACTCAACTTATATCATACTCCTGATGATATGGAAACTCAATATAAACCATAAATCAATTTTTTGACATCAATGATAAAGTAACAACTGATATAATCCTTCTACAATATTGTATAACTCTTATCTCGGTCTTCATCATCATCACCATCAGTTCGGGTTAACAATCTCCCTCTTTGACATTGATGACAACATTGTCAATTGATGATGGCAATACTCTAATATCTCTATTATGTTCTTGTTGTAGCTCTCTATTTTTCAGTCTTTTCAGTCACTATGTTCTGTCATTTTCTCCCTCTGAACTTTATTATATGTGCTTGTCTGAAAATTTTGTTGGAAATATGGATGGAGTAACTAAGAGGGGGGGTGAATTAGTTAACCACAAAAATATTACCACAGATCCCTTAGATGTCTTATTAAATCATTTACTTTTGTTACTCGGCAAACAAAGAGAAATGTTGTAACTCGGTTATTGCAGTGAGTGTTAATTATAACTGATCTTAAGCATTCATTAGTGATTAACATGCATGCATAAAGAAAATAACATGAACACATGTGACACCAGATTTAACGTGGAAACCCAATTTGGGAAAACCACCAATGTAACTAGTTACTATTTTTCACTCTTCTAAAGTGAGCCCTATTAGGAGCCAACCCGGTTAAAGGTTACAAAACACACTATTAGGTGTGACCTTGTTAGAGGATTTAATCACCCTGTTAGGAGTGTCCTTGTAAGAGTTCTTTGAAACAATTCAATAGAACTGTCACCTTGTTAGAGGATTTACAAAATGGTTGTTAAACCAACTCTGTTAAGAGATTTTGAAATCACTGCTACAATGGTAAGAAAGTAACAATGAAATGACCTGAATAAGATGCAACTAAATTGTTGATTACAGATTTTTTTCTACTTCACTAGATCCTTCCTAATCAAATATATCTTCTCTGCTCCTCAAGGATATCTAGCCATCCTTCAAAATTCACACACACCTTCCTTCAAAATGATTGATTCATTTGCATGTTCGCTCATCCATCCATTCACACATCCACACATTGAATTCTCAACTTGACCTTTTATATATACCATTCAAATTGATAAGTCAGCTCATATACATGTTACAAACACTAATAATCATTACCTCAGTCGGCTAGAATAAATATACTTTATTTCTCAAAATTAACAAAATCCTTCATTAGCCGACCTTGCACGGTAAACACTGATCCTAAAAAGATTTCCTTTGTTGACCGAATGAAGCTCGGTTACCACTATGAATTATGCAACATCCTTTGGAGACCAAGTGAACTCGATAAACACTAACTTTTCTTCGTTAATCATGGAAGCTTGGTTAACACTATTTTCTGCCATATTTTCCTTTGACGCCTGAGTGATCTCGGCAAACACTAAAAATCACTTAGCTAACCAATTGAGCTTGGTGGACACAGAGTGATAATTGATATGATATTTGTGTGACATCAAGGACAACACACAATTAGACAATTGTATCCAACAAATTTATCTTCTTAGCATATGTTCTTTAGTCTGTATTCTCCCTCTTAGCTACTTATTCTTACTTTCCATCTTTCTTTTCTTCTGATCATCAATTCGCCATCTTCTCTCTCTTTGTGTTCATCAAAAATCTTCATTTCTCTGTAATCATCAATAGCTTATTCTCCCCCTTTGAAAAATATTCCAAAGATACATACTCTTGAAAACTTTATTCAAACGGTGGATCATACCTAGCATGCACTGATATCTCATTGCATACATAATCATTTTTCACCACTCCAAGCATCACCTAAAGAGTGAACACTAGCATCGACTCACAAAATAGATATTCTAATGAATCCTTGAATTAATGCAACATGCATCTTGCTTCAGTGAATATTGGATAGGGGGAGGACCCCTAATTTACCTCTAAGATACTCAAAAGAATCCTTTGGTAGTGGCTTAGTGAATATATATGTTATTTGCTCCTTTGAATTCACATACTCCAATATCACATGCTTGTCTTAAACTTGTTCTCTCAAGTAATGATACTTGATAGAAATGTTTTTGGTCTTCAAATGCATCATCGGGTTCTTTAATATGTTGATAGCACTTGTATTATCACAGTAAATAGTAACTGGATCGGTAATCTCCTCTTGCATACCTTCAATTAGTTGTTTGATCCATATAATGTTTTCACAATTCATAGTTGTTGCTACACACTCTACCTCAACTGTAGATTGTGATATACAACTTTATTTCTTACTCACCAATGTCACTAATCTTTCTCCTAAAAAGAAAGCTCCTCCATGTGTACTTTCCCTATCATCAATGTTTCCAACCCAATCAGCATCAGTGTAAACTTTTTGATCAAAATCTCCTTCGTTCTTGTATATAAGACCGATGTCTTCAGTACCTTTCAGATATCAAAATATTCTTTTAACTACAAACATGTGTGATTCCTTTGGATTGGCAAAAATTATTGCAATAATACCTACTGCATGAGCAATTTCAGGTCTACTATGTATAAAATATTGTAGCTTACCAATCATTGATAGGTAGAGTGTCTCATTCACTTCATTTGACTCATCTTCTTTTGAAAATTTTCAACCAATAGCCATCGATGTTCCAATTAGTCTTGAATCTTCCATACCAAATGTCTTTAGGATCTCCTTGATGTATTTTGACTGTGTGATGTAGATCTCATCTTTGACTTGTTGAATCTATAGTCAAATAAAGAATTTTATTTCTCTTATCATGGACTTCTCAAATTCCTTTCTCATCTCCTCAGCAAAATATTTGCACAATATGTTATTTCCTCCAAAAATAATGTCACCAACAAATATTTCAGCAATAAAAATCCTATCATTACTATCACATTTCAAATACACATTGTTATTGTCACTTGTTCTTTGAAATCCAATCTTGATTAAATATGAATGTAACCTTTCATACCATGCTCAGGGTGCTTGTTTCAAACCATACAGTGTCTTGTGTAGTTTACATACCATGTCCTTATTAGTATTCTCAACAAATCCTTCAAGTTGTTCAACATAGACTTCTTCTTCAAGAATACCATTAAGAAATGCAGACTTAACATCCATTTGATAAACTTTAAATCTTTTATAAGCAGCATGTGCTAGTATAATTCTATCTCCTTCTAATCTAGCAACAGGTGCAAAAGTCTCACCATAATCAATACATTCTTCTTATGCATACCCTTTGCAAACTAGTCTATCTTTGTTTCTGATCACATCTCCATTTTCATTCAATTTGTTTCTAAAAATCCACTTAGTACCAATAACATTTTTTTGTTTAGGTCTCGGTACCAAAGTCCATGTGTTGTTCTTTTCAATTCGATCTATCTCTTCTTTCTTAAATTTAACCCAATATTCATTATTCAATGCATCTTTTACTATTCTCAGTTCAAATTCAAAAATTAAACATGTATTATCTCTTAACTTACTTCTTGTCATAACTTTAGCATTCTTGTCTCCAATAATCTTTCTCGATGAATGATGTCTTCTCACATACTTGGCTAGGATAGGCTCGGTAGGTTGTGGAAGTTTGTCATTTTTAGCATTCAGTGGTAGCTTTCTCTATTCATTTTCCTCCTTGGTTTGTACTGCAGGTAAGGTATCAGGAACTTCAAGTTGAATATATACAAATCTTTGATAGTCCTCGGGTTCCTTTTTGTTGTCTTCATCATTTTTCTCTACAAATTCATCAATCCTTACATTTGCAATTTCTACAATTTTGTTAGTAGACTTGTTTAAGCACTTGTAAGTCTTTCTCTTTGTAGAATATCCTAATACTTTTCCTTCATCACCTTTATGATCAAACTTTCCATCTCTAGCATCCTTTAGAATGTAACATCTACTTCCAAGTACTTTGAAATAACTTACATTCAGTTTGCGACCATACCATATTTCATATGGAGTCGTGTTTGTACCTTTCTTCAGTTGTACTCAATTTAGTGTATAAGCTGCAGTGCTGAATGCTTCTCTCAAAAATGTTTGAGATACACCCTTCTCAATCATCAATGTCCTTGCACAATCAATAGTGTGTATCTTTCTTCTGTCTGCTATACCATTTTTTTATGGTGTCCACGGTGCAGACATTTGTCTCTTTATTCCATGTTCATTGCAAAAAAGTGTAAACTCATCAGATGGAAACTCACCTCCTCTATCAGATCTCAGACACTTCAATTTTCTTCTAGTCTCCTTTTCAACTCTTGTCTTGTACCACTTAAACATTTGAAAATATTTTTATTTATCCTTCAAAAACATGACATACATCATTCTTGAATAATCATCAACAAATAAAATGAAATATTTATCACCATAATAACTTTGTATTATCATAGGTCCACATAGGTCAATGTGCACTAACTCCAAAATTCCTTGTGTAGTGTAAGATTTTATTTTAAGACTTGACTTTGTCATCTTACCAACTTGACATCCTTTGCACATGGCATTTTCAGGGTTGTCCAGTCTTGATAAACCTCTTACTCTAATCTTTTTTCCCACCTTAATTAAGTTGTCAAAATTCACATGATAGGCTCTCTTATGCCATAACCATACATCCTCAACTTTAGCAAATAAGAAACTCTTTGTAGTAGTATCAAGGTAGAATAAGTTACCTTTTGACGGTTCTCCAGTGGCAATCAGACCTTCATTTTGATCAAATACTCTTACCTTTCCATTCTAAAATTTTAGTCAGTGACTTGTGTTGTTTAACTATGCCACACTCAATAGATTATAATTTAGTCCTTCAACCCAATAGACATCATCACATTGTGTATTATCCAGCAGAATTATAGAATCTTTACATTTCATAGGATATGGAGCATCATTACCAAATCTAACATAACCTTTATCATGATCTTCCATAGTAATGAACTTATGTGTGTAATCAGCCATATGATGTGAACATCCACTATCTATTATCCATGTATTATTCTTACTAACATGAGAAATTAGGACTTTTTCTTCTTCATACATTTCTTCATCAAAATCATCCTTAATAGAAACATACACAACCTCTTCATCTTTATCATTATTTAAATCATCATCGGTTAGTCCTTTAGCAATGTAGCATGACTTCTTACCTTTGTTCTTGAAATCTCGGTATCTCCTGAATTTGTTCTCTCTTTTTTTATTATCTTGGTTTTCTTTCTTCTCATCATTGTTTTTGTCAAGACATATAGATGCAATATGACCAATCTTGTTACAATTGAAACATTTCAAAAGTAGTTTACCTCGAGATTTGTCTTTTCCTCTTGGTAGTCTCTCAACTAGTAAAGCTTCAAACTCTTTTTGTCTTTCCTTTTCAAACAAACTTTCTAGATCACTCTTGCAACTATGAAACCTTT
Organism: Chamaecyparis obtusa; assembly: GCA_027943335.1. Taxonomy (NCBI): domain Eukaryota; kingdom Viridiplantae; phylum Streptophyta; class Pinopsida; order Cupressales; family Cupressaceae; genus Chamaecyparis; species Chamaecyparis obtusa. The sequence goes on from BSBK01009529.1 coordinate 317,601, forward strand.
CACTTGCACTGCTTACATAACCATCACTTGATCTACACTCTCTAGAATTTTGAATGTTCAAAGATGACTTGAATGCAGACTCAATCCTAGTAGTGGCAAGTAAATTATTGTCAAAATCATTTAGCTCAAAAGCAATCAACTTACCAATTGTAGCATCTAGTGAAATAGACATCTGAGGAATGGATCCTTGTTATTGTATTGCAGACACTCAGATGGAATATATAGACAACAATGTCCTTAGCAATTTTCTTGTTACATCTTCTTCTTCAATATGTCCTCCAGCACCTCTGATAGAACTCACAACTTCCTTCAATCTTGTACTGTACTGTGTAACATCTTCACCTTCTTTCATTCTCATAGAGTCAAATTTTCCTTTTAGACTTTCATCTTTTGCCTTCTGAACATGTTGATCTCCACCATATACCAATGCAATCTTGTCCCACATCTATTTTGTTGTATCACATCCTTTAAGATTATTGAACTCCCAGTCAGTGAGAGCAGAAGATATCTCAATCATAACTTGTGTGTGATCTTTTCTTTCTCTTATTTGTTCAATTGCCATAGGCCCAAATGGTGGTGGTGAATACTCATTGTCAAGATAGTATAATGCATACTCTCCAATTTCAGATATGTGCATCCTCATCTTGCTTTTCCATGTGTTGCTTAACTTTCAGTCACCCATTTTTTTTGGCAATGTTGGAGTCATGTGGTCTTGTCAAGTTTGGTGTCTAGGTCTAGCTTTTCTAAGATAGGCTATTCTTGCCAGGGTTCCTTGCCTTCTTGCTTCAAGCCGGGTGGGTTGCTTTGAAAATCTTGTCATCATGGGTAGGTGATAGACCCCAACCTGGCAAGGATATCATGCTCCAATTGATGATCTTTTTAGCAAGTGGAATGATGTTTGGGAGTAATAAGTTTCAAGCATTCAAAAGAACCATGAGAAGATTCTTCATGTGAGGGATGCAATGATAGAGCCAACAGTGAATCATTCAGATTTTACTCTATATAGCAGTGTGTTTTCTGCCTTTGGGCCTGAAAACCTAGTGTGTTTTCGACCTTCTCTCTGAAGGTTCAGGATGTTTTTGACTTGTGGTTCAAAAGTTCTCTATGTTTTCGATATTCGGTTTGAAAACCCTCTTTATTTTCAACCTTCAAGTGTGCAACTCCGACCAGGTGGGTCCCAGTTTCTAGCGTCACTGCGGGGCCAGTCAGTAGTCAAGCAGACAACAAACTGTCAGCGATCATAGTTAAAATAGTGAAAATAGTTTGCAGTGGTAGATAACACTTCACGGTTGGTCGCATGATTGCATAGGCCTTCCTGGTTGCATGGTCGCATGATTTTCCGCATGCGATCATGCAAAAAATGGTCAAACAGAGGCTTTCAGCTTCGGTGGTGGGTCCTTGGGTGGTGACTTGTCTGGTTTTCATTGGCCGGTGGGGTAATACATTGACAGTGGAGGTTCGGGTGGAAAGAAAAGTCAAAGACCGGAAAGATTAAATAAATGTGCCAATAGTGCACCCCGCGTATGTCAATAGTGGAGTCCACGTGTACCAATGATGAAACGGTCGCATGATCGCAAGAATTAAACAAATACTATGCGACCATGCGAAAAGTAAAAAAAGCACAGATTAGTGGGCCCTATTTCTCAGCGGGACCTGAGTCGTGACATAGCGGGAATCCATGTGCACCAATCATAAAGTGGTCGCATGATCACATAAATAAAATAACACCTATGCGATCATGCGACAACGTAAGTCATCGAAGATTTTTTGGCGGTAAAATAAGATCCTTCCATGTGTCCAAGGTAGAGGCCGCACTTCATCAAAGTGCATCCGATGGTCCTCGCAAAAGTGCAACCCCTGCCAAATGCTTTTGAGATCATGCGAGATGCATACACATGTCTCTCGGTGGGTCCGAAGGCATCTATATCAGGCGGCTCTCTGAAAGACAATCAACGATCCCTGCGAGCCTATGAGAGGGTGGTCACATGATCGCATGGAATAAAATAATACCATGAGATCATGCGACAAGGCAAAAAGGGAGCCTATGTATGTTAACAACACAAATGCACTCTGCTGGGACCCACGAATGCCAACGGTGTAGTCCACGCGTGCCAATTAGAGAGCGGTTGCATGATCGCATGGAATAAAATAATACCATGAGATCATGTGACAATGAAGCCTGGTGGGTCCGGAAAGGGTTTGCTTGTGATGCCGAATCAATGGTAGTCATTTTTCCTCAGATGCATACATGTGGAGTCGGGATGCTAGCTAACAAATAAAAATTATTGACGGTTTCTTGGCCTTTCCAAAAGTAATTGTTACATCAGAAATGGTGGATTTGTGTAACGCGGTATGTTAAGGAAATTGTATGTTGATGAATCTTGAATCGAATCATGAGCAGAGGTTATGATGGATAAATACATCTAAAATGGAGGAGTAATAGTTTGGGAAAGTATTAAATGCAGTGTGAAGGTTGAGCCTTTATGAATAGGGGATATGTTACTCTGATCGAAAGGATTGAATTATTTTAGATTCATTTCAAAAATACAGAGAGCGAATATTGGTAATATCAATTCTTTCATGATTACGAGCTGGTGACTGTTCGAAGGATATCATCTAGCATTGTGAGGGATATTTTAAATTAAATCATAGTGATTCAAATACCTATTCAAGTCATCCTATTGAGCAAAGGAAGATGAAAGGGTAGAGAAAATTTCTTTCCTCTTCCTTATGTTTTGAAACCATTCGATTTTGTGCCTTTTGGTATTCATGAAAACTGAAAGATCATGAGTTCTCATGAACTCTATGTATTGTAAAATTCTATATATATATTGCTGAGAAAATCAATGGAGAGGTCAGCAAACTAGATATTGGAGAAAAAGTAATTCCATTTACTGAGCTTTATTTCTGGTTTTGTTCCATTTTAGTTAATCATCTACATTTGAATAGAAAGGACAGTTATGTATGAAGATGTGATTACATATTGAATTCCATTTCATGTCTGTGGTTACAGTAAGTAATTCCATTTGCTTGTCATATGTAACTCTTTTCCTATTCATCCTGTTTGTTAGATTCATTCTGGATAGAAAGTACAATTGTGTATGAAGCTATGATTTTCGCTTGGATTCTATTTCATGTCAGAGGTTGCAGTGAGGGCAATTCCATTTGTTGTTCGTATATGATTCTGCTCCTATTCTCTCTAAGGAGCATATATAGAGCAAATACCAATAGAAAAATAATATAATTTACGTTTAATAATTACAAACTATTTAAGTTTTAATTGAAAGATAATATTAAACAATAAAAAATATACAATTGAACATAAATATAATTAAACATAATTTTTTTTAAATATATTTAAATATATAATTTGTATTTAATATTAATTTTTTAAATATTTGTATTATATAAATTATAAAGTCTATATAAACCAAAAATATATTATTTAAATTTAGTATAATATATATATTATTTTTATCATTTATCTCTTTTTCTCCCACCTATCTCCTTGTATCTGTATCTCTATATCACTCTATCTCTCCCTCCCCTCTCTATCTATTGACCCCTTCCTCTCTATCTCTCCCTCCCCCTCTATATCTATTGACCCCTTCCTCTCTATCTCCATATCTCTCTCAGTGTTTACCTCCCTATTTTAATATGATAAACTTACATTACTTAAAGTTGCAAAACTGGTAATTGCCCTTTAAATCATTAAATTATGCTTCATTTATATTAAAAAAGAAGATATTTATTTTATTTTTCTTGGGTAAAATTTATTTTTGATTTTAAATTACTTTGTTAAAAAAAATAGTTAAAAAAAAGAGTAATAAATTTAATGAAGTATAATGATTAAAAATGGTTATTTGAAGAAATAATTCTATATTCATAAAAATTGAAAATTTATTCTACCATATTATAACATATCTAAAATGGTTAAAATTATATATTAAATTATTTCTATCTTAAAAATAAAACATAAAAAAATGTTCAATTTTATTGGTTATTTAATATTATAAATAAAATATTAATCATTTATTTTAAAAACAAAACACTTCGGCCTTTGTAATTTGCACGGTTTGCTAGCATTACATACATGGTATTATGGCACTGACAAAATAAGGGTAGTTATTTTAAGTTAAATTGAGAGAGAATAATCATGCTTACAAAAATGTTGTTATGTATGCAATATGGAGAGAGTGGGAAGAGGAGAGAGAAGGGGAGGGGGGAAAATAGGTGAAGATACCCAATAGTAAATCGGGGTCTAATAATCGTTCACTTTTCTCTATAGTGTGATCACAAGTTGATTGGTGTACTAGAAGACATAGTTTCTAAGGACAGAAGATCATTCTATGGAAGTTAGCAAAATGTTTGAACAATTGATGTCAGATCGGTGAGCGGTGATGATGTGGTCAGTTGTGGTGAATGTTTTCATGATCCAGGTGTCATGGCGATGTGGCATAACAGATTTGTAATGATGATCTGATGTTACATTGTTTGAGGTGATCAAATCTATCAAGTTTTGGAAATGTGTTGGGGAAGTCAATTAAAGTTTGATTATTCTTGTGTAAAATTGATGTGCGATGAATCGTGAGGCCGACCTGAATTTATAATTAAATGTTCTAGATTGGTAATACGTTTTAGGGGTCAAGGATCAAGAGGGAATGATTGGAATTTAAATGTAATACATTGTGTAATTTGGCTAAGGTCATAATGAGCATGTAATGTATTTATATGCAAATCAATGAATTATGCAAGTGTAGATCATGGATGTAAAGGTGCGGTCGAGTGAAGAGCGAAGATTGTCTACAAAAGAAGCAGTGTTTCTGCTTAACTGGACTTGAACAAGTAGAGGAGAAGTGGTACACCTAGAGCATTGTACTTGTTGAATCTTAATAGGTTCTACAATAAAATCCCTTAATCTTGGACCTTATAGTATTAACAGCTATGACCTTTTGTTGTGTCCTTGTTCTATGACAACTTGGAGAACGTCTATAATTTGAACCGCTATGGAAGTAGTAGAATTTGGTGTTAGATATTGCTAATGCATTAGGAAGATGGTTGATACATTTAATATGTTTAATCACTATGTTGAGTGATGGTAGAATTCTTGCTCTTGTCATTAGTGTTTTGTCACTGATGTCAACATATGTTTATGTGAAGAAAATAGGCTAGTTATTACAATGTACAGATACTGTATAGATATTTCAGAATGTGAGAAGTCAGATGAGAGTATAAGAAGATGTTGTGATCTTATATCCAAGATCACATGATGTAGTGTTGTGTATTGGCTGAGTTACAAATGTTTGGGTGAAGATTGGTTATTGGATAGTGACAGTGAAAGTTGATAGAGTTAGTCTCTGTGTTTTTGGTATATCTTTCAGAAGGTATGGATTAAATGTATGTGAGCTTAAGGGATGATAGAAAAGGTACTAAAGAATGTTTGTTGGTCAGCGCAAGTCATGGAAAGCGGGATGATGTCAACTGTGGCGTGTGATCTGGAGAAGACTTATTTGGGAGCCAACTTCAAAAGATGTAGCGTGTATTATGGATGGAAAATATAATATTAGGATGTGGATCCTTATTTGTTGTAATATAATCATTACATACTTGTTTTAGATACCATGTGTATCTTAGCAAGGGTTTATGTAATTGTTTGTATATTAGGAAATCCTAATTGACCAACCTGATCATGTAAAATGTAATAGGGTATATATGTAAGATCTTTTCTTTGGAAAAGATATAGATGAGATGAATGTGGTGTGAAAGAGGATTGTGGAAGATATGAGCTTGTACCTGTTGGATGTAGAGAAGAGAACTGTATGTACTTCATTGGAACTGATTAAACAAAGATAGTTGCTATTAGACACCTCATAAGGATTGTGTATTTCCTCATGTACACTTGTGTTGCGAATAGTGTGTTCTGAAGGTGGACTTAACCTTCTTTAGATAGTGAGCCTACCCTCTTTTCTTGACTCCTAATAGGGTATGTCCTCTAACAAGGACTATGTACTGTAATGCTTTAATCGGCTCTTAACAGGGCTAGATCTTCTAACAAGGATACTATACTCTTAGTACATCATTTGTGGGTGCTAATTCTCACTAGGATTTTTACCTTTAACATGGTTTCCCCGACACCAAAATATTGTGTTATTGTGTTGGCATTCACTATGTTCTTTGGATTTGATATTGTTGCTATTCAAAGTTTAACATTTAATATTTTGTCATACAATTGATTCATCCCCCCCTCTTAGTTGTATTGTGGATTTTTATTCCTAATAGTTGCTATTAGAGATTTCGGTCCTTAGAGAGAAAGCTTAACAACTTGAGTTGATCTTGGAGATGGTTTTCTATAGGAAGGATAGTCCAAAACTTAATCCTAAAAACTTTGATAGTTGGAAGAACAACATGCAAACTCATTTTCTATGTTTGGGCATCGACTATTGGATGATTACAAAGAATCAGGTTGCTCTGAAGGCTGAGGATGAATTGGCAAAAGCTATTGATGATGAAAAGAAGGTATTTTCATATAACATGGTCGCAAGGGAAGCATTGATTAGTGCACTCTCTAAGGGAGAAGCACTATATGAAGGAGACAAGTATACCAAGAAAATGAAGTTATAGAACTGGAAAACAAAAATGGGGAAGCTACAAATGAAGGATGATGAAAGCATTAGGGATTATGTTCAAAGGGTTACAAAGGTTGTGGTTGGAATAAAAAATTATGGAGGCACTTATGATGAAGAATAAGTCATTGTGAATATCCTTAGATCATTAACACCTGCTTACAAGAATAAGGCTCTAACTATACAAGAAACTATACCTTTGACTCCGAACTTTAGCAAAGAGATGTTGATTGCAAAGCTAACTACCTTTGAAGCTGCTAAAATGGGAGATTCTGTACCTAAAGTTGAATCTGCATTTAAAGCATCTGCACACAAGAAGATAATGTATGCACTTCCGAGCACCAACAACAAGAACCTAAAAGAAGAGCTTGGTGAATAAGCTGAGGAATGGAAATAGATACAAGCATAGGAAAGAAAGATGGATGAACTTGTTGCACTGATTGCTAGAAGAGAAAAGAGAGGTAAGGGTAAATTTGAAGGAAAGTTACCTTTGAAGTTTTTTTCATGCAATAAGATAGGTCATTTTGCATCTAGATGTCCTAAAAGAGTTCTTAAGCACAAACCTAAGTTTTTCAAGTCTAAGTATTCAAAGGATAAGGAATGTTATTATGCTAGTGAAGGTATTTCTGATGATGATGATTTAGATTATGAGGAGATTGGATTTATTGCTATTAAAGTTGAAAAACCAGTGCATGAGGAAAAAGCTTTAGTATCACATGTTGACAATAAATCTAAATGGATTATAGATAGTGGTTGTTCACATCATATGACTGGAGACAAAAAAAAGTTTGTTAAATTAGTGAAGTATGATGGTGGTGTTGTGAGATTCAGAGACAATCTTCCTAAACCTATCATAGGAGTAGGATCTATTACTTTGGATGGAAAGACTAACACTAATAATGTACTACTTGTTGATGGACTTAATCATAACTTGTTGAGTGTTGGACAACTGATGGACAAAGAGTTTCAATTACAATTTAATGATGGTAAATATTTTATAAGAAGTAAGGCAAGAAAGATGATTACAACCGGTACTAAATCTAGAGGTAATGTATTTGAATTAAATACATCTGGAGCCTCTTATTTTGTTGCGAAGGTATATGATAGTTGGTTATGGCACAAAATATTTTTTCATGTTAATTTTGATAATATTGTGAACGCAAGCCTGACTAATGCAGTGAGAGACCTACCGAAGATTGTGAAACCATCTAACACTGTATGCAGAGAATGTGTCATGGGAAAGCAAAATAGAAACAGTTATAAAAGTAAATAATATACATCAAAAGGAAAGTTGGATCTAGTACATACAGACCTATGTGGACCTACAAGGACAAGATCATACTATGGTGAAAGGTATTTTATACTTTTTGTTAATGAATTTTCTAGAATGATGTGGGTCACTTATTTGAAAGAGAAATCAAAAGGATTTGATAAATTCAAGATATTTAAAAAAAAAGTAGAGAATGAATCAAGTTTAAAGATAAAATGTTTGAGATCAGACAGAGGTGGAGAATTTACTTCAGATCTATTCAATTCATATTTTGAAGAACATGGAATATAGAGAAAAACATCTGCTCCTAGAACTCCACAATAGAATGAAATAGCAGAGCGAAGAAATAGGACTATACTTGATGTTGCTAGGATAGTGTTGCTTGATGGAAATGTATCTCATATGAATTGGAGAGAAGATTTTGGGACAATAGTGTACACCTTGAACATAATTCAAATCAGAGAAGGTACAAGTAAGACTCCTTATCAATTGTGGTTTGATCATACTCCTACTATAAAATATTTTAGAATATTTGGTAGTAACTGCTATGTCAAGAGAGATGATGAGATAGGGAAGTTTGTGTTAGAAAGTAAAGTCCACCAAGATAACTAAGAGGGGGGGGGGGTGAATCATTTATTAGATAATTATAAATTTTATCATCATCAACAACATTAAACCATATAAGCAATATAATTACCAACCATAGAAAGATATTCATACACAATTACACAATAACACAATAACACAAGATATGTTGACTAGGGAACCTCTTAATCAAAGAGTAAACCCTTGTGGGAATGATACTCACAAAAGATGCACTAATATGAATATTCCTTATGAAATGATGGACTCTGTTAGGAGTCTTATGAAATACATTCAATACATATAAATCCCTGTTAGGAGATTTTGAATCCCTATTAAAAGATTCTAACCCTGTTAAGAGTTATGATGAAAGACAGAAGGACCCACTGCCCAAACAGCTTCAGGGTAAGATCACTGAACTCACTATCCAAATAATCTTTGCATTATTCAACAGAATAATATGTTACCTCTTCTCTGACTATGCCAAACCACACTCACTGTTACATCAGATCTCAATCTCAGATCTCTGTACTTCGCATGTCTTCCTTCACAATTTCGCTCTCATACTTAGCTCTTTTCTTCACTTCATGCATACCGCATCACACATCAACATTACAATAAGGAAAAACATTCCCTCCTTTACACCACACTCAAATAATTACAAATGAGTTGGCACATAATTACAAAATAAAATATTCCACATGCTACACCAAAATTACATAAAATTGTCGGCTTCCAAATACAATAAATCTTCACTCATGTGACTTCAAAGTTTTCAATGTCATCCATCTCACTATTAATGTGTCTTTAACTTCCCTTTAACTGTACAAAGCTAGATTCCATCTTATTAGGAGAGATCATCCGATTGCCAAAAATCGCTACTCAGGAACACTGCCTGAATAGTGCTTCCACCAAAATGATCATAACTTTCATGAATAAAAGAATTACTATTTGCACTCTTAACCATAGACATATAACATATCAAAGAGTATATCCTCAATGTCACATAGCTCCAACTACAATATCCCACATGCGCTAATCAAAACACTATCTTCTTCTCTGCAAGTCTTCGGTAAAACATTATGTTGACATCAATGACAATCATAGTCATGAATGCAACAACAACTACTACAGAATGGGTGCCAAACACTTTAGCATTCATTCCTAACAATCTCCCCCATTGGCATTGATGGCAATATAGATGAAAAATATCCAATGTTCGAAAAATCCAATACTGCAACACTGCTTCTTCAAATCCTCTTCATCAATCAAATCTTGCTTCGTTATCCTGTTCAGTTCTCTTATATTATTTTCTCATATTATTTTTTATGCATACTTCTCCCCCATTGACATCAATGATAGAAATTTCATCACTATGTCAACAACAACTCAATGTCAAAAGTGTTGGAAATATTCAGGAATTAACCGAGTTACTGAGAGGGGAGGGGTGAATTAGTAACTCCAAATTTTCTTTCAATTACAGATGTATTAACATGTAATTTACTTTAACCTTTGCATACAGAAAGCATGAAACTTAGAAGCATTAATAATAATGACACATATATTTGGTTACCCAGAAACCTTCCAAAAAGAAAGTAAAACTGGGGTGGGGATGAAACCCACAAAGCTTTAATACTGCAGAATAAAGTTGGCCGGTTAAGGCTTACAATTTGATCACTTCTGATGATCTGCCCTGTTAGGAGCAATAAGGATTGCTAAATCCACCCTGTTAAAGGATTTAAAAATATACAATGAAGTATGCACTCGGTAAAGAGATTTTACAAAAGACTGTTAAGTCTATCCGGTTAAAGGATTTTAGTACTGATTCACCTGTTAGGATGAAACAGTAGATCTCTTGCTTTGCAACTGGATTGCTGATTGAGATTCGCTGATGTACTGATCACCTTCTGTGATGAATTTGTCTTTTGCTATTCCTTATACTGCTGAAGCCCTTTTTAATTCGCTTATCTCTGCCTTTCTTTCTTTTTCACATACATGCTTATTACATACATCTTGACATTTTTACAACATTGTTTATATACAAGTCTTAAACAATTAATTACAATTACAATTACAAAGTCAGCTTGACAAATAAACATAAGTGCTACTAAGTCGGCCCAAGTATGGTTACACGGTTCCTGCAAACTAACTTGGTGACTTTTTGATACTCGGCATCCACTGCATTACTCGGCATCATCATGCACTCGGTAGAAGTGAAGGCACGGTTCATACTGACCACTCGGTAGGTTTTGAACTCGATAAATACTGGTGACTCGGTAGACATGATGTTACTCGGTTTACACTGTCCTGCTCGGTTTGTACTAACTTGCTCGGTTTGCACTATTTTGCTCGGTTTGCACTGTTTGCTCAGTTTGCACTATCTGCTCGGTTTGCACTGTCTGCTCGGTTTGTACTGTCTGCTCGGTTTGCACTATCTACTCGGTTTGCACTGTCTGCTCGGTTTGCACTATCTACTCGGTTTGCACTGTCTGCTCGGTTTGCACTCAGAATGCAAATAAGTGTTGTCACTAGTGGCAATTCTGCTTAATGCCAACAATCTCCCCCTTTGGCATTAGTGACAAAAACACTTATTGGCCAAAACTTATATACATGAATCATGCTGAGTTTTATTTTGATTTTTCAAAATTTGTCTTTGTTATAGGGCTTTATACATTGTCTCCCCCTTTCAATGTGCTAACTTTTTCTATACAAATCTTCTTCTATACATATCTCCCCCTTTTTGGCGATAATGCCAAAGGTGCATATACAAGTGATTTACAGAGAGAATCCAAAATTTGATAGAAAATCAGAATGTACCTTCATTATTAGTGCCAGGGTTCTGTCCCAACTTTCTTGCAGAATCTTGCATGTTTGGATTGCAATTTGGACTTCTGCAGAGAGTTCAATCATGTGATCTGCTATAGAGAACTGATTGTCATGAATCAATGTTTTGGAATGTTCAATGTGCTTATACATTGTATTCATGATGGGAAGGATCATGTGTTGGATGTCTAGCAGTGTGGACCGAATCCTTGTGTCTTCTTTCAGTAGATCTGACTGCATATTTGATAGGTATGAGATTTTCATGTGATGAGCAGAGCTTGAACTTATTTCAAGTTGCAGCTTTTGTATGCTAATCTTCATATCCTCATCCATTTTATTCATTTTATCCGTGGCATCCTTTGTGAACTCGGCAATATTGCACAATCTGGCCAAAAGAGAGGTAGCATTCGAATAGGTAGATTCAATGTTTGACAAAACTGAAGACAATTCTACTTGGTTAATAGCTATGTGCTGAGCAATATGCTCAAGCACTTTATTGTTGAATCTCTTCTCAGCTCTTTCAACTAACTTTTCTATCCCAGATGAATCCTCATTGTATTTATTAACTGCTTCTGCTAATTGTAGCAAAACATGTTGGGAGGAGTCTACTTTAATACCTAATGCATCAGACAAAATGTCCTTAGCATCCTTGATGATTTGATATTCCTTGTCTCTCTCCTCTTTAAGCTTCTTTTGCTTTGCTTTCCTTTGAAGGATTTCACCTATATTTTGCATTTGGTCCGCTGATAGATTTGCAAAATCTAATGTTGGAATCTCTATTTCTTCATCTAAGTCTATATCCTCTACTATATTCTTACCCAAAAATCTTATGCTCGGTTGAGCTTTAGGCTTATCTGTGCTTAATGCCTTAGTAGTAGTGACAGTAGATATAGTAGGGCTGGCTATAGAGACTGGTATACTTTCTACTGGAGAACTTAAAATATTTACACTTGTAGATTCAAAAACTGGAAAATTTACTGCTGGAAAACTTGATGATGTGGGAGACTGCAACTTGGTAGAAGAAATGGTAGTTACTTTTGTTGTTGCCATAGATGATTGGACAAATGTTGAAGTTGTCACAACCATGCTTGAAGGTGTCTCCGGGCTAGATGTAGAGACTTTTACTGGAGAGGTAGGAAGTGATGCAATGACTTCTGCCGCTATTCTCACAGTATCATCTACCTCAGTGGCTTCTTCTTGTTCATCACTGTCATCTTCAATATCTTTTATTATTACTGTTTCAATACTCGGTTGGTGAAGATGGTATATGTTTTTCCATGTGGCATTTGCAGCCTTCACAACCGATTCAATATTGTTGATCAGAATCAAACAAGTATTGAACTTTAATGTCATCTTACTTTCATTGTCCTTCAATGCCTTCTTTACTTCATCATTTTTCAAGCTCGGCATTAACTGTCTCAGGGTTTGATCAAATATGTCTATCACAGTTTGCTTTGCATTGCTCCATCTCATTTTTATTGGATTTAATAAGACAACTGGAACCCGTGGGGCTATGTCATCAGGAGAGTATTTCCACTGTCCCATCTTTTCAATAACAGCATCTTCTATTTCCTTCTGTTCTGTTTCCGATCTGGTTTCATATTTAAAAGATTTTATGTTACTTACTCCAGATCCTGATTCATCTCTAAAAAGTTTGATCCTCTCTTGAAAGTTTAGAGGAGGCCTTTTGAATACTATGTCTTTATCTGCCTTGTCTGCCTTGTCTGCCTTACCTCTTGCACTTCTCCTTGTAAATACAGTAGTGGGAGGCTTAGGTGCCTTAGTGATGAATACCTTTCCTTTCTTCTTTGCAGGTTCTGGTTCCTCTGTTTTCTCATCCTTTTCCTCTTCTTCTTCATCTTTTTCTCCTTTGTCCTCGGTTAGCATTTGCATTTTGGCTATCCTCTTCTTTCCTTTGTTTACTGCCTTTGGAAGCTTTATGCTTAGTTTAATTCTCACCTTAGCTTCATCATATGTTCCAAAATATGGAGCTTTGGGATTGACAGGCTGATTAAAAAGAGCTTCAATGATATTCTTGGTTTCATCAATATTTACCTCATAAGGAAGAGGTTTTACATATACAGTCTTCGGTTTAGCTGCTTGAATATATACATTGTCACAATCCACCATAAAACAAATGTCATCCTTGTAATCTTCCACCAACTTCTGTGGAATCCGGAATATGTCATTCATTTTCTCTTTGAAAGACTCAAAATAATTATCCATGATGCTTTCAAAATTTTCACCCATTTCTGAGATATATTCATTTATTTCATAAAGGACTGGCACATCTTTTCTCCATACAACTTTTCCTTTAGAAGGGAAGAATTTCTGAGCATAGAAGAATAAACAGACCAATAAGGATCCAAACTTACATGGATTGTTTTTGGAAGTTTGAATGCTTTCCATGTTTTTGTTAAACTGCTTTAACAATAAGTCTGCTAGGTCAAATGTTAAGTTATTCTTGACCACTTTGTATGCTAGGTCAATAGCTTCACAGGAGACACTATTCTATTGACTTGAACTATAAATCTTATGGGAAATTATGTGTGTACCAAACTTCAGTTCAACATCGGTAATGCTGCTAACTTTCATGCCTCTACCATCCCACTCGGCTAGGGTTTTCTTCTCTAGTTCCGTCTGACCTAGGGTTTTGGTAGTTTTTGCTTTGTTCAACATGGGAAGACCGGTGATTTGATGAATCATCTTCTTTGTGATTTCTATGGGTTGCTCAAGCCAAATCTTGCCATCATGTACACGGCTGAGAATGTATCTAACCCATTTCTCCTGAAAGTTTCGAGGTAGATGTGCAATGTGAACTAAACCTTTATCTTCCAGATGTTTGTGCTCGGGTTTGAGAATACCATCCACATACAGTTCTTCATGCACAATATCTAGTTCTAGATTTCCCATTTCTTGAATTGAACAGTTGAAATGATTACGGATATCATTAATAAGTAGTACCTTAGGAGGAATCTGAGATTGAGCTCCGTTCGGGTCTAGGGCTACTGCAATTGCGGGCACGATCTTGAAATCTGGTGCTTTCCATTCCCCTTGGACTAACATTTCTGATCCTTTCTTCGCTGAAGTGCTGGATGATGCCATGGTAGCTCACAGAAAATTCCTTTCGCAAAAGTATTGAATCGCTGGGTTGCTCTTGAAATTTTTTCGCGGTGAAGAATGAGTTCGATTACTTGCCTTTTGTTTACAACTCTTTCATTAATGCTCAGTACAAATTAGGGTATGAATTCCAACAGACTGTCACCCACTAAGAATTAATTGCTCGATAAAGACTTCGCAACTCGGTGAACTCGAGAGTTCATATTGCTCCGACCTCACTCAGTAAAGACTAATACCGACCTTGCTCGGTAAAGACTGATACCGACCTTCCTGTGATCTTACTTGATGCAGGAGCATCCTCGGTGTAAGAGCAATCTTGCATCACCCAAAAATATTTCTATTTTTGTATTCAATAAGGGCTATTTTGTGTAGAGCTGCTATTTATGGAAAGTTACTATTTTTGGTAATTTTTGTATGTGCTCAGAATGATCTGATTTCTTTCTTGGAGGTTCATTTTGGTCATATTAGTCTGCCAGTAAAGTTTCATTGCCAGATCAGGTGTATATTGGAAGATATTGAAGATTTTCGGTATTGGCAGCAGGGTACAGAAACTTCGAACTCAGTTTTGAAGACTTTAGAGGCCCCGGATGAGGTCGAATTTTGGGCTGAATGAAGCTTGCTTCATTCAGGCATTGTAGAGCTCCTCGCGCCCTTTCCGAAATGGGGTTACAATAGTCAATCGGGTCAACTGGTGATGACTTATGGTCTTCGGAAGTTGGGTCACCTGAAATGGCGGAAAATGATTTTTCTTCAAAATTTCTGTTCAGGTTTCAAAGGTTATCTTGAGCCGACTATGATGTAATGAAATGTAAAATAAAAATAATTCTAAGTTTGGTCGGCCTTATTGGCTAAAATTCTGGAACCTTCCCAGGCGGTGAAAATTGCCTATATAAGGAAGGCTGTATTATTGTCTTAGGCAGTTCAGAATAGTTCTGGGTAATAGTTCGAGGCTTTGTCCTACAGAATATTGTAAGGGAATGCCCATGTGGCTTTGCATATTGTAATTCTGAAAGTTTGTAATTCCACATTTGTGGAGATAATAAGAAGCCAATTTTCTGTTCTTGCATATTATTGTTGTTGTTTCTCTATTTCTGTTATGTGTTTGTGGTATTAAGGGGAGCACCCTTCATCATTACTGCATCTTGCATGCTGATTTAGATCCCTTTTTTTAATTCAGTTCTGGAACTGCTTGAGATTGGTCTATGAGAATACAGTTCCAGTGCTTTCTTGGCAATTTAGTTTGAGTCGGTAGAGCCACCCATTCCATTACTTGGACTGGTTTGCTCGGTAGATTTAGGAATCCATCTTTGTCTCACCTATTTCCTGACCTTAGTTGCTTCATTCTTCTTTCCATCTTCAACTTCACTAGCATTCATGCAGTTTCTGGCTATGTGACCGAGTTTAGTGCATTTGAAGCATCTTACGGTAGTATCTCTTTTCCTTAGATGATGTTTTATGCAATTCATGCCAATGTGTCCATATTCTCCACAGTAATGACATCTACACCAGGTGTTGTAGTCCCATCCAAACATTGCTTTCATAATTTTTTCTGCTGGATTGAATGTCTTGGATCTGCACTCGGATGCCTTGTGACCTTGTTTGTTGCACTTGTGACAATTACCTCTGAATCTAGGTTTTTCCCTGCATTCATTTGCTTTGTGACCATGTTGATTGCAATTGTAGCATTTTCCATTGAATTCTGCTTTTTCATTGTTCCAACATTTATTTGAAGTATGTCCTATTTTACCACAATGATTACAAGTAGGTTTTTGATTTCTTTGAGTACCTTGCTTAGAGGATTCGCCTTCTCCTTTGTATCCAAGTCCTGCTTTTCCTTTCTGCCTATGCAGATTTCGCTCATACAGCTGATTCAAGTCTTCTTGGCTTTTTAGCATTCCTTCATTGATTTGTTTTTCGGTGTTTAGGTCATCCACCAATCTTAGATTGATTTCCTTTTCAGATCTTAGTTCTTCTCTTGTGTTTTCTATCTCTGATCTTAGATTCAGAATTTCCTCATTTGTATGAGAGATCTGATCAATTAGGTTTTCTAGCTGAAGGGTTTTATTTTGGACTTCAATGTTCCTTCCATCTAATTCATCTTTCAACTTGTTTCTTTGTTCCAAGATCTCACAAAATCTTGTAGAGTGTAGCTCTTGTTCTCTTTTTAATTTTCTCACTTCTTCCTGCAGAGACCCATTCTTTTCTAGGAGTTCTTTGACAGCATTGTTTGCTTCATCTGAGCTATTTGAGGAAAAAAGATCTTCAATCTTTTCGTCAATGTAATTCTGATCATTCATCTGATTTGCAAGTTCCTTCCTTCTTCTTAGGGATTGGGAAAGATGTTCTTTTGCTTCTTTAAGTTTAGCTATGGCCATTTCCAGATCTAGCTTTTCATTTTCAATCACCTTGTTCAGTTTGAATACCTCCATTGTCCTGGATCTTTTCTCAAGCTAGTTAATCTTTATCTTGAGAACCAATGCTTCTCTGATACCAATTGTTGGAAATATTCAGGAATTAACCGAGTTACTGAGAGGGGAGGGGTGAATCAGTAACTCCAAATTTTCTTTCAATTACAGATGTATTAACATGTAATTTACTTTAACCTTTGCATACAGAAAGCATGAAACTTAGAAGCATTCATAATAATGACACATAGATTTGGTTACCCAGAAACCTTCCAAAAAGAAAGTAAAACTGGGGTGGGGATGAAACCCACAAAGCTTTAATACTGCAGAATAAAGTTGGCCGGTTAAGGCTTACAATTTGATCACTTCTGATGATCTGACCTATTAGGAGCAATAAGGATTGCTAAATTCACCATGTTAAAGGATTTACAAACATACAATGAAGTATGCACTCGGTAAAGAGATTTTACAAAAGACTGTTAAGTCTACCCGGTTAAAGGATTTTAGTACTGATTCACCTGTTAGGATGAAACAGTAGATCTCTTGCTTTGCAACTGGATTGCTGATTGAGATTCGCTGATGTACTGATCACCTTCTGTGATGAATTTATCTTTTGTTGTTCCTTATACTGCTGAAGCCCTTTTTAATTCGCTTATCTCTGCCTTTCTTTCTTTTTCACATACATGCTTATTACATACATCTTGACATTTTTACAACATTGTTTATATACAAGTCTTAAATAATTAATTACAATTACAATTACAAAGTCAGCTTGACAAATAAACATAAGTGCTATTAAGTCAGCCCAAGTATGGTTACACGGTTCCTGCAAACTAACTCGGTGACTTTTTGATACTCGGTGTCCACTGCATTACTCGGCATCGTCATGCACTCGGTAGAGGTGAAGGCACGGTTCATACTGACCACTCGGTAGGTTTTGAACTCGGTAAATACTGGTGACTTGGTAGACATGATGTTACTCGGTTTACACTGTCCTGCTTGGTTTGTACTAACTTGCTCAGTTTGCACTGTTTTACTCAGTTTGCACTGTCTGCTCGGTTTGCACTGTCTGCTCGGTTTGCACTCAGAATGCAAATAAGTGTTATCACTAGTGGCAATTCTGCTTAATGCCAACAAAAAGACACTATTCAGAAAAATACATTTACTAGAGTCCTCATGACTCAGCTCAGATACACATACTCCCCCATAGAGGAAGTACCAACATCTAATCCAGAAGAAAGATAGGGCTCATATATTACTGGACAGATGCAACCAACTGCATCATTACTCAAAAGTAGGTTGGGGCATAACCCCAAGCATACCTCTCAGATACTCAAATGTATCCTTAGGCAAAGGCTTTGTAAATATGTTCGCTATCTATTCCTTTGTGCTTATGTACTCCAGTCTGACTTCTTTCTCAACAACTTTCTCTCTTACAACATGATACTTGATCTCTATATGTTTTGTCTTAGAATGTAGTACATGATTCTTAGACATACTGACTATACTGGTGTTGTCACAATGTATAACAACAGGTTCAACAAATTTAATTCCAATATCCTTCAACATCAGTTTCATCCAAATTATCTGGTTATAATTGTTTGCTACTGCTACATACTCTGCTTTTGTTGTGCTTTGTGAAATACAATTCTACTTCTTGCTTAACCAAGAAACTAATCTTCCTCCAAGAAAAAATGCTCCTCCACTAGTGCTTTTCTTATCATCAACCCTGCCTCCCCAATCAGCATTTGTATATGCACATAGGGTAAAATCATTAGATTTTTCATACCACAATCCATAGTCCATTGTGCCTCTTAAATATCTCAGTATCTTCTTTACTGCTGCATAATGTGATTCTCTAGGTTCAGCTTGAAATCTTGCTATAATTCCAACTGAATCTGCTATATCCAGTCTTGTGTGTGTCAAATACTGTAATCCTCTAATCATGGATCTATATTTCTTCTGCTCAACTACCGGTGTTTCATCTGTGCTAGATAACTTATGTCTATTTACCATAGGTGTTCCAACTGGTTTAAAATCCTCCATTCTAAATCTTTTCAGCAAATCATTCAAGTACTTTATCTGACTTACAAAGATACCATCATTGTTTTGTGTTATCTGTAATTCCAAAAAGTATTTCATCTCACCAATCGTACTCATTTCAAATTCAGTCCTCATTTCATCAGCAAATTTGTCACTAGCTTCATCTTCTCCTCCAAAAATAATGTCATCAACAAAAATAACTATAATCAACAAACCATTTTTAATTTCTTTTGTGTATAGATTGCTATCAGTTGTTCCTTTAGCAAATCCTAACTTTAACAAATACTTATCCAGTCTTGCATACCAAGTTCTAGGTGCTTGCTTTAGTCCATATAATGCTTTCTTCAGTTTACATACCATGTCTCCTTCTTGAGTCAAAGGAAAACCTTCAGGCTGCTCAATGTAGACTTCTTCTTCCAATTCTCCATTAAAAAATGTTGACTTCACATCCATTTGATACACTTTGAATTTCTTAAAATCTGCATAGGCCAAAAATATTCTTACTACTTCAATTCTTGCTACTGGTGTAAAAGTTTCTTCATAGTCAATTCTTTCTTGCTGTGAGTAACCCTTACATACCAGTCTTGCTTTGTTTCTTACAACTTCTCCTTGTTCATTCATCTTGTTTCTAAATACCCATTTAGTTCCAATCACATTCTTGTCTTTAGGTCTAGGGACCAATTCCCATTTCTTGTTCTTTTCTATCTAATCTAGTTCTTCTTTCATATTATTAATCCAATGTTCATCTTCACAAGCTTCACTAGTAGATTTAGGTTCAATTTGAGAAATCAAACATAAATGTACCTTATTTCGAGTCAGAACTCCTCTGTCCAAACTTCCAATAACTTGTTCAATAGGATGATGTCTTGATAAATACCTGTTCGGTGTCATAGTCTCAGATCTTGCTTCAACTGTAGATTCTTCTCTAGATTCCTCTCTGGTTTCTTCAGCATAACTTTCATTCAACAATTTACTATCAGTTTCATAGAATAATTCAGTATTTTTAGTGTTAGGCTTAGGATGAGCTTCTTCATCAAATTCATAATCAAGCATTCTTTCCTGAATTTTGAACTTTTCATCAACTTTAACATTTGTGCTCTCAACAATAGTTTTAGTTCTCTTATTGTAACATCTATATGCTTTGCTCTTCAAAGAATATCCAAGAAAAATACCTTCATCACTTCTAGGATCAAACTTTCCAATATCATCATCTCTCTTTATATAACATTTGCTTCTAAAATTCTAAAATACTTAACTGAGAGTGCATGTCCAAACCATAATTCATAAGGTGTCTTGTCTGTGTCTATTCTGATTTGTACTCTATTCATTGTATATACTGTTGTATTCACTGCTTCTCTCCAAAATGTGTTCGCTAAATCATTCTCAAATAACATAGCTCTTGCTGCTTCAGTCACTAATCTGTTTCTTCTTTCTGCAATACCATTTTGTTCAGGTGTTCTAGGGGCTGAAAACTATATCTTAATACCATTCACTTCACAAAAAGTGTTAAACTCTTTAGAAGTAAATTCACCACCTCTATTAGATCTCAAACATTTAATCTTCATTCTAGATTCATTCTCAACTTTGTTCTTAATGATCTTAAACTTATCAAATGCTTCATATTTTTCTTTTAGAAATGCAATCCACATCATTCTTGTAAAATCATCAACAAGAATCATAAAATACCTTTCTCCATAGAATCCTCTAGTCCTGGTAGGACCGCTCAAGTTTGTATGAACAATCTCCAACTTCTCTGCCGATGTGAACTTCTTACTAGGAAATGAACTTCTCTTCTGCTTAGCCATCACACATTCTTTGCAAATCATGTTAGTAGGCTTCATAATTTTAGGCAAATCCCTTACTGCAAGTGTAGTACTCACTTTCACAATATTATCAAAGTTTATGTGACAAAACCTCCTATGCCATAACCAACTATCATCAATCTTAGTAATCAAATATGTCATCTCAGTAGGATTCAATTGAAATACATTACCTCTAGTTCTAGATCCATTTCCAATCAGATTTTCATCTTTATCCTTTATCACACAAGTTTTTTCAATAAACCAAACTTGATATCCCTTATCAACTAACTGTCCAACACTCGAAAGATTATATTTTAATCCATCAACAAAGTAAACATCATTAGTATTAGTCTTTCCATCAAGAGTAATAGATCCTATACCTTTAATCAAACAAGGTGCATTGTTACCAACTCTAACAACTCCTCCATCATAATTGTTAAACTTTATGAACTTTTTCATATCATTGGTGATATGATGTGAACAACCACTGTCTATAATCCAATCAACTTTCTTTTCAACTGGGGAAACTAAGGCTTTTTCTTCCTTAACATTAGTTTCAGAATTTTCTTCTTTAATTGCTACAAATCCTATTTCATCATTATTCTCAGTATCACTTTCACTTAAAGTTATTTCAATACTAGCTTCAAGGTCTTCATCATTAGCATAATAACATTCCTTAGATCTTCTAGGCTTGAAATTATTTCTGTACTTCTTAACTCTGTTAGGACATTTAGATGTAAAATGACCATATTCTTGACAAGTCCAACATTTAAAATTTTTCTTGCCATTTGGTTCTCTTTTCACAAGCAAGGCAATACCTTCTTCAATCTTCTTGTCTTCTTCATTTCTAGATCTACTGCTGCCAACATAATCTCCATTCACACTGATGCTTCTTGACTATGCAGGGTGAACACTAAGAGCACTGAATGCTGTCTCCATTCTAGGTAAGTCTCCTAATAACCTTAGGTTCATCTCTGTTGCTTCCAATCTTCCAAGAAGAGTTTCTCTTGTAAAGTTCGTAGTACAAGGTATAACTTGTTCAATCATCTACGTTGTCTGCTTAAATACATGAGTTAATGTCCTCAGAATTTTCCATATCACTTCATTCTCCTTCTTTGTTCCTCCACAAGATTTTATCCCTGTAACAATTTCTGACATTCTACCAATATAGCTTCTAACAGATTCATCTTCCAACATTCTTATATCTTCAAATGCACATATCCAATTATGTAATCTAACTCTTTTTGCATGTTCATCACGTTCAAAAGTAGAGTGCAAAGCTTTCCAAATTTCATGAGACTTTTTCAAATATTTTACTTGACTATATTCATTCTCTGAAAGTGCTGTTAAAAGTGCTTCTCTTGCAAGTATGTTACACATGAATAGATCTCTCTCATCATTAGAGCATGTCTCAAGATCATCTTCTTCAATGATAGTCTTATCATTCTTTGTAGTCAACCAATAACCTGGTCCTAAACATAGTAGGTGTGTCTTCATCTTTTCTTTCCAGCTGTCAAAATTTACTCCATCAAACTTAGGGCTTTCTTTCTTAAAATTTGCCATGGATCTCCTTAAGTTGTTAAACTTCTCTTTCAAGGACCTGCTGCTCTGATACCAATTGTTAGAAAGTAAAGTCCACCAAGATAACTAAGGGGGGGGGGGTGAATCAGTTATCAGATAATTATAACTTTTATCATCTTCAATAACATTAAACCATATAAGAAATATAATTACCAGCCATAGAAAGATATTCATACACAATTACACAATAACACAAGATATGTTGACTAGGGAACCTCTTGATCAAAGAGTAAACCCCGGTGGGAATGATGCCCATAAAAGATGCACTAATATGAATATTCCTTGTGAAAGGATGGACTCTGTTAGGAGTCTTATGAAATACATTCAGTACATATAAATCCCTGTTAGGAGATTTTGAATCCCTATTAAAAGATTCTAACCCTGTTAAGAGTTATGGAAGACAGAAGGACCCACTGCCCAAACAGTTTTAGGGTAAGATCACTGAACTCACTGTATAAATAATCTTTGCATTATTCAACATAATAATATGTTACCTCTTCTTTGACTGTGCCGAATCACACTCACTGTTACATCAGATCTCAATCTCAGATCTTTGTACTTCACATGTCTTCCTTCACAATTTCACTCTCATACTTAGCTCTTTTCTTCACTTCATGCATACCGCATCACACATCAACATTACAACAAGGAAAAACATTCCACCAAAAATTGCTACTTAGGAACACTGCCTGAATACTGCTTCCACCAAAATGATCATAACTTTCATGAATAAAATAATTACTATTTGTGCTCTTAACCATAGACATATAACATATCAAAGATTATATACTCAACGTCACATAGCTCCAACTACAATATCCCACATGCACTAATTAAAACATTATCTACTTCTCTGCAAGTCTTCAGTAAAACACTGTGTTGACATCAATGACAATCATAGTCATGAATGCAACAACTGCTACAGAATGGGTGCCAAACACTTTAGCATTCATTCCTAACAGTTTG
Organism: Chamaecyparis obtusa; assembly: GCA_027943335.1. Classification (NCBI taxonomy): domain Eukaryota; kingdom Viridiplantae; phylum Streptophyta; class Pinopsida; order Cupressales; family Cupressaceae; genus Chamaecyparis; species Chamaecyparis obtusa. Next base: position 340,816 of record BSBK01009529.1, read on the forward strand.
ATTCTAGAAGTGATGAAGGAATTTTTTTTGGTTATTGTACTAAGAGTAAGGCTTACAAATGTTTTAATATAAGATTAAGAAAGATGATTGAAAGTAACAATGTGAAGATAGATGAAAGGTTTCAGATAAAAGAAAGAATGTATGATTGTAATCAAGATACATAGATCAAAGAGGTTGCTTCTATAGAAGAAGAAGAAATTATTGAGGCTGATTACAAAAATGAGACTTGTGATGATGATACAAATGAGGCTACTGAGGTTCCTAAGACTCCTAGGTATGTAAAGAAAAACCATCCTGAAAAGAAAATTATTGGTAATACAAATCAGGGAGTAATGACTAGATCAAAGGCTAGGGAAGAAATTTATTTAGTTTCTCAAGTTTAACCAAAGACTACAGATGAAGCTTGTAGAGATGAATCTTGGATAAATGCAATGAAGGAAGAGTTAGATCAGATAAAGAAAATAACACTTGGGGATTGGTTCCTAGACCTAAAGACAAAAATGTAATAGGAACTTAATGGGTTTTCAGAAACAAAATGAATGAAGAAGGAGTTGTTGTAAGAAGCAAAGCAAGATTGGTTTGTAAAGGTTATTCAAAACAAGAAGGCATAGATTTTGAAGAGACATTTTCTCATGTTGCTAGAATAGAGGTTGTGAGATTATTCTTGGCTTATGTTGCACATAAAGACTTCAAAGTATATCAAATGGATATGAAATCTGCATTCTTGAATGGGGATCTTGAAGAGGAGGTATACATAGAACAACCTGATGGATTTCCTCTATTTGAAGATGAAGACATGGTATTCAAATTGAAGAAGGCACTATATGGACCGGAGAAAGCTCCACGGGCTTGGTATGCAAGGTTAGATAAATACATACTTCACCTTGGGTTCAGAAAAGGTAATATTGATAGTAATTTATATTTAAGAACTAGTGAAGATGGAGTTTCAATAATAGAAGTTTTTGTTGATGATATTATTTTTGGATGCAATGATGAATTGTGTAAGAAGTTTTCTAAAGAGACGAAAAATGAATTTGAGATGTCCATGATAGGTGAAATGAAATTCTTTCTAGGACTGCAAATAATTTAGAGCAAGAATGAAATTTTTATTTCTTAAACTAAGTATCTTAAAGAAATGTTAAAGAAGTTTGGAATGGAAGATTGTAAACCAGTTGGTACACCCATGGTGATTGGTAATAAACTATCAGGTAATGATGAGACTAAGTGTATTTTCAAATCAAGTATAGATCAATGGTTGGTGGATTACAATATATGACTCACACCAGACCAAATATTGCTAATGTTGTTGGAATTGTGGCTAGATATCAGACAAAACCTAAAGAGACACACCTAGCTGATGTGAAAAGGATATTTAGATATCTGAAAGGGACAATCAAATATGGCTTATGGTATGATAGGAATGATAAATTTGAACTTCATGCTTATACTGATGCTGATTGGGCAGGAAATATTGATGATAGGAAGAGTACTAGTGGAGGTGCAATTTTCCTTGGGAAAAATTTGGTTTCATAGCTAAGTAAGAAGCAAGATTGTATTGCTCAATCTACTGTAGAATCAGAGTATGTTGCTACTGCTATTAACTGCACTCAAATTGTTTGGATGAAACAAATGCTGAAAGGCATTGGAATAAATTTTTGATAAACTAGTGGTTATCCATTGTGATAACACCAATACAATGAATATGTCAAAGAATCTGGTGATGCATTCTAAAACTAAACATATCTCTATCAAGTATCACTTCTCGAGGGACAAGGTGGCAGAGAAGGAAACAAAGTTGGAGTATATTATCACAAAGGAATAGATTGCAGACATCTTTACAAATCCATTTCCAAAAGATACCTTTGAATATCTCAGAGGTATGCTTGGGGTTTAGGCCCCTCCTAGTCAAAATTAAATGTTGCAGGGATGCATCAGTCCAGAGGTTTTCAGAGCCTTATCATATTCTGGACTTTATGTAGGGATCTGCTCCTTAGGGGGATTGATCGTTGAAGACATTTTTGGAGAACACTTGATGACTTATGGCACCCTTTTCCATTATTGTCAAAGGGGGAGAGTTTCTATGAGAAAATCCCTACTGTATGGGGAGATTGTATGGAGGTGTACTATGAGAGTACTATTTGGCTACAAAACTTTGGATTGATAAAATTTTGGGTTAATGGATTTTTCCATATGTTGACATCAATGCCAAAGGGGGAGATTGTTGGATATTGCTAATGCATTAGGGAGATGGTTGATTCATTTAATATGTTTAATCATTACATTGATGATGAACTACAACTGATTGAATACCTGAATGACTTGAACATTAGTGATTAGAGATCATTGAATTACTGAAATGATATGTAAGATAATTAAATCAGTCATTATGTTGTCATTAATGTCAACTAGTTTTGACATTACTTATCATGTTAGTTAAAAACATCTGTAAAAAGGAGAGAAAAGATGAAGAGCTAAGATATCTACATGGAGAAAGATGGATATGACAGATGACGATAAGGAATACTTTGAGTAACTTATTGATGAGTCTATGATCTCATATTGTTGACTTGATTATGTTGCATTAATCTATTATGAAGGAGGAAGCAAAATTAAACAAGGCAATGTGGTCAGTAAATGAAGCACTTCAGTATGCACCGAGCAAGTGTAGTGTATACTGAGCAACAATATTAACTGAGCTTGTGTTCGCCGATGCATTTCTTTGTTAACTGAGTATGGATGAAAGTATTAAATGCTTAGTTTAGCCGATAGAAAATGATGAGCTAGAAATTGTTATGATTTCGAGATTGAGGATAAAGTTTGTTATGAGATCCATGACTAACAAAATTTGAAGATCTAAAGGATGGAATTGAAATGTGTTATTGACACAACTATCAAGGAACATTTAAGAGGTAAAATCAATGAAGGAGAATAAGTGACAAAATTTGATGGTTGATATGAAAATGGTTTATCTATCTATATAAGAGATATGAGTTTCTTTATTGAAATATGCCGAAAGAAAGAAGACTGTAGAGATTTCATGTGAATATAGTTTCATGCATGCTTGATTAGATTGGTTGAAGAAGAATCAAATTGCAGAACAATACCGAGCGTCAAAGAGCTATTATCGAGTGAATGTAAGTTGAGGAAGTGAATTGATATATTGATTAGAGGATTTGTATGGGCTTAGAATAGATCTGAACATTTGCAAATTGAGTTGTATTGTAATTAGATCAACTATTATTTTAGTTTAACCATTGATATAGAAAATCTCCTAACCGAGTGGACTTAACCGTCTTATGTTATGCCCCTATGTCATTCAAGGAATGTACATTGTTATCTAATTGACCTGATAGTAAATGATGGTCGAAAGATAAATGTTAGTCTTAAATCCTCTAACAAGGTCACACCTAATAGTGTGTTTGTAACCTTCAACAGGGTTGTCTCTTCACTGAGCTCACTTTAGAAGAGTGAAAATTATTTTGGGTTACCAGTCCCAGGTGGTTTTCCCTTAGCAGGGTTTCCACATTGAATCATTGTGTTATGTGTTTCTGTGATGATTGTTTTATTGTCATACTTTACATACTATTTAATTTAGTTAGTAATCACAGTGAGTTAGTTAACTGGTAATTGGTAAAAGGCACAAACAGTTTAATAGTTTATGTTACCGAGTTGCAGAATTTGTTGAAATTGTTTTAAGTGTTACATCTTTGTATTTGGGACTGTAGAATAACTAATCTAACTGATTCACCCCCCTCTCAATTATTCTAACAATTAGTATCAGAGCACATTGGTTGCTTGGAACAAATTTTTAAGGACTTCAGCAAAAAGATTACAAGATGTATAAGAGGGAAGTGTTGAAGCTGAATAAGGACAATTTTACTATATGGAAAAGTCGAATGAAACTTCACATATCTGGAATCAGAGATTCTGCCTTACATCTACTTGAACATGGCTACTTACAACCACTGACTGGACCTTTGACTCTTGATCAGTTGAGAGACCGACAAGAACACAACTTTACTATGATAGAGATTGTTGTTGCTCATCTGATGCTAAATTTGAGGATGTCAAGATTTGCACTAGCTGCAAAGCAAATGTGGGATAAACTTGCTCTAGTCTATGGTGGTGATGCAAATGTGAAGAGAGCTAGAGCTAAAATCTTAAGAGGTAGGTTTGATGATATGAAAATGAAGGAAGGAGAAAACATAGTACAATATTCAAACTGAATCAAAGAGGTAGTTAATGCTATCCGAGGATCTGGTGGTGTCATTGATGAAGATACAATGGTAAGTAAGATTCTACGAAACTTGTTGCCTCCATATGCAATCATAATATCTGCTATATATGAAATGAGGTCTACACCTAGCATCACTCTTACTCTTGATAGTTTGATTGGTAAGCTAACAACTTTTGAGTTGAAAAAATTTGATAATAGTGTTGTACCGTCTGTTGAGTCTACTTTTATGTCTTCTTTGAATATCAGTAAATCTAGAAGTAGACATAACATAAGAAATGATAGTGATAGTAATATTGATGATGAGCTTGATGAACTTGAAGCTCTTATGGCCCGAAGACTACCTAAAAATAAAGGTAGATATAAGGGTAAATTACCTTTAGCTTTTTTTAATTGTAAAGAAGTTGACCATATTGCTGCTAGATGCCCGAACAGGAAAGAGGAAGATAAAAACCAAGATCGATTAGGTGATGGAAGCTATGGAAGGAGAAACAATAGAAGTTATTCACACTACAATAGAGCCAACTAAGATCACAAAGATAAGGGAAAAAATGCATGTTATTTGGTTGAAGATGAGGACACCGACACCAACACCGATGATGATGTTGAGGTAGTATTTGTTGCGATGAAAGATGATTCTGAGGAAGAGGAAAGGTATGTAGAAATAGCACTCATTTCTAAAGTTATTAAAAATGATACATGGATCATTGATAGTGGCTGTACACATTACATGATTGGTGATGAAGATAAGTTTGATCATCTTGAGCACTATAATGGAGGATCAGTAAAAATGGGTAATGATACACCATGCATGGTTAGAGGAAAAGGATCTTTATTGATAAATGATAAAATCATATGTGATAATTCTTATTGGGTAAAAGGACTAAATTACAATTTTCTAAGTGTGGCACAACTTAACAACTTAGGTCACCAAGTGGCTTTTGAAAGCAAGAAGGTAAAGATATTTGATGAAAGTGGAAAGCTTGTTGGAACATGAGGACAATCAAAAGGTAACTTATTCTATCTTAGCAATGCCGAGACTTCTTGTTTACTGGTGAAAAATGAGGATGCATGGTTATGGCATAAAAGGTTATGTCATGTAAATTTTGATAACATGATTAAGATCAGTAGAAAGAGAAAAGTTAGAGGACTACCTAGCCTAATTAAACCTGATCATGTTATGTGTCATGAATGTCAAAAGGGGAAGATGACAAAATCTAGTTTTAAAAGTAAAGAATATTCAACAAAAAGAATCTCGGAGTTAGTTCACACCAACCTATGTGGTCCCATGAGAACTCAGAGCTACTATGGTGATAGATACTTTATTCTGTTTGTTGATGATTATACTAGATTGATGACTGTCATGTTTTTAAAAGAGAAATCTGAGGCATTTAAAATATTTAAATAGTACAAAGCAAAAGTAGAAAAAGAAACTGGAAAGGAACTAAAATGCTTGAGGTCTGATAGAGGTGGTGAGTTTATTTCTAATGAATTCACTAACTATTTTAATGAGCATGGCATCAAAAGATAGGTTTCTGCACCTAGAACACCACAACAAAATGGAATTGCTAAAAGGAGAAATAGATCAATTGTTGATTGTGCAAGAACATTGATGATGGAAAATAATGTTGCACAAGTATACTGGAGAGAGGAAGTTAGCACAACTGTATATGTACTGAACCAAGTTCAATTAAAGAAAGACACAAACAAAACACCCTACGAGTTATGGTTTGGATACACACTGAGTGTAAGTTACTTTAGAATTTTTGGTAGCAAATGTTTTATTCTGAAAGATGATAGGAACAGAAAATTTGACTCTAAAGGGGATGAGGGAATATTTCTTGGATATTCTACTAAAAGTAAAGCTTACAAGTGTTTGACTAAGGTCACTAATAAGATGATTGAAAGTGCTAATATCAGAGTTGATAAATTTTCTAATAAAAATGATGAAGAAAGCAATAAGGAATCGGAAGACTACGGTAGATTTGATTATTTTGAACATCCAGAGTACCTACCAAAGCCATAGGCTGAGTCAACCGAGCATCAGGAAAATAACACCGAGGAACAAAAAAGGGAAACTGAGGAACAAGAAGAAGTTGTCAAGCAATGAAATGAACTTGAATAGAATGAAGAACAAAGAAGAGATCAAATGCTAGCAAGATTTTTCAAGAGACATCATCCTGAGAACCAAATCATTAGAGATAAGAAAGTTGGGATACTGACAAGAAGTAAATTATGTGTGTGTGAAAATTGTACCTGATCTGTAGACACAACACTCAGTAAAACATTAGAGGTTAGCTAAAATCAAAATCGTGCAAAATTGAAAGCTATCTAACCAAGCGATTTACTGCCTTCTAGTAGGTGCGAGATTAATGTTTTCAGATTGTAATCGAGATCAGTGACCTAGACGACACCTAAATGAAGGATTTGAATGCAAAAGATGGATATGAAATTGAATGCAATTAATCTATATTTTTGATATTTTCTATGCAATAAGAATGATAAATTGATATGCTATGAATGCTATTGAAAACTGATATGAAATGAATGCTAAATGATCTAACAATGAAGATTTTAACAATGATATGAAAACTATGAAATTTTATGCTAAGATATGAAAACTATGCAATTGAAATTGATCTCACAAAGCTTTGAATTCACAAGTTGATTCCTCAGCCTCCAATTCTCCAGCGTGATTGTGCAAAAATATGAGATGCTTGGATGCAAATTTGAGAGATGATTGAGAGATGAATTATGAAGAGCTGAGCCTTGTTTTTATAGAAATCCAGGGCTTTGAAGGTGCATGGATAAAAGCCATAAATCACTCAAATAACTCAGCTTGATTTTTGAGTTATCTGATAATAACAGATAATTAAGTCACAAAAACATGCAAAAGCTAAGCTTTAACTCAGAATAGAGTTTAGCTTTAATTGATAATTGACAGTTGTCTACTTTTATGATTGTGCATGTTTTAATTTATGAATTAATTTAATAATAAAGTGATTTATGCCCAACTTAACTAATTTTTGAAATAAAATAATTAATTTATGGGTTAATTAACTATTTTATCAAACTTTTATTAAAAATTATATTATTAAATAATGACAACATGCTTTAATTAATTAAATAAGAATTTAATCAATTAAAGATAGGAATTTTGATTTATTGTCAAAATTAAATAATACAATTAATAATAGATAGAATTAAATTTAATTAAACAATTAAGTGGCAAATATTAAATCTAATTAATTAAATATGAAAATATTCAATTAATCAAACTTTAGGATAAATGTGATTTATTGCCAAATAATTATAAAATTAAAGATAATTATGATAATTAGGAATATTGCTAGGAATATTCCCCGATGCAGAATTTAAAATAATCAATTAGATTTGATGATGTTCAGATGTGCCTTAGGTTAGGACTTCGATGTCGATTTCATTCAAATTGTTGATATAGGAGATTAATGAACTTATAGCCCATTTTTGGGGTATTACATTTTGCCCCTCTTTGAATTACTGTGCGAAACGCAGTGGTTCAAAGATAGTCTGTGTTTGATAGAGATATGAAACTGATTCAAAAGATAAACCGATCTCAAGATAGAAACCGATTGAAAGATATTGAGATAGGAAGTCCTGAATGACCAGAGATAATGTTCACTATAACAACAAATGAACCTATGATTGCAAAAAAGTGTCAAAACACCTAATTCCAAACCTTAGGATTGATAAGAAGTGAGTGACCCGTTCTAGACTCGATTGTCTTAGCAGAACTAGCAGGTATCACATGCAAACCCTTCAGTCGTCGAAGAACCAAGGAAAGAACACTATCATCTGATGGTTGCAAAAAATGATACAGTTTACAAGATTAGGAGAATACCAGATTGATATGGATCGATGAATCTGATATGCCCCAAGTGATGATAGATTTGCCCCGAGCGATGAGGTCTTTTTTTTTTGATGAATCAGTAACTAGACGTGATTGTTTGTCTTGATTACTGATGAAAGATATTGACAGACTTGATCGATAGAATTTGATTTACAGACTTTGAATGATGTGCAATACCATGCCCCCTTCGGGATTAAAATTGAAATCTGACAAGAAAAGTCAGCATTAATAGTTTAGAAGCATGTTAATTGATTTGAGAAGTGGTTAAACACGTCCGAGAACACATTCTGCATCGTTTGGAGGTCCTGGAGACCGAATTTGACTAGGTTTGACCATGAGTTGACCATGGTTGACCAAGTTGAAATTTTGATAGTTTGATGTAAGATAATCAGTTAAGTTGAATACTAGATTTCTATGATGATTGAAGGTCGATTATGCAAGCAGTAGACCGTCCTAGTTCTAAAAATTTTAAATCACAATTTTGACATAATAAATGATCTCAGATTTCTATTTTGATCTCGAAAATGGATTCAGAACGTCGAAATTAGCCAAGGGTGCAATTTTCATATAAAATGGAGCACTTTTAAAAATTAGGTCGAAAGCTATATAAAGGTCGGAAGGGTCATTTTCAATTCATTTCAACCCTTTGACTTTAGAGATTCTGTGGAGCCCTCTGAATGAGAAAAATGGCAGACCAGTGAGAACTGAAGGTACCTGTGAGTTTGCACTATTTTGAGCGTAGCCGGAGACATGATAGACCTTGACAGTATGGACATCCGGTAGGTGGACCTTTGTTCCCCCTTGAAAATGCATGTTTTTGATGATTTATAGCATTTAAAAAATTTTCCATACGCGTTTTTAGCTTTTGAATTTCATTTGTGTAGAAACTCGTACGAGTCCCAGTCTAGTCTCATACGACATTTCATTTGAATTTAGATTGTCGTTTCATCCACGCCCAAGTGTCGTATGATAGGGACCCTTGTGTCGTACGACATTTCATCGGGTCCCTCTAAACTCATATGAATCCGAGTGAAGTGTCGTATGAGATGAATTATCGTTTGGTATGTTGTGGAATGTCGTACGAAATTTGATGCCAGTTTGGAATGTCGTTTGAAAAACAAAGTGTTAACAACTCATTTTTAAGTCAAAAATCTAACTTTTCTGATCCTTCTGCCTGATTGCGGACACTTTGCCCCACCTTCTGAAACTTCAAAACTGTGTCATTCTGATACTTTTGGCCTGATTTTGAACTGAATTTCTGATAAAAGACCCTGTTTCTTTATGATTTAGGTCACATATCCTGATGTACATGTTCACCATTCTTATCCGGCCACCCAGAGATTGTGTGTCGCCTTGCCAGACCTGATGAGGGTTCATCTGGCTGCCTGTGGATTTGAGCACCTGATTCATTTACCCGATATTAGGGTAAATCATGGTTTATTGACTGCACTGATTGAGAGGTTTCATTCTGAGACCCAAACTTTTCACCTTCCGACCAGGGAGATCACTCTGACCCCTGAGGATGTGTATAGGATTCTTCGCATTCCTTTTCATGCTCTGCGGCATCCCGAGTATGTCAGCGGAGGATGTCGTGGTCTACATGCTTTCAGATGACTGTTCGGTGATGATACCCAGTTGATTGGGTCTATAGCCTGGGAGACACTCGTGCAGAGATATGGGCAGACACATCGTCTAGAGTGTATCATTGCGGAGATGATTGGAGAGTTGATTATGCCTGGCCGTCAGCAGAATGACTTTTTGATGGGATGGTCACTGATGGTAGCATTGTTGATGGCTACTCCTATCGAGCTTGCCTGGGGTCAGTGTCTACTGGCTCACTTGTATTCCGAGATGCATGAGATCGTGTATCAGGACTGCAAGACATTTGCTTCAGGAGCGTTGGTACTGCAGATATGGGCTTGGGAGCATATCCCAGTTTTGAGACCAGTGTTTCAGAGTCAGTGACAGCCACAAGAGCTGATCATATATACGTATGTTGGTTACGTTACTCAAGTTCGCATGGGTCACACCGAGTATTTTCATCGATGCTTGGATGACATGACATTTGTCATATGGAAGCCATATTAGATAGAGGCCTAGCCTACTACGAGGGAGCAGTTCTCCTTCTTTTTCCAGAGTCAGATATTGATAGGGTAGACTTCCACCATTTTGGAGAGGATTTTTATTACGAGAGTCTGGCATCAGTATGGATGCATTCAGGATGCTCCACAAGAGTATACAACATATGCTCGAATAGTACAGGAGCTTGGGCTAGGATGGACCACTCGGCTGACGTATGCATTGGGTTTAGATGAGTATAGCCAGATTATTGGTAGGGATTGGGACTACCTTCCACAGGTGGTTGATGCAGGTGTGATAGATGCATATGTGGCATGGCTTGCTGATCACTGGATTCATCAATTTTCTGATCCGACAGAGCTGATACCCTCCATGGAGGAGGCTATGGATGTTATAGGGGCTCCTATGAGAGTAGGACCGAGACCACAGGTGGTACACCCTACTCCTCTGAGATAGAGAGCCATGGCTCCTTCACAAAGAGCACCAAAACATGCGAGGCCTCCACATCCTTCTACATCTACAGCGGGTACATCTTTCAGGACATAGAGACGGAGCAGAGGTGAGAGTGGTACACTGGGCAGAGTAGCATCTGCAGATGATTTTCTAGGAGCTGAGCAGTTTCCAGGTGGTACAGGTGTGGATGACACATTTGATTTGGGTGCTGAGGTTAGACGCCATAAGGTGCACAGGGTTAGCATTCCTTCACATGCAGATCAGCCAACACAGGACACAGATATGCCAGCAGCTGATGCAGAGCCTGCAGTTCCTCTTACTTCAGCTGAGATTATCAGATGGCTTACAGTCCAGGTCCGAGACCTGAAGATAAAGCAGGCCAGATTAGAGGAGAGGCATCGAGAGGTAGATAGGCAGCATATAGAGCAGCGCGCAGAGATGCAGAGATTACAGGTAGAGGTGATTCATCAGACTGCGAGGGCCTCATATTATGTATCTGCTTACTATGTAGTAGTCCCTGCTACACAGAGAGTGCCCACCTATTCTCAGTACATGGAAGCATCAGAGGGAGCTAGGGCACCAAGAGTGGAGGTGATACCAGGTGCACCACCTCCTCCTCCACTAGATGCAGAGGAGCATGCTGACAGTTGATTTCGCTTCTCATCTGTTACTTTCTCACTGATACATTATTGTGTCTAATAGCTCTACGGAGCTCATTCGTTTGTACCCTGTGCCAGTAGTGCACCCCTAACTATTTGAGATTTTTGATATATATATGAGATCGATATTTTTGGTTGCGACATCATGTGTACTTGTCATTTTTGTTATGTATGATGATATCATGTGATATTAATGCTATGAGTAGTGTAGAATGTATGTATGGATCAATGCAATGTAATGATTTCTTTCATATGTATGAATGTTATGCAGATGTAATGATTATGGAAATATGTATGTTTATGCAATGGATATAAATGTAATGCAATAAATGTTTATGATATGATATGTAAATGCAATGATATACATGATATGTTTTGCAGGTTGATGAAGACAAGTACTCAGTCTTATGTCAAAAAGATGGTTAACCCAGGAGGATCATTGCTTGCGATTCTGTGAAGAGACCTTTGAGTTAGATTCAGCTCTTGTTAGATTTCAAGATGTGATTGAAGAATCATTTAAGCTTTGAAGTTTGTTTAGTCATTGTGAGATCATGCAAAGATGAAAAATGCAAAGAAGCATGCAATATGAAATGCAACCTAAGACCTAGGACCTAGTCACTGATCATGTGTCAATTTGTTATCATCATTGAACTTTTTGGTAACTGGATAAATCAATACAATGCCCACTAGTGATGAAACCATATACATATGAATATTGATTTGTAACACTCAAGAACCAATACAACATCCACTAGCTAGGCAACCATGGACATATGAATATTGATTTTGTTATCGGAATGTCGGATTAGATATAAGCATCAAAGCATAAACGCCAGGATGACTTGAATATCATGTCCATTTTGATATAGCAATTTGTACAAGCATCAAAACATAAACATCGTGATGACCTGAGTACGCCTTGCATTGCAAACACATCAAACAGTCAAGAGATCATTCTAAATCCAATGTGAATTACCCGTAGTGACCCTTTATCGTTCACATCCTTAGGCAAGATTGCGTTCCACAGTAGGAGAAAGAACTCACTTCAAAAAAATAATAGTTAGATCAAACTTCCTTGAATTTTCTGGGTATCAATGGTCGAGGTATGCATGGCCATCCAATTCGAGATAGAGGCTCTTACAGTCGGACACCATTTCAATCCAAAATTTTCAAAGTTATTAGATTTCATATACAAGAAGAAAACCAAGAAAAGATTATGCCCCCAGTCATCACTCTCTAAATCCTATAAAGGACATCATCGAAGAGCTCGAAGGGACACAATATGTAAAAATCTCAATGCGAATTAGTAAGCATACAAGGAGATAAAAGCATGAAAAGCATAGATTGTTTTCAGTTTGTTTTGATATTTGATTGCGTTGTTGTAGATGCAAAATCTTTTCTAGAGACGAGACTGACTGACTGACTCAACTTGAAGCTTCAAAGGACTCTAACTGGATATGATACGTCTAAGATACACCGGAGACCATAGGATATGACATTGATTTCCCTAAAGTGTGAACATTGATAGGATACAGACGCGCAAGCTGATTGGTGTACAAACTGACTTATTGAAAACTGGAAATGCAGAAACAAACCAGGAGATATGCACAAACTAAAGCAAGACTGAAAGCTAGGAAAGACCAAGATTGGGCTGATAGATGGAGCATGTTGAACAAGTGGCACCCGTTTGCCGAGTTTTCACCATCTTGGTAGAGATTCTATTTTTGCTACCAAGGCGCCTATTTCCAGGTTTTCACCAAGGCACTTTTTCTTCTTTTTCATTTTTTTTGTATTTTTCATTTTTTCAATTTTTTTGTACTTTTGATATTTTTTGATTTTTTTTGTGAATCATCAAGGTGCCTATTGCTAGGTTTTCACCAAGATGTTCATTTTTTCAGGACTTTTTCTAATTTTTAAGATTTTTTCAGGACATTTACCAAGCACTGAATGCCTTAGGCATAGAATTTCTTCAGATGGAGAATGTTGATTGGTTCGCGGAGCTGTTCTCCTTCAGTCGTTGAGAGTTGATAGGCACCAGAGCCAAAAGTAGCAGTGATAACAAAGGGACCCAGCCAGTTGGGTTTGAACTTCCCCTTGCGTTCTCGATGGGATTGATTTTTAAGATTTTCTCTCAAGACTAAATCACCAACCTGAAATTCTCTATGTTGGACTTTCTTGTTGTAGCCTCTAGACATTCTTTTCTGATACACTCTGAGATGATCATACGCTGCTTGCCTGCGCTCATCTAGTAATTCCAGTTCTTGTAACCTAGACACTCTGTAGTCTTCATCAGTGACAAGCCCATGCATTCTGATTCTGAGTGATGGGATTTCAACCTCAATAGGCAGTATCGCTTCAGACCCATAAACTAAAGCGAAAGGTGTAGCCCCTGTAGGCGTTCTTATACTAGTTCTGTATGCTTAGAGAGCTAGATTGTTCATGAGATGCTAGTCTCTTCTTGTTTTATTCACTATTCTGTGCAAGATCTTCAGGAGATTTTTGTTTGAAGCCTCAGCTTGTCCATTCACTTGAGGATAGTAAATAGAAGACCAATGTTGTGTAATCTTGAATTTAGCACATAAGTCATCTAGATCTTTGTTTTTGAATTTTCCCCCGTTATATGTGATTATAGAGTGAGGAATCCCATATCTACAAATGATGTAGTTCAGGATGAACATAGAGATTTGTTTCCCCATTGCTTGTGTTAGAAGAACTGCTTCTACTCATTTTGTAAAATAATCTGTAGCTGTGATTATATGGGTATGTCCATTAGAAGAGTGCGGATGGATAGCACCTATGAGATCAAATGCCCATTGTTGAAAAGGCCATTATGTAGTAAAAAGAATCAGATCTCTCCCTGGAGCATGAATCAAGTTGCCATGTACTTGACACTGTTGACAGTTTTTAGCAAATTTAATAGCCTCTTTCTCCATTTCAGGCCAATAGTACCCAGCCCTAATAAGTTTTCGAGCTAACGTTAAATCGTTTGAGTGTGACCCACATATACCCTAAAGGACTTCCTCTAATGCACGTTGAGACTCTTCCCATTCTAAACATCTAAGCAGTGTACCATCTAGACCTCATTTGTACAGGTCATTACCAATGATGACATATCAGGATGTGGATCAGATAAGGTTTCATTTCTCAAAACGGTTAAAGGACTCAAGGATGATTTGGTCGTGGAGATAGGAGAACATATTTTTGTAGCGAGATGAGTCATAACCTACAATAGTGCAGATCATGCGGGTTTCAGGGGAGTCATATGCAGGATAGGATAGGGCTTCCACCAGGAACTCGTAGCATAGTTCATGTTCGAGCTGCTGTAAGAGAGTAGATAATGTCACCATTGCATCGGCAGCCTTATTCTCCATTCTGGGTATTTGCTCAAATGTGATAGAGATGAAGTATTTCTTTAAATCATCTACCATTCTCTTGTAAGGAATGAGATTTTCATCTTTGGTTTGGTACATATCATTGACTTGGTGGATAACCAGTTGTGAGTCTCCATGGATGTGCATCTCTGTAACTCTCCACTGTATTGCCATTTTCATACCATTGAGAAGTGTCTCATATTCAGCAATATTGTTTGTGCAAGGAAACTTTAGTCGAAATGCTTTGGGTATCGAGTATCCTTGAGGAGTGATGAACAATATGCCTGCTCCAAATCCATTCTATGTGTAGGAGCCATCAAAGAATAACCGCCATGCTCTAGAAGAGAGGTGCATGATAGAGGAATTGGGAAATTCCATTTGCATGGGTGTATCATCAAACATGGGTGCATCTGCTAGTTGATCAGTAATAACTTGACCTTTTATAGCTTTTCTTTCAACATATTCAATGTCAAATTCGCTTAGAAGCATGACCCATTTAGTTAGTCTACCGGTGAGGGCCACCTTGCCTAGTAGGTATTTCAGTGGATCAATTTTTGCTACTAGATGTGTGGTATGAGCTAACATATAGTGTCTCAGTTTCTTTGATGCAAAGATCATAGCTAGACATGCCTTCTCTATCATTGAGTAGTTTTTCTCATAGGCCACTAAAGTTCTGCTGATATAGTAGATGGCTCTTTCTTTCTTGTCTTCATCATGTTGCGCTAGCAATGCCCCCAGTGATGTGGCTGTTGCAGAGACATACAAGATCAATGGCTTCCCATGAATAGGAGGCATCAAGATAGACAGATTTGATAGATACGTCTTGATATGGTTAAAGTTGTGCTCGCATTCTTCATTCCATGCAAAGGTCACACCTTTATGTAATGTTTTTGTAAAAGGTTGTGATATGTCAGCTAACTGTGATATGAATCTTCTGATGGACTGTAATCTGCCTTGCAACGTCCTCATTTGACTGATATTTATGGGAGGTTGCATCTCTATTATAGCCTTGACTTTAGCTGGATCAACTTCAATGCCTTTCTTTGAAACTATGTATCCTAAGAGCTTTCCAGAAGTGACACCAAAAGCACACTTCTTAGGATTTAGTCGGAGACTAAACTATTCTATTCTTTCTAGGATCATGCTCAGGTCTATTAGATGTTCAGTTCTAATCATGGATTTTGCCAAGGTATCATCCACGTAATCCTCCATTGTTTTATGCATCATATCATGAAAAATAGATGTCATTGCTCTTTGATATGTAGCTCCAGCATTTTTGAGTCCGAATGGCATAACATTCTAACAGAAGGTTCCCCACGCACATGTGAAAACTATTTTCTCTTGATCTTCTGGAGCAATTTTGATTTGGTTGTACCTAAAAAAGCCATCCATTAAGGAATACATTTCATAGCCCGCAGTCATGTCCACTATCATATCAATGTTAGGCAGTGGAAAATCATCCTTAGGGCATGCTCTGTTTACATCTCTAAAGTCTGTGCACACTCTGATTGAACCATCTAGTTTTTCAACAGGTACAATGTTAGAGATCCACTCAGCATAGTCTATGACACGGATGAATCCAGCTTTTAGGAGTTTTTCTAGTTCTTCTTTGACTAAGAGTGCAACATGAGGATGCATCTTTCTCAATCTTTTTTTGATTGGTTTTACTCCAGGAGCAATGGATAGATGGTGCATAATGAGATTGGGATCCAATCCTGGCATATCTGAATATTTCCATGCAAAGTCGATCTTTTTGTCTAATAAGAATGTAGTGAATTTCTATTTTTCTTCTTCTGATAGAGATTGTGCTACATGTACTAATTGTGGTTCTTCTGTTGTACCCAAATTGATGGATTGAGTTGGCTCAATCAGAACTAGAGATCTATCTTGTAAATGACTCAGAAGGACATTAAATATCTCATCCTTAGGCACCTCAGAGAGGTTTTCACCTTCAGATACGTCTTTTCTTTTTACTTTTGTAGGTTCTGAGACTGCCACAAAATAGTTTTCACCCTCAGAACTCTTTTTCTTTTTATTTTTATTTTTTTGACTAAGATATTTGATGTCTGACTCGGTCATGCTGACGCTCGATTTGCTGATGGAAGTCCTCATAGGCTTGACTGCATTGAGGTAACAAGCAAGGGCATAGTCACTTGGAAAGGTGTAGATACCATGGCTCGGGTTCATGGAAGTTCAGTCAATAAGATCAGGGCATTGGATAGTTAAAGTAGGAAAGGCTTGGGATATGGTGTTCATAGATGTGGATATGTCATCATTGGTCATAACCCGACGCTCAAGTTCAAAGGTGATATTACAGCTCAAAATGTTCAATTCGTGAATAGGCTCAACATCATCATGGGAGTCCTCTTCAGCCATAGGTGGATCAGACACGTTAATTTCATTATTTCACTCTAGACCTACGTTGGGTTGAGATACATATTGGTGAATAACATCAATATATTTCTTTGTTATAAGCTCATCTTCTTCTGGAATGGCACCCCATTCATAGTCATTTGACTCAGCTTCTGATTCAGGATCTCTAGGAAATCTTAGAAAATGTGTGAAATCAGGATGAATACCCCAAGAAGGATTACCCTCAGTCTCTGACTTGAATTCATATTCATGGGAATCAGTGTCAGAATAACTACTCTCTACTTTTTGATAAGTTTGATTGCCTTCGAGAATAACCATCTCTTGCGCTACAGTAGGTTCTTGTGTTTCTACTACATTAATTCTTATGATAGGATCATCTTTATCATCAAGAAGATCTTTGATCTCTTTAGGCAATTTTTCATAGGGGATAAGCTCAGAGCTATCTGAATCATCATCAGAGGGTTCTGTTTCTTCTTTCTTAAGAAGGGGTTCTCCTGGTGCAATTTGTTCTATGACATGAGAACAACCACCTTTGAGATGATAGGGTTTCTTCTTAAACCCTAAGCCACCAGTATCTTTGTTGGCTCTACCAATATGTGAGATGGGTGTCACAAGACCCTTTCCGCTGATTCCTAGAGGTCCTTGACCGGAATATCCCATCTTGGCTATCAATTTGTTTCCTGCACCATATGAATTAGAAGGGATTGTAGGTGCTATAAATTCACTAGGTTGAACAATTTTGGATTCAGAATCATCTTTGTATAGCCATGCAAGCACAACTTCATCCTCTTCAAATTCTTGTTTGGATACTTGCTCCACCACAAAATTTCTTTTGTATGCTTCCATAGGTTCCTTAGGTTCTGATTTAGATTGCTTCAAAGATTGTCCATATGACTTGGGTGAGATAGGGAGAGATGTCAGAGATAAGACTGGCTCTATAGTGTATTCTCCCATCCCATTTTCTTTGATATTGATCTCTTTAGCAATGTCTTCCATCTTGGATGTGGAAGCCACATTTTGTTGCTTGATGGAAGATTCTCTGTTATTGGGAACAAGCTTATTGGCACTTTCCTTCAATGTATTGCAAGTTGTACTCAGATCTGCTGGGATAGTAACCTCCACTCCATCATAGGGAAATTTCAAGCATTGATGGTACGTAGAAGGAATGGCTTGCATTTCAAGGATCCAGGGTCTTCCTAGAAGGATATTGTAAGCCAATGGTAGATCAAGCACCTGACATGTGGTATCTTTGATGACCGGACCCACTCGGATGGGTAAGACAATGGTGCCTTTAGAAGATCTTTCCTATTCATCATAGGCCTTTATGGTGATCTTCTTTTTAGGATCAATAGCCATCTCTAAGAATCCCAACTGTGTGATTAAGTTGTAAGAACAAATATTGAGGCCTGCGCCCCCATCTATCAACACACATTTGACTCGATGATTTTGGATCAAGACTTCTATGTGCAAGGGCTGATTATGTGGGTGACTTAGGGAGTTGTCATCTTCCTCTGAAAAGGAGATATATTGCAGAGACGTTAGATGACCAACCATAGTCTGGAACCTGTTTAGATCTAGATCATCAAGAACATTAGAGCTGAGCAAAGCTTTGTCTAGGATATCTCTGTGAGCTGGAGATATTCGAAGTAACTCAAACATAGAGATTTTGGCATTGGTATGCTAGAGTTGTTGGACGATGCTGTAAGATGTAGGTCTTGTATCCTTTGGATTGGAAGATTTTAAGGCAGCCTTCTGTCTAGAAGCAGATGTGAGATTGAAAGTTATCTTAGGGACATTAGATGAACTTGGTGTTTGTCCTTTCAGATGAGTCTGAGCTTGTGATTTGGTAACCGCATTAGCTGAGGAATGATTTCTATCTCTTCGTACAATCGTGATGACATTGCAGCTCTCAAAGAGACATGGTTCAACCATATTGATGACAACATTGTTTCCAGGGTAGGCATAGTTGACTTTCACCCCCATGTTAGGCTGAGAAGTGGAAACTCCCTTGCCATGTTGTGGAAACAATTCTGTAAATGCTGTGTGATCATTATTGCTGGTAGGATTATCGATCGTGATGTCCCCTTGATCTATCAAGTCTTGAATGGTATGCTTCAAGTGGAAGCATCCATTAGTTCCGTGGCCTTTAGTCCGATGGAAAGCACATAATTCATTATCTTTCCACCAATATGATTTTGGATCCGGATTAGGCTTTCAGATTGGTGGTAAAGAGATCATGTTATCAGCTATCAGGGTTCTCAGGGTAGATTCCAAAGATTCTCCTAGGGGAGTAAACTTTCATTTATTATCCCATCATTTGAATGGCTTCTTTGGAGATGGTTCAGCAGATTTTTGCTCTGAAGCTTCAATGGCTTTGGTGGCAAGGGTGAGATTGTAGGCCGGTGCCTTTGATGGGGTGCGGATAGTGTCAACAACACCATCAGAGATGATACCTTTGTTTCTATTCCAGCTCTTGTTTTTATCTTTTGAGCTAGATCCAGATTCAGACTTGTCCTTTTGAAGTGTGATTTCTCCTTTCTTGACAAGTACTTTCTCAATCTTGATTGCATTATCCACCATTTTATCAAAAGATACATGATCTTGCATTTGTAGTGGATAATTGAGCTCTGGAACAAGGTTATTGATAAAGATTTCAAGTTTCTCCATTTCGGGAATTGGTCTAGCATATAGAGAAAACTTCTTTCGCCACCTCTTGAGAAAAGTTAGGAATGATTCCCCTGGATATTGCTTGAGGTTACAGATATCGATCATGGTAATCAGATGTTAAATATTGTAGGAATATTGTTGATAAAATAATTTAATCAATTCCTCAAAATTTTTGATCGTAGAAGGTAATCTTGAAAACCACTGAATGGATGCTCCTCCCAAGGATCTAGGAAAAAGACGCATCAGATAAGTTGGTTCATGCATGAATTCCATAGATTGCGTACAAAACTCTCTGACATGATCTTGAGGATCAAAGTGTCTGTCATATTTGTCATACTTTGGTATCTCCACTCTTTTTGGGAATGGTGGCATATACAAGTTTTTGTCAAACGGGAAAGGACATAGGGCCTCCATGGAGAACTCCTTGGGTTCCTTCTCCTTCTTAAGATTGTTAAATTCGACTTGTATAGCATGCATCTATTTTGTCATAGCTATGAGTGGAGTTTCTTCCTCATATATGATTATATCATCAACGTTAAAGTTGGGAGGAAGCTTAGCCCCTTCCTGGGCTAATTGTAAAAAGTATGCCTCTCTATCCACTTTCAAGAAATGCCTCATCATTCTCTTGAATTCATCATCATTCTGACATCGATGGATTTCAGAGGGTGTAGGTTCTTGGTCAGCATTATGTTGAGAATGGTGTCCTTGGGACCCTCCTCCTAGAGAATCGTGGTTTGTCCCTGCTTGAGACATGATAGGAGTTTTTGGGCTCCCTGGAACAGATTGAGGAGGAGTTTGCTGATTACCTCTGTGAGTTGATAAAGGAGGTATGTAACCAGTTTTCAATCAAAAGTTACCGAGACCGTCGTCTTCGTAGATACCTGACTTGATGAGTTGTTCAAGAGTTGGACCCGGGGTATTGGTCAAAAGTAAGTTCTGAGATGTTTCTTCTGATTTCTTGTGTGAAGAAGCTCTGGTCTCCACCATTAACTTTGAATGAAACAGAAGAAAAGGATGAAGACAACTGAAGAACAATTTGATTCGAGAAAATCGGATGACGCAACCTTGTCAAGATTATGATAGTTTTGAAGATCTGATGAGATGTGGGTGAAGGAAACTATGCCCTGGATGTATGGGATAGATTGCCCAAAAGATAGCGGACATGAATTCACAACACTTAGTCTATTTTTGAAGATTTATTGAAGATTGATAGTTATGACAAAGTTTTGACATGAGATAAAAAGGACTCAAATTGATCAGACAGAAGACTAAATCGGATTCAAAAGATCAAACTCAAAAAATGGTAGAATGCTCAATAGCTACTACTTTGTTCCTGACACAATGATATTTTTGACAGATTCTAGAACTAGGCTGGAAACATTGGATATCTTGCAATTTGACAATTTCTAACAACTCTCTCAAATTTTCCCAAACGACACTCTGCAGACTCGTACAACACTGGGTAGTCTATGAAACAACAGTTGCTAAACTCGTACGATAGTTGGGTAGCAATGAAATGACAGTTGATAAAACTCATACGATAGTTGCTAATAGCGTTTTGACTTCTTTGGATTTGCTGGCATGAAAACTCGTACGACACTGGGTTCTCAATCATACGACAGATGGGCAATACTGAAATGATATTTGACAAAAAGTCGTATGACTTTTGACTTCCTGAAATGACTTTTGACTCCAAAAAGAATTTTATGTCAATTTTTGCAAAACTTAAGGTTTTCAGTTTTGGATTGTTTGCAAATTATACTGTCCAGATTTTGAAGGTTATACCAGATTTGATCATTTTTAATAGCCAAGTAGATAAACAAACACGCAGAACAGCAAGCAAGTGATTCCAAGCATGTCTGAAAATAATGAACAAGGGCAAAAGCAACCTTGCGCATGAACAATCAAGTGACCAAATTGTGCTAATCCCTGAGAGTACTAATTGTGTATGTTCTGAAAAGTTTTGCAATAACACACATATACCTGAAAGTGAAAAATTAGCCTCTCTAGGGTTTTTAGTAATGGTTTGAGTCTGCAACTTTTATGATTCAAAGGGGTGAACTCCAATCCCAGCGCACCAGGGTTTTGACACAGTCTGAGAACTTAATCTTCAAGAGCTGCTAGGGAGATCTGACAACCCAACAATGAACCATACCCATGGAGATTTCTTCCACAAGGACATTTATATAGCGGCCGTCAGTACCATGATGAAAATGGCTATTACCGCTTGAGGTTCCGTTAACACAGTTTGCCCTGTGAAGGGATTGTTTGCTACAGTTAACCCTCTCTAAAGGTGACTCACATGAGTATACCACAAGGGGACTTGGCTCCAGATCTAAGTTTTTTGACACCTTTTCACTTTTAACCCAAACAAAGTAAGCAGATTAATCCGACACGCTAAGATAAAGTTTTGTTCCACCAAGGTCTGTGATATCAACTCCACATGATCTATCAACCTCTCCGGGCAGAGAATGTATCAATCAATAAGAGAAGATGCACTAACCAATTTTGATTCACCAAAGCTCATGATATCAACCCCACGTGATCTATCAACCTCTCCAGAGAGAGAATGTGTCGATCAATAAGAGAAGACGCACTAACCAAGTTGAATGTGAAATGCACTAAGTATCCTCCCTACCTACAAGGATTCTGTCATCAAGAAAGATTTTGCTAGGAATCCAATCTCTCAAGAATCACAAATAGTGTTCATAGGGCCTAATTACTATGTGAGCACAAATATATTCCCAAAAGCAAATCTACCAAAAGCATCCAAAAAGTAGAAAGAGGAACACTTAACACTTAAAGCAAATATGAGATGAGTCCACAAGGTGGAACACTTAACACCTCACACAAGCTAAAAATGAGTCCCCAACTTAGAAAATAAGTGAGTTCGTAAAAGCACAAAAGGGTTGCCAAGTGGAACACTTAATGCTTCTGTCCTGTTGACCCCTCCCCTTTATGATGCTGAGATTGCAACCACGGGGCGGAAATGAGGGGCCGACTGATTAGCGAGTCCAATAACCCAAGATAGCAATCAAGATCAATCACAAGTATCTAAGACTACTTAATGAATCCTTAAGGGGTCACAACCTAGTATCAATTATGCAAGTGTGTAGAAATAGATCAAAGCATGAAAAGATGCACACAAGCCAGACACATAAGAGATTTGTTTTAGGATCCAAATTGAAATATTATTAGCTTGAGAAGAATACTTTAGATCCAACGCTCTGCAATCCAAAATTTAGCACACATCCGAAAGTACAAAACCAAGACAAATCAACAGCAAACTGTAAGCGTTAGAAATCAATAATCTAAAAGTACAAATATGCAAATTCTGTGATCAAATGGCAAAATTTGAAAATGAAACCAACATGCTTGGATTTGGCTTGGAAAGAGCTTTCCAATGATATATCACACTTAAACTTTCAGTACCATATGTGAAAATTTCACAAAAAAATGGGTGCCAATTTTCTAGAGTGACATGGATTCTGAAAATGCCAAAATTTAAAAAAAAAAAAAATTAGAAAACAGAAAGCTGGCATGATCAAAATAGGCATAGGCATGATTGAAATGAGCACAGGCATGACTAAAATGTGACCAGGCATGATTTAAATACTCACAGGCGTGATTTAAATACTGATAGGAATGATTGAAACTGGCAGATGCGTGACTGAAACTGGCAGATGCATGACTGAAACTATCAGATGCGTGACTGAAACTGGCAGATGCATGACTGAAACTGTCAGATGCGTGACTGAAATTATCACATGCGTGAGCAGAATGCTTGTAGCCTTGAGTAGAATGCTTGTAGGCATAAGCAGAATGCTTGTAGGCATGAACAAATTTCTCGTAGGCATGATTAGATCACTTATAAGCGTGAACAAATTACTTGTAGGCGTGAACAGATTGCTTGTAGACGTGATCAGATATCTTGTAAGCGGTGTTAGATTGCTCGTAAGCAGCATTTTTCCTATTTGCGCAAAAATGATGAAAAAGTGATGCCAAAAATATATAAAATTAGATAAAAATGAAGAGAATGAGGCTCAAGGCCCCACGGTGGGCGCCAGAAATGTGTGTGTGAAAATTGTACCTAATCTGTAGACACAACACTCAGTAAAACATTAGAGGTTAGCTAAAATCAAAATCGTGCAAAATTGAAAGCTATTTAACCAAGTGATTTACTGCCTTCTAGTAGGTGCGAGATTAATGTTCTCAGATTGTAATCGAGATCAGTGACCTAGACGACACCTAAATGAAGGATTTGAATGCAAAAGATGGATATGAAATTGAATGCAATTAATCTATATTTTTGATATTTTCTATGCAATAAGAATGATAAACTGATATGCTATGAATGCTATTGAAAACTGATATGAAATGAATGCTAAATGATCTAACAATGATATGAAAACTATGAAATTCTATGCTAAGATATGAAAACTATGCAATTGAAATTGATCTCACAAAGCTTTGAATTCGCAAGTTGATTCCTCAACCTCCAATTCTCCAGCGTGATTGTGCAAAAATATGAGATGCTTGGATGCAAATTTGAGAGATGATTGAGAGATGAATTATGAAGAGCTGAGCCTTGTTTTATAGAAATCCAGGGCTTTGGAGGTGCATAGATAAAAGCCATAAATCACTCAAATAACTCAACTTGATTTTTGAGTTATCTGATAATAACAGATAATTAAGTCACAAAAATATGCAAAAGCTAAGCTTTAACTCAAAATAGAGTTTAGCTTTAATTGATAATTGATAGTTGTCTGCTTTTATGATTGTGCATGTTTTAATTTATGAATTAATTTAATAATAAAGTGATTTATGCCCAACTTAACTGATTTTTGAAATAAAATAATTAATTTATGGGTTAATTAACTATTTTATCAAACTTTTATTAAAAATTATATTATTAAATAATGACAACATGCTTTAATTAATTAAATAAGAATTTAATCAATTAAAGATAGGAATTTTGATTTATTGTCAAAATTAAATAATACAATTAATAATAGATAGAATTAAATTTAATTAAATAATTAAGTGGAAAATATTAAATCTAATTAATTAAATATGAAAATATTCAATTAATCAAACTTTAGGATAAATGTGATTTATTGTCAAATAATTATAAAATTAAAGATAATTATGATAATTAAGAATATTGCTAAGAATATTTCCCGATGCAGAATTTAAGATAATCAATTAGATTTGATGATGTTCAGATGTGCCTTAGGTTAGGACTTCGATGTCGATTTCATTCAAATTGTTGATATAGGAGATTAATGAACTTATAGCCCATTTTTGGGGTATTACAAGTTAAGACGTGATGTATGCTTAGTTTGTGAGTTTGAACTGAAGAATGTTAAGGTTGCACTTGAGAATGATGAATGGATCAATGCTATGAATGAAGAGATAAAACAAATTGAGAAAAACAAGACATGGACTTTAGTACCTAGAATGAAAGATAAAAGTGTTATCGATACTAAATGGATTTTCAGAAATAAGCTGAATGAAAATGGAGAGGTTAGAAGAAACAAAGCTAGACTTGTTTGCAAGGGATATACACAAGAAGAAGGTATTGATTATGGTGAAACCTTTTCACCTATTGCTAGACTAGAAGGAGTCTGCATGTTACTTGCATATGTTTCACATAAGAAATTCAAAGTCTATCAAATGGATGTTAAGTCTGCTTTTTTGAATGAAATACTAGAAGAGGAGGTCTACATAGAACAACCAGAAGGGTTTTTTAATCCGAATTAAAAAGACATGGTATGTAGATGTGTGTGTGAAAATTGTACCTGATTTGTAGACACAACACTTCAGTAAAATATTAGAGGTTAGCAAAAATGAAATCATGCAATGAATTGAAAGCTAAACTAACTAGGTGATTTACTACCTTCTAATAGGTGCGAGTATGATGTTCTCAGATTGTTATCGAGATCAGTGACCTTGACGACACCTAAATGAAAGATTTGAATGCAAAACTGATATAAAATATGAATGCAATTAACCTATTTTTTTATATTTTAGATGCAATAAGAATGATAAAAACTTGATATGAAATCCAATCTATATGAAATTGATATGCAATGAATTGATCTAACAACAATATGAAAATGAATCTAAATGAATGTAAAAACCAAATTGATCTCACAATAGCCTTGATTCATAATAAGCTTTGATTCTCTAGATAGCAATTCACCAGCATGAGTTTCCAAATTATGAGATGATTTGGGATGAGCTGAAGCTTTAATTTATAGAAATCTAGGGCTCTAGAGGTGCATGGATAAAATCCATAAATCACTCAAATAAGTCAGCTTGATTTTTGAGTTATTTTTAAATAAAGACAATTTAATTCACAAAAACATGCAAATCATGCAAAAACAGCTTTTTAACTCAAATTAGAAGTTTAGATCAACTTTAAAACTCAAAAATGATGTTGAGTTCCAAAAAGTCAATAACTTGCATTGATTTTCTGATTTGGAGTTTAACTGCTCTTTGATTGTGCACATGGATAATTATGAATTAATAAATAAATAAAGTGATTTATTTCCAACTTAACTGATTTTGGAAATAAAACAATTGATTTATGGGTTAATCAATCATTTAATCAAACTTTTATTCAAAAATAATATCATCAAATATGACAACTTGCTTTAATTAATTAAATAAGAATTTAATCAATTAATGATAGGAATTTTGATTTATTGTCAAATTTAAATAATAATAATTAGGAATAAATATAATTAAATTTAATTAAATAATTAAGTGGCAGAATTAGATCAATTAATTAAATATTTATCATATTCAATTAATCAAATTTAGGATAATTGTGATTTATTGCCAAATAACTATTAAATTAAAGATAATTAAGATGATTAGGAATATTATTAGGAATATTCCCCGATGCAGAATTTAAGATAATCAATTAAGATTTGATGATGTTCAGATGTGCCTTTGGTTACGACTTTGATGTCGATTTTGTTCGATATGTCGATGTAAGAGGTTAATGAACTTATAGCCCATTTTTGGGGTATTACATTTTGCCCCTTTTTGAATTACTGTGCGAAGCGCAGTGGTTCAAAGATAGTCTGTGTTTGATAAAGATATGAAATTGATGTTTGATAATTGATATGAGATAGAAGCTGATTGAATAGGTCCTGAATGACCAAAGATAATCTTAACTATAACAACAATGAACCGATGATTGCGAAAAAGTGTCAAAACGCTTGATTTCAAACCTTATGATTCCGAAGAAGTGAGTGACCGATTCCAGACTTGATTGTCCTTAGAAGAATCATGTAGGTATCACATCTGAACCCTTCAGTTACTGAAGAATCAAAGAAATAACACAATTGAACCGATAGTTGCAAAAATTGATACAATTTACTGTTAGAAAGTAAAGATCCCCAAGATAACTGAGAGGGGGGGGGGTGAATCAGTTATCAGATAATTTATCCATTCAACAACTTTAAAAAATATAATCAATGTACTGATCAACCATAGAAAGATAATCATACACAATTGCACAATAACACAAGATATGTTAACTAGGGAACCTCTTGAAAAGAGTAAACCCTGGTGGAAATGATGCCCACAAAATGATGTACTAATATGAAAGTTCCTTGTTAGAGGATGGACCTTGTTAGGAGTCTTATGAAATACATTTAGTACATATAAATCCCTGTTAGGAGATTTTGAATCCCTGTTAAAAGATTCTAACCCGGTTAAGAGTTTATGGAAGACAGAAGGACCCACTGCCCAAACAGCTTCAAGGCAAGATCTTTGAACCCACTGTCTAAAAGATCTTAGAATTATTCAACAAAATAATATGAAATATATTACCTCCTTCACACTATGCCAAAACTACACTCTCTGCTACACAAGATCACAATTCCAGATCTCTGTACTCACAAGTCTTCCTTCATCACTGAATTA
Source organism: Chamaecyparis obtusa (assembly GCA_027943335.1). Taxonomy (NCBI): domain Eukaryota; kingdom Viridiplantae; phylum Streptophyta; class Pinopsida; order Cupressales; family Cupressaceae; genus Chamaecyparis; species Chamaecyparis obtusa. Next base: position 368,482 of record BSBK01009529.1, read on the forward strand.
GCTCTTTTCTTTACTTCATGCATATATTCCCATCACAATCTTCATAGTACCCATTACAATAAGGAAAACATTCCTTCTTATATACCAAACTCAAATAATTACAAATGAGTTGGTCCTCAAATGCAAAATAATAAATTCTACACGCTACACACAGAATTCACATAAAACTGTCAACTTCCAGTTACTGTAACTTTCTCCAAACATATCCTCAAAGTTTGCACTATGAACCACATCATCATTAATAAGTCTCCAACATCCCTTTAACTACACAAAATCAGATTCCATCCCAGCTAAGAGATATCCTCTGATTTCTGAACATTGCTACACAGAAACACTATCTAAACACTGCTTTCACCAAAATGCTCATAACTCTTACAAATGAATGAATTTCTTTTTGCACTGTTAACCATAGGTTAATAACACACCAAAGAACATACCATCAACTGCACAAAATCCAATCTTCAATACAACATGTGCGCAAAACAAAACTGTACCTACTTTCTTGCTAACATCCAGAATATCACTGTGTTGACATCAATGACAATCCAAGTCATGAATGCAACAACAACTGCTACAGTATAACTGCCAAAACACTTTGCATTCATTCATAACAATCTCCCCCATTGGCATTGATGGCAACATAGATGAAAAACATCCAATGTTCCAAAAATCTAATACTGCAACATCACTGCAAAATATCAAATCAAATCTTGCTTCATTTTCTTATTCAGCTCTCTCATACAATCCACAATATTTTTCATGTATATCTCTCCCCCATTGACATCAATGATAGAAATTCTATCACTAAGTCAACAACAACTTAATGTCAAAAGACACTTTTCAGAAAAATACAATAACAAGAGTCCTCATGACTCAGCTCATAAACTCCCCCATAGAGGAAGTTCCAACATCCAATCTAGAAGAAGGATAGGGCTCATATACCACTGGATGGATGCAATCATCTGCATCAATTCTCAAAAATAGGTTGGGGCATAACCCCAAGCATACCTCTCAAATACACAAATGCATCCTTAGGTAAAGGCTTTGTAAATATATTTTCTATCTGCTCCTTTGTACTTATGTACTCCAATCTTACTTTTTTTTCTGCAACTTTCTCTCTTACAACATGATACTTGATCTCAATATGTTTAGTCTTAGAATGTAAAATAGGATTTTTTGACATACTCACTATACTGGTGTTGTCACAATGTATAACAATAGGCTCATCAAACTTTATTCCAACATCTTTCAACATCTGCTTCATCCAAATAATCTGATTACAATTATTTGCTGCTGTAACATATTCTGCTTCTGCTGTGCTTTGTGAAGTACAATTCTACTTCTTGCTTAGCCAAGAGACCAATTTACCTCCAAGGAAAAAGGCTCCACCACTGGTGCTTTTCTTATCATCAACGCTACCTCCCCAATCTGCATCAGTATAGGCACATAAAGTAAAATCATCAAAATTTTCATACCATAATCCAGAATCCATTGTTCCTTTCAGATATCTCAGTATCCTCTTTACTGCTGCATAATGTGATTCTCTAGGTTCTGCTTGAAATATTGCTACAATCCCTACTGAATGTGCTATATCAAGTCTTGTATGTGTCAAGTACTGCAATCCTCCAATCATAGATCTGTACTTTTTCTGCTCAATTGCTAGTGTCTCATCTTTGCTAGATAACTTATGTCCGGTTACCATAGGTGTTCCAACAGGTTTAGAATCTTCCATTCCAAATATTTTCAATAATTCATTTAAATACTTAGTCTGACTTACAAATATACCTTCCTTGCTTTGTGTTATCTGTAATCCCAAAAAATATTTCATTTCTCCAATCATGCTCATCTCAAATTCAGTCTTCATTTCATCTACAAATTTGTCACTAGCTTCATCTTCTCCTCCAAAGATAATATCATCAAAAAATATAACTATAACCAACAAACCATTCTCAATTTCTTTTGTGTATAAGTTACTATCTGCTATTCCTTTTATAAATCCTAATTTCAATAAATACTTATCCAATCTTGCATACCAGGTTCTAGGTGCTTGTTTTAATCCATATAAAGCTTTCTTTAACTTACATACCATATCTCCTTCTTGTGTCAAAGAAAAACCTTCAGGCTACTCAATGTAGACTTCTTCTTCCAATTCACCATTCAAAAATGCTGACTTCACATCCATCTGATACACTCTGAATTTTTTGTAAGTTGCATATGCTAGAAACATTCTCACTACTTCAAGTCTACCCACAGGTGAAAAAGTTTCTTCATAGTCAATTCCTTCTTGTTGTGAATATCCTTTACATACTAATCTTGCTTTGTTTCTTATCACTTCTCCTTGTTCATTCATCTTGTTTTTGAATACCCACTTTGTTCCAATCACATTCTTGTCTTCAGGTCTAGGGATCAATTCCCATGTCTTATTTTTTTCAGTCTACTCTAGTTCTTCTTTCATAGCATTGATCTAATGTTCATCTTCACAAGCTTCATTAGTAGTCTTAGGTTCAATTTGAGAAATCAAACATAAATGTACCTTATTCTGAGTCAAAACTCCTCTATCTAAACTTCCAATAACTTGCTCAGCAGGGTGATGTCTTAAAGTATACCTGTTAGGTGTCATAGTTACTGATCTTGTTCCGATTGTAGATTTTTCTCTGCTTTCTTCTCTATTTTCTTCTCTGTCTTCTTTAGTATGACTTTCATTCAGCAAATCACTATTAGTTTCAAAAAATAATTCTACATTTTCAATGTTAGGCTGAGGTTGTGCTTCTCTATCAGATTCATAATCAAGCATTCTTTCCTGAATTTCAAACTTCTCATCAACTTTTACATTTGCACTTTCAACAATAGTCTTAGTTCTTTTGTTATAACATCTATATGCTTTTCTTTTTAAATAATATCCAAGAAATATTCCTTCATCACTTCTAGGATCAAACTTTCCTATATCATCATCTCTCTTAATATAACATTTACTTCCAAAAATTCTAAAATACTTAACTGAGGGTGTATGTCCAAACCATAATTCATAAGGTGTCTTGTTTGTGTCTACTTTGATTTGTACTCTATTCATAGTGTATACTGCTGTGTTCACTGCTTCTCTCCAAAAGGTTTTAGCCAAATCATTTTCAAACAACATAGCTCTTGTTGCTTCAGTTATTGACCTATTTCTTCTTTCTGCAATACCATTTTGTTCTGGTGTTCTAGGGGCTGAAAGTTGTCTCTTAATACCATTCATTTCACAAAAGGTGTTAAACTCTCTAGATATAAATTCACCACCTCTATCAGATCTTAGACACTTAATCTTCATTTCAGATTCATTCTCAATTTTGCTTTTCATGATCTTAAACTTATCAAATGCTTCAGATTTTTCTTTCAAAAATGCAATCCACATCATTCCTGTAAAATCATCAACAAGAATCATAAAATACCTTTCACCATAGAATCCTCTAGTCCTAGTAGGACCACTCAAGTCTGTATGAACAATCTCCAACTTCTCTGCCGAAGTGAACTTCTTATTGGGAAATGAACTCCTTTTCTTCTTTGCCATCATACATTCTTTGCAAATCATGTTAGTAGGTTTCATAATTCTAGGTAAATCTCTTACTGCAAGTGTAGTGCTCACCTTGACAATATTATCAAAGTTTATATGACAAAACCTTTTATGCCATAACCAACTGTCATCAATCCTAGTTATCAAACATGTCATCTCAGTAGGATTCAACTGAAATCAGATTTCCATCTTTATCTTTTATCACACAAGTTTTCTCAGAAAACTAAACTTGATAACCCTTATCAACTAATTGTCCAACACTTAGTAGATTATGTTTTGGTCCATCAACAAAGTAAACATCATCAGTGTTAGTCTTTCCATCAAGAGTAATAGATCCTATACCCTTAATCAAACAAGGTGCATTATTACCAACCCTAACAATTCCTCCATCATAATTATCTAACTTAACAAACTTTCTTTTATCTCCAGTCATATGATGTGAACAACCATTTTCTATAATCCAATCAGATTTCTTTTCAACTTGTGAAACTAATGCTTTTTCTTCCCTTTTATCAGATTTAGAACTTTCATCTTTAATTGCTACAAATCCTATTTCCTCAAAGTTATCATTATCACTGTCACTTAAATGTTTTTCAATTCCCGCTTCAAAATCTTCATCATTTGCATAATAACATTCTTTAGATCTCCTAGGTTTAAAGTTGCTTCTATACTTCTTAACTCTTTTAGGACATTTAGATGCAAAATGACCATATTCTTGACAAGTCCAACATTTAAAAATTTTCTTACCATCTGGTTCTCTTTTTACAAGTAATGCAATACCTTCTTCAATCTTCTTATCTTCCTCAGATTTGCTACTATTGGCATAATCTCCATTCACACTAGTGCTTCTTGTAGGTCTAATGGTAAGAGCACTGAATGCTGTTTCCATTCTAGGTAGCTCTCCTGATAATCTCAAGTTCATCTTTGCTGTTTCTAATCTTCCAAGAAGAGTCTCTCTTGAAAAGTTTGATGTACAAGGTATCACTTGTTCAATCATCTGCGTTGTCTGCTTGAATACCGGTGTCAAAGTTCGTAGAATTTTTCATATCACTTCATTCTCTATCTTATCACCTCCACAAGATTTTATTCCTGTCACAATCTCAGACATCCTACCAATATAGCTTCTAATAGATTCATCTTCCATCATTCTAATATCTTCAAATGCACAAATCCAATTATGTAGTCTAGCCTTCTTTGCATGTTCATCACCTTCAAAAGTAAAATGTAAAGCTTTCCAAATTGCATGAGATGTTTTCAAACATCTTACTTGACTATATTCATTCTCCGGTAGTGCTGACAAAAGTGCTTCTCTTGCAAGTATGTTACACATGAATAGATTTAGTTCATCTTTAGTTCCTGCCTCTAGATTGTCTTCGTCAATGATAGTCTTCTCATTCTTTGTAATCAACCAATAACTTGGTCCTAAACACAATAGATGTGTCTTCATCTTTTCTTTCCAGTTGTCAAAATTTACTCCATCAAACTTAGGGCTTTCTTTTCTGAAATTCGCCATAGATCTCCTTAAGTTGTTAAACTTTTCTTTCAAGGACCTGCTGCTCTGATACCAATTGTTAGAAAGTAAAGATCCCCAAGATAACTGAGAGGGGGGGGGGGGTGAATTAGTTATTAGATAATTTATCCATTCAATAGCTTTAAACAATATAATCAATGTACTGATCAACCATAGAAAGATAATCATACACAATTGCACAATAACACAAGATATGTTAACTAAGGAACCTCTTGAAAAGAGTAAACCCCAGTGGGAATGATGCCCACAAAATGATGTACTAATATGAAAGTTCCTTGTTAGAGGATGGACCTTGTTAGGAGTCTTATGAAATACATTTAATACATATAAATCCTTGTTAGGAGATTTTGAATCCCTGTTAAAAGATTCTAACCCGGTTAAGAGTTTATGGAAGACAGAAGGACCCACTGCCCAAATAGCTTCAAGGCAAGATCTCTGAACCCACTGTCCAAAAGATCTTAGAATTATTCAATAGAATAATATGAAATATATTACCTCCTTCACACTATGCCAAAACTGTGCTCTCTGCTACACAAGATCACAATTCCAAATCTCTGTACTCACAAGTCTTCCTTCATCACTGAATTAGCTCTTTTCTTTACTTCATGCATATATTCGCATCACAATATTCATAGTACCCATTACAATAAGGAAAAAATTCTTTCTTATATACCAAACTCAAATAATTACAAATGAGTCGGTCCTCAAATGCAAAATAATAAATTCTACACGCTACACACAGAATTCACATAAAACTGTCGGCTTCCAGTTACTGTAACTTTCTCCAAACATATCCTCAAAGTTTTTGCTATGAACCATGTCATCATTAATGAGTCTCCAACATCCTTTTAACTGCACAAAATTAGATTTCATCCCAGCTAAGAGATATCTTCCGATTTTTGAACATCGCTACACATAAACACTGTCTAAAAACTGCTTTCACCAAAATGCTCATAACTCTTACAAATGAATGAATTTATTTTTGCGCTATTAACCATAGGTTAATAACACACCAAAGAACATACCATCAACTGCATAAAAGCCAATCTGCAATACAACATGTGCGCAAAACAAAACTATACCTGCTTTCTTGCTAATATCCAGAATATCACTGTGTTGACATCAATGACAATCCAAGTCATGAATGCAACAACAACTGCTATAGAATGACTGCCAAAACACTTTACATTCATTCCTAACATTTACAAGATTAAGAGAATACCAGATTGATATGGATCTCGATGAATCTGATATGCCCCGAGTGATGATTGATTTGCCCCAAGCGATGAGGACTTTTGATGAATCAATAACTAGACATGGTTGTTATCTTGATTACTGAAGAAAGATATGATTTCAAATTAGATTACAGACTTTAAATGATATGCAATACCATGCCCCCTTCGAGCTAAAAATTGAAATATGACAAGAAAAGTTAGTGTTATGGTTTAGAAGCATGTTAATGGATTTGAGAAGTGGTTAAACACGTTTGAGAACGCATTCTGCATCATTTGGAGGTCCTAAAGACCAAGTTTGACTAGGTTAAACCATGAGTTGACCATGGTTGACCAAGTCAAAATTTTGATAGTTTGATGTAAGATAATTAGTTAAGTTGAATACTAGATTTCTATGATGATTAAAGGTTGATTATGCAAGTAGTTGATGATATAAATGATCGTAGATTTCAATTTTGATCCCGAAAAAGGATTCTACTTGCTGCTTTGTTGGAGGAACCTTCATGTGAGATTCAACTCTTGTTAGATTTGAAGATACGATTTGAAGAATCATTTAAGCATTGAAGTTTGTTTAATCATTGTGAGATCATGCAAACATGCAAAATGAAATGCAACCTAAGACCTAGGACCTACTCACTGATCATATGTCGATTTGTTATCATCATTGAACTTTTAGGTAACTGGATAAATCAATACAATGCCCACTAGCTATGAAACCATAGACACATGAATACAATTTGTATGCACAAGAATCAATACAACACCCACTAGTTAGGAAACCATGGATATATGAATATTGATTTTGTTTTCAGAATGTCAGATTAGATATAAGCACCAAGACACAAGCGCCAGGATGACCTAAATATCATGTCCATTTTGATATAGCAATTTGTATAAGCATTAAAACATAAACGTCATGATGACCTGAATATGCCTTGTGTTCAAACACATCAAACAGTCAAGAGATCATTCTAAATCCAGTGTGAATTACCCGTAGTGACCCTTTATCATTCACATCCTTAGGTAAGATCGCATTTCATAGGAGGAGAAAGAACTCACTCAAAAAGATAATAGTTAGATCAAAACTTCCTTGAATCTTCTAGGTATTAATGGTCGAGGTACGCATGGCCATCCAATTCGAGATAGAGGCTCTTACAGTCGAACACTATTTCAATCCAGAATTTCCAAAGTTGTTAGATTTTCACATACAAGCAAAAAATAAAGAAAAGATTATGCCCCTAATCATCACTCTCTAAATCTTGTAAAGGACATCATCGAAGAGCTCGAAAGGACATAATATGCAAAAATCTCAATGTGAATCAATAAGCATACAAGGAGATAAAAGCATGTAAAAAGCATAGATTGTTTTCAGTTTGATGTTTGATTGCATTGTTTGTAAATGCAAAATCCTTTCTGGAGACAAGATAGATTGATTGACTCAGATGAAGCTTCAAAGGACTCTGATTGGATATGATACGTTTAAGATACATTGGAGGCCATAGGATATGACATTGATTGCTCCCAAGTGTTAAACATTTATAGGATACAGACATTGGAGCTGATTGGTGTACAAACTGACTTATTGAAAACCAAAATGCAGAAACAAACTGGGAGATATGTACAAACTAAAGCAAGACTGAAAGCTGGGAAAGACCAAGATTGGACTGATAGATGGAGTGTTTTGAAAGAAGTGGTGCTCGTTTGCTAAGTTTTCACCATCTTGGCAGAGATTTTATTTTTGCTACCAAGGCGTCTATTTCCAGGTTTTCACCAAGGCACTTTTTTTCTTTTTCTCATTTTTTTTGTATTTTTCACCAAGATGTTCATTTTTTAGGACTTTTTCAAATTTTAAAGATTTTTTCAAGACATTTTACCATAGACTGAATATTTTAGGCATAGAATTTCTTCATATGGAGAACGTTGATTGGTTCTCAAAGCTATTCTCCTTTAGTTGTTGAGAGTTGATAGGCACTAGAGCTAAAAGTAGTGGTGATTACAAAGGGACACAGCCAGTTGGGTTCAAACTTCCCCTTGCGTTCTCGATGTGATTGATTTTTAGGATTTTCTCTCAAGACTAGATCACCAACCTGAAATTCTCTATGTTTGACTTTCTTGTTGTAACCTCTAGACATTCTCTTTTGATATACTCTGAGATGATCATACGCTGCTTGTCTGCACTCATCTAGTAGTTCAAGTTCTTGCAACCTAGACACTCTGTAGTCATCATCAGTTACTAGACCATGCATTCTGATTCTTAGTGATGAGATTTTAACCTCAATAGGTAGTACCACTTCAGACCCATAAACTAAAAAAAAAGGTGTAGCTCCTGTAGGCATTCTGATACTTGTTCTGATATTGGTTCTGATACTGGTTTTGATACTAGTTCTGATACTGGTTCTGATACTAGTTCTAATACTAGTTTTGATACTAGTTCTGATACTGGTTCTAATACTTGTTCTGATACTTATTCTGATACTTGGTATACTTGATAGCATATTTTTCCATTGCAAACTCCTAAGCAAGATCATATCGTGCAATCCCAATGTTTAGCAAGGTGGAGAACAAGAGGGATTGGCAAGCTGGTGGAAGAGATGGAAGACAAGAGAATGAAGGAGAATGAAGGAAAAAAAATCCTCAAAGGAAAACTCCTCAAGTATACCCAAGCTAGGGAAAATTGTCATGTAAAGTGCATTTGGACAAGCAATGAAAGGCTAGTATAGGATAAGTCACAAAAGCATAATGCCAGAGCAGGAAAGGATGCAGTCCAAAGGAGTAGACATGTCAAGAGGCTTCAAAGCATCGTGTTCTACTTTTTTTTTATTATATCAAGATCAAAGAGGAAAAGGATAGCGAAAGGCTAAAATGAATGGAGGAAGATAAATACAAAGGCTAAACAAGAAGGGAATGAAAGCAAGATCATTGTAAGATAGCTCACAAGATAGCCAAATGGCCATGTATAGATCAACATTGTCAAGATCAAAGAGAGAAGATGGAATGGATGAAATATGTAGAAGAACTACGCATGATGCCTGATTGCCAAGTTTTTATTATGGTACTTATCTAAGGTGCCACAAGGGAGTGGTTTTCACCATAAGATGAATTTATTTCTCTTTACTTTTTCTACCAAGGCGCCTGTTTCTAGGTTTTCACCAAGGCACATTTTTAATTTTTTAATTTTTTAATTTTTTTTCTCTTTTTGGAAGAAGGAAAGCTTTTTAGATAATGCTCTTTGAAAAGATAAACCATGATATTCCAAGGATTTAAAATGATATGCTCAAAGATGTTGATAGAGAAAGGGAGATGGAAGAGAAAAATGGAAGATAAGATTTTATGTAAAGCGAGTGAGGTTGGAAGATAGGAGGAATAGGCAAATGAGGAAAAAGGATAGAAGGTAGATGATGCAGGAGCATCCTGGGTGTAAGAGCAATCTTGCATCACCCAAAAATATTTCTATTTTTGTATTCAATAAGGGCTATTTTGTGCAGAGCTACTATTTATGGAAAGTTACTATTTTTGGTAATTTTCGTATGTGCTCAGAATGATCTGATTTCTTTCTTAGAGGTTCATTTTGGTCATATAAGTCTGCCAGTAAAGTTTCATTGCCAGATCAAGTGTATATTGGAAGATATTGAAGATTTTTGGTATTGGCAGCAGGGTACAGAAACTTCGAACTCAGTTTTGAAAGCTTTAGAGGCCCCGGATGAGGTCAAAAATTTGGGTGACGGGCGCTTGCGCGGGTCAAGCCTATAGAGCACTTCGTGGCATTTTCGAAATGGGGTTATAATAGCCGAGCGGGTCAACTGGTGATGACTTATGGTCTTCGGAAGTTGGGCCACCTGAAATGGCGAAAAATAATTTTCTTCAAAATTTCTGTTCGGGTTTCAAAATTTATTTTGAGCCGACTATGATGTAATGAAATGTAAAATAAAAATAATTCTAAGTTTGGTCGGCCTTATTGGCTAAAATTCTGGAACCTTCCCAAGCGGTGGAAAATTGCCTATATAAGGAAGGCTGTATTATTGTCTTAGGCAGTTCAGAATAGTTCTGGGTAATAGTTCGAGGCTTTGTCCTACAGAATATTGTAAGGGAATGCCCATGTGGCTTTGCATATTGTAATTTTGAAAGTTTGTAATTCCACATTTGTGGAGATAATAAGAAGCCAATTTTCTGTTCTTGCATATTGTTGTTGTTTCTCTATTTCTGTTATGTGTTTGTGGTATTAAGGGGAGCACCCTTCATCAAGTGGTATCAGAGCAGAAGTTCTTGAGTGTGTAAACAGATCGCTGACTGTGAGGCAGTTTGCACCAGGACCGTGGCTAGGGTTTCAGCGCGCATCACGAAAATGCCTCCACGAAGGGAACGTGGCGAAAGAGCTGGTGTTGTAACACCTGAGGTTAGAGAGCTGCAGAGACAAGTACGAGCATTGCAAGAAGAGATTCGCAGAGGAATGAATCTTAATGTCAGAGATGAAAGCGAGGATGAAGCCGAAGAAGAATATCAAGAAGGCGAAGTTGAAATTGTGAACCATGAGGAAGAAAGACTTTTTCGGGCGATTTCCAAGATTGGGAAAAGACCTAAGATTGAGGTTCCTACATTTTCTGGAAATCTTAACCCAGAGGAATTGATCGACTGGATCAATGAATGTGAGGAATATTTTGAGTATGAAGATGTTGAGGATCCTGATAGGGTCAAATTTGCGAAGGCCAGACTGAAAAGTCATGCGAAGATCTGGTGGCAAGAAATTCAACTGGAGCGAAATAGAAGAGGGAAAGATAAAATCACAAGATGGGATCGGATGGTGGATAAATTGAAGTGACAGTTCATTCCTGTTGATTATGAGCTTGATCTACTAAAGAAAATGCAAAGTTTGAAGCAAGCAGGAAGATCTGTTCAGGAGTATACAGAGGAGTTCTATCTACTTCTCATCAGAACAGGCCATGCAGAAGCTGATAAGGAGAAAGTTGCCCGATACCTTAATGGGTTAAGGCCAAGCATTCAGGAGGAGCTGAATCTGGTTCGAATGAACAGTATTGAGGAGGCATACCAGTTTGCCCTAAAAGTAGAGGAAAAGCTGAACAAGAAGTTTGAGAGCAGACAAAATGGAAGAGGTCGCGGTGGACGATCTGGTGGACGGTCATATGGTGGCCGAAATGAAGATCCGAAAAAGAAGGATGAGGCTAGTAGTAGTCAGAATCAGCGAGGAAATAATTGCAATCGCTTCCAGGATCAGAATAATAGAGATCAAAGAGGAAGAGGAAGAGGACAAGGATCTGGAAGAGGTGGCTTCCGTGGAACATGTTTTCACTGTGGAGTAGAAGGTCATAGGGCATTTGAATGTCCTCAGCGCCAAGGCAGAACAGACAGGAGAAATGAAGGCCAGGCCAGAATTGCACATGTAGATGAAGATGCCAGATCATCAAATTCTGAAGATGCTGAAAGAGGAGAAATGTTGATTAACAGAAGAGTCCTGTTGAGTGGTGAGAATGAACCTGAGCAAAGGAGGAGCTTGTTTCGCACCAGGTGCAAGTGTGAAGGTAAATGTTGTGATGTGATTATCGATAGTGGAAGCACTGACAATTTGGTGTCAGAAGAGATGGTGACAAAGTTGAAGCTCAAAAGACAGAAACACCCACATCCATATCGGATTGCCTGGGTACAGGATGACCACAAGGTCATGGTCAATGAACAATGCCTGGTGAAGTTCAAGATTGGGGGATACCAAGATGAGGTATTGTGTGATATCATATCTATGGATGCATGTCATATGTTGTTGGGTAGACCATGGTAGTTTGACAGATGTGCTGTACATGATGGCCGTGTGAATACCTATTCCCTGACAAAGGATGGAGTGCGACATAAGCTAAAACCATTGAAAGAGACTGAAGAAAAGGTATGTGGTAATGCAAGGATAACTTTTGTTGATGGAAGAAATTTCCTAGATGGTATGAGGCATGAGCATGTATGTTTTGCTTTAATTCCAAAAGCTGGTAAAGAGGAAGTAGAAGATGTTCCTGTAGAAGTTGCAGATTTGTTGAATGAGTTTCAGGATATTGTATCCGATAACGTGCCTGATGGATTACCACCAGTCAGGAAGATCAGTCATCAAATGGATTTGATCCCAGGAGTGAGTTTTCCGAATAAGGCAGCACACAGAATGACACCAGCAGAAAGTGAGGAGTTGAACAGACAAGTACATAAACTGCTACAGAAAGGATTGATCCGTGAGAGTCTGAGTCCCTGTGCTGTACCAGCGGTATTAGCACCAAAGAAGAATGGAGAGTGGAGGATGTGTATAGATTCTAGGGCAATAAACAAGATCACAATCAAGTACAGGTTTCCATTGCCACGAATGGATGATATTATGGACTGTTTGAGTGGAGCTGTGTATTTTTCAAAGATAGATCTGAAAAGTGGATATCATCAGATTCAGAACAGAGAACGAGATGAATGGAAGACTGCCTTCAAGACAAAGGAAGGACTGTATGAGTGGTTAGTCATGCCTTTTGGGCTAACCAATGCACCGAGCACTTTCATGCGGCTCATGAACGAGGTTCTGAAAGAATTTCTGGGTAAGTTTGTCATTGTTTACCTAGATGATATTCTGATCTTTAGTAAGACATTGGAGGAGCATATGATGCATATTCGTATGGTATTTGAGAAGCTGAGAGAAGAGAAATTGCTGATTAATTTGAAGAAGTGCAGTTTTGTGAAGAAAGAGTTGGTGTATTTAGGGTTTGTAGTCTCAGGAGAAGGTCTAAAAATGGACCCAGAGAAGGTACAGGCTATCCTTGAATGGCCTACTCCAAGGAATGCTACTGAGAGTTATACATTTGTTTTGAAACATAGGAGTGGAAAGTCTAATAGGGTTGCAGATGCTCTTAGCAGAAGGCAACTATTGCTGACAGAAATGCAGATTGAAGTGGTTGGGTTCAAGGAACTCAAGAATTTGTATCCAGAGGATCCTGATTTTGGTGAAGCTTGGAAAGCTTGTACAGAACCTGTTACTCTAGACAGGACGAAATGGTTGGATTTCATCATCCAGGATGATATGCTATTCAGAGGGAGTCAGTTGTGCATTCCACGAAGTTCTATGAGGGAGAATCTCATCAAGGAGAAGCATAACGGAGGATTGGCTGGACATTTTGGTCATGACAAAACCCTTTCTTTGGTTAGTGAAAATTATTATTGGCCACAATTGCAGCAAGATGTGAAGAAGTTTGTACAGAGTTGCAGAGTATGTCAGATGGCGAAAGGAGTGAAGCAGAATACAGGGTTGTATCAGCCATTACCTATACCAGAGAAGCCTTGGGAGGATATCAGCATGGACTTTGTTCTTGGTTTACCGAGGACACAGCGGGGACACGATTCAATTTTTGTGGTAGTTGACAGATTTTCAAAGATGGCACATTTTATTCCCTGCAAGAAGACTAATGATGCTGTTCATGTAGCAGAATTGTTTTTCAGAGAAGTAGTGAGACTTCATGGTTTGCCAAAGACCATAGTTTCAGATCGGGACACTAAGTTTGTTGGATATTTCTGGCGTACATTGTGGAAGAAGTTGAAGACAGATTTGAAGTTTAGTTCATCACATCATCCACAGACTGATGGACAGACAGAGGTGATGAATAGGAGTTTGGGAAATTTGCTGAGATGTTTGGTTGGAGATAAGCCAACAGGATGGGATTTGATTTTACCACAGGCAGAATTTGCATACAATAATTCTGTCAACAGGAGCACTGGTAAATCACCATTCCAAATTGTATATGGAAGTAGTCCAAGAAATGCATCTGAATTCAGGAAGATAGATAAAGGAGAAATAAGTAGTGCTGAAGCTGAGGATTTTGCAGAACACTTGAAGAACATCCATGAGGAGGTGAGGAAGCATATTACCAAGATGAACGCACAGTATAAGGCTAAGGCAGATGAGAAAAGGAGGTATAAGGAATTTCAAGTTGGTGATGAAGTCATGGTTCATTTGCGGAAGGAGCGGTTTCCAGTTGGTACATATAACAAGCTGAAAATGAAGAAGTTTGGACCATGTAGGATACTGAAGAAACATGATTCAGGAAACACATATGAGGTAGAATTTCCTACTGAGCTAAATATTTCACCAGTGTTTAACATTTCAGACCTGACAGAGTATCATGAAGGAGGTGTTGAAGATGAGATCACAGCAGCACAGTGGAGTATTCCAGCAACTAGTTCAGACACTAAGGAGATCGAAGATATACTGGACAGTCGTATTGGCAGAAGCACAAGGAACATGACATATGAAGAATATCTGGTCAAATGGAAAGGATGACCTATTGAAGATTCATCATGGCTGACAAAGGAGGAGGTTAGCCGTCTTGGTTTTCCTCTGCACGCCTGAATCGTGACAGGGTCACTTCTCAAATTACCCCGGGTGTCTGATGCAGGAGCATCCTGGGTGTAAGAGCAATCTTGCATCACCCAAAAATATTTCTATTTTTGTATTCAATAAGGTCTATTTTGTGCAGAGCTGCTATTTATGGAAAGTTACTATTTTTGGTAATTTTCGTATGTGCTCAGAATGATCTGATTTCTTTCTTAGAGGTTCATTTTGGTCATATAAGTCTGCCAGTAAAGTTTCATTGCCAGATCAAGTGTATATTGGAATGTTGGTCTTACGATCTTGGAATGTCTAATTTTACATATGGAGGTTCATCTCAGTCATATCAGCCTGCCAACAAAGTTTCATGGCTAGATCAGGTGTAGTTTTGAAGATATTGAAGATTTTCGGTATTGGCAGCAGGGTACAGAAACTTTGAACTCAGTTTTGAAGGCTTTAGAGGCCCCAGATGAGGTTGAAAATTTGGGTGATGGGTGCTTTGCATGGGTCAAGCCTATAGAGTGCTTCATGGCATTTCTAGAATGAGGTTATAATAGCCAATTGGATCAACGAGTGATGACTTATGGTCTTCGAAAGTTGGGTCACATGAAATGGGGAAAATAATTTTTCTTCAAAATTTCTGTTTGGGTTTCAAAACTCATTTTGAGCTGACTTTGATGTAATAAATTGTAAAATAAAATAATTCTAAGTTTGGTCGGCCCTAAGGCTAAATTTCTAGAACTTTCTCGGGCGGTGGAAATTGCCTATATAAAGAAGGCCCGTAGTGTTGTCTAGGGCAGTTCTGGGTAGTAGATCTGGGTATTGATTCAAGGCTTTGTCCTACAGAATATTGTAAGGGAATGCCCATGTGGCTTTGCATATTGTAATTTTGAAAGTTTGTAATTCCACATTTGTGGAGATAATAAGAAGCCAATTTTTTGTTCTTGCATATTATTGTTGTTGTTTCTCTATTTTTGTTATGTGTTTGTGGTATTAAGGGGAGCACCCTTCATCAAACACACACCTTGAAGGGTGGGAAGAGGATGAAGGAAATGTGAATGAAGGAATACGTGAAGGAATATGGCAAATGGATAGCAGAGGTTGTGGTTTAGGCGCATGGAATGGAATAATTTTTTTGGAAGAAGATGAAGTGGAAGCTTTTGGAAGCTTGAATGTCAACTTCACTTGTTGTTCAACACCAGAATCTTTCAAAAGAGACTTTGGAATCCATATAGCCATAGGCTTTTCATTTCCTTTTGATGATCTAGAGAGAATATCTTCAATGATAGATTTTGGAACCCATACTTGTCTTGTAGTTTTTTTCTTAGATATCTCTTTTGACTTTATGTTTCCGTGTCGATTAGAGGAGACATGGTGATCTTCTTTTTTTGATGGATTCTTGTATTGCTTCTTTTTATTGTATTGAACATTCAAGTTACTTCCAAAAGACTTGGGACTTGTGGAAGGAGGATATGACTAGTTTAGATGGGTGGGTGGATGAAAAAGATTCAAGGGTGTGCATCTATGTTGATCTTGAGGAAAGATGGGAGATGGAGGGATGTAAGGACCCAAGATGGATGAAGAATTAGGAGAGTTAGGAGGGGAAAGTGAAGGGATATAAGGACCCAAGATGGAAGGAAGGTGTGAAGCCCTTAGTAGTGGTGGAAGAGGTCCAAGGATGGAAGTGGAAGACGCAAAAGGATAATCAACAAGTTCATCAACATTTATATGACAACCAAGGACATCAACATCTTTAGAGTGAGCATTAGGATTTTCAATAGAATCATGGACATCTTGAATATGAGCACCTTCTTTGATAGGATTTTTCAAAGCTTGCAAAGACTTAGGAAGAGTAGAAAGTGGAAACGAACATGGAATGGTAGAATAAGAAGATGGAAGACTTTGATCTTGACAAGGATCTTTGGATAGCATAAGCGCATAATTTTTCTCTTGATTTTCAATAGGCTTAACATTGGAAGTAAAAACACCATTTTTACCAACCTTAATAGAAGTATCATATTCAGAAAGCGCAAGTGTAGTAAGGCTATTTTGATTGTCAATAAGCTCAACAGTGTAAGTAGTAGCTTGATCTTGCTTAGGAAAAGACTTAAGACATGGTGGAATGCATGAAAAAGGGTGTGCAGGATCAAAAGAACCCTGAAGCGGATAAGAGACATTGTGAAAAGGAGTGGATGACATAGAGGGCTCTTGATCTTGATCATTCTTTATGTTCTTTTCTTTATCATTTCTAGAGTCCTCTTGACATGGAGCCACTTCTAAGGACAAGGAAGCATGTTGGGATTGTATGGAAGACTTTGGAAGAGATGGGGAAGGACCAGCTAAAGTAGGCATTGTAGCATATGAAGGCTTAGACTCTTTAGGTTTAGCATTATTGAAAGTATTAGCAGCCAAGTGAAGGTTAGCTTGAATTTCTTGAAGAGGTAGCCCTAGAGGATAACTATAGGGAACTGTATGAAAAGTATCAGGGCCTGTGTCAGATGAAGGTTCTGTGAAAGATTTGAAAGACTCAAAAACTTTAGGAAATGTACAGGCATTGGAGGAAGTAGGGGATGGAAGGGAACCATCACAAGACAAAGGTCCAACATTAACATGATCTTTCTTGAGAAGATAATCTTTATTTTTAGTAGGAGAGTCCTTAGGAGAAGGATTCTTATAATATTGATGCTTCAAGCTAGCACGATGCATTTTATAGTCCTCAGTAGTAGTAGATGGATCATAATCAAGGTATTGTTCACAAAAATCATCAAAGTCTTTTTCAAAATCAGAATTATATGGATCACCATCATGATCTAACTAATGTGACATCCCATTTCCAGTAAGTAGGAACACACAACAAGGAGGACTCTTAGGAACAGAGGTGTCATAGGTATCATTATATTGTCCATCATCATAGTCATCATAGTCTCCAAAGGTGGATGTGTCACTCTTCGTGGAAGAGGTATCATAAGGATTATCACATTGCTCAAATTCTATCCGGGGGCATGGTGACATATACAAGTCTTTATCAAATGGAAAAGGACATAGAGCTTCCATGAAGAACTCTTTAGGTTCCTTTTCTTTCTCAAGTTTGTTAAGTTTGACTTGCATAGCTTGCATCTGCTTCATCATAGCTGTGATTAAAATTTCTTCCTCATGTGTACTGATTCTTTGAGACATGTGTACTGATTCTCAATAGCTACTTCTTTGTTCTTGACACAGTGATTTGTTCGACAGATTCTGGAACTAGGCTGAAAAAGCTAAGTATTTGGCAATTTTGAACATTTTCTGACAACTTTTCAAAATTTTCCCAAATGACACTTTGCAGACTCATACGAAAGTGGGTATGCTATGAAACAACAGTTGAAAAGCTCATACGACAGTTGAAAAATTCACACGACAATTGCTAGTAGGATTTGACTTTTTGAATTTGACTGGCAGAAAGACTCGTATGACACTGGGTTCTTTACCATACGATAGATGGGCAGTAATGAAATGACACTTGATAGAAACTCGTATGACTTTCTGACCTCCTGAGATGACTTTTGACTCTAGAAAAGAATTTTACTTCAAATTTTGCAAATTTTGAGTTTTCAGATTCGGATTGTTTGCAAATTACAATGCCTGGATTTGAGGATTGTAACAGATTTGTTCATTTTCAGTAACCAAATAGATAAACAAGCACACAAAATAGCAAGCAAGTGATTTCAAGCATGTCTAAAAATAATGAACAAGGGTAAAAGCAACCTTGCGCATGAACAATCAAGTGATTTTATTCATTCTAATCCTCAGAAACACTAATTGTGTATGTTCCAAAATGTTTTGCAATGACGCACATATACCCTAGAAAATAAAAATTTGGCCTCACTAGGGTTTTTAGTAATAGTTTGACTCTGCAACTTTTATGATCCAAAGCAGTGAACTCCAATCTCGATGCACCAGGGTTTTAACACAGTCCGAGAATTTAATCAATCAGGAGCTGCTAGGGAGATCTGACAACGCAACAATGAACCACATTTGTGAAGATTTCTTCCATAAGGACATTTATATAGTGGTTGTTACTACCACATCTGAAATGGCTATTACTACTTGAGGTTCTGTCAACGCAATTTTCCCTGTGAAGGGATCATCCGCTACGGTTAACCCTCTCTAAAGGTGACTCACAGTATGATACCACAAGGGGACTTGGCTCCAGATCTAAGGTTTTGATGCCTCTTCACTTTTAACCCAAATAAAGAAAGCATATTAATCTGACACACTAAGACAAATTTTGTTTCACCAAGGTCTGTGATGTCAACCCCACGTGATCTATCAACCTCTCCGGAGAGAGAATGTATCAATCAATAAGAGAAGATGCACTAACCGAGTAGAATGTGAAATGCACTAAGTATCCTCCCTACCTACAAGGATTCTGTCATCAAGAAGGATTTCACTAGGAATCCAATCTCTCAAGAATCACAAATAGTGTTCATAGAGCCTAATTACTATGTGAGCACAGATATATTTCTGAAAGTAAATCTACCGAAAGTACCCAAAAGAAGAAAGAGGAACACTTAACGCTTAAATTGAATATGAGGTGAGTCCACAAGGTAGAATAATCAACCCCTCACACAAGCTAAAAATGAGTCCAAAACTTAGAAAATAAGTGAGTTCTAAAAAGCACAAAAGGGTTGCCTGGTGGAACAATTAACGCTTCTATCCTCTAGACCCCTCCCCATTATGGTGCTAAGATTGCAACCACGGGGTGGAACAAGGGGCTGGCGGATTAGCGAGTGTAATAACCCAAGATAGAAATCTAGATCAATCACAAGTATCTAAGATTGCTTAAATGAATACCTAAGGTGTCACAACCTAGTATCAATTATGCAAGTGTGTAAAACAAAAGCATGAAAAGAAACACTCAAGCTAGACACGAGAGATTTATTTTAAGTCCAAATTGAAATATTATTAGAACAAGTAGAATATCTAAGATCCTTGTGACGTGCTTAGTAGATATTCACTTGATTTTTATCTTTGTTAAGAAATCCCGCACAAGCAAGCAACAAACTCTCCGATAAGAAAACAAACAAACAAGCAAACAAGATATGCAACATATCTTCCACTTATGAAAACCCTAGGGTTAGCTCTAAAAATCAATTATTATCAGTAATAATAACCAGAAATTAACCCAAATGACAACTCATATCATTCATTGAACCATGTAAAAAAAATAAGTGCATACCCATCACAAAATTTTATTTTTTTTGCTGCATTTGACCTAGTCAACAAGATCTAATTTTTTTGATATGATTTTTGGCCACAAAAATAAAAATTTAGAACAAAGACCCTAGATAAAAAATAGAGAGCTTTCCAAAAATGTAAATTTTTAGAAAAATCTCTTCATTTGTGCCCTAGAGACCCGTTTTACCAAAATAGACTATTTTTTGTAAATTGACTATTTGAGCTATTATATTGCATCCAAATTTAAAATACAAAGAATCGACCCCCTATAGAATTTAAAGATCTTTCCAAAAATATAAAAATTTCTAAAAAATATGCTGATTTGCGTTAGATATTGATTTTTTCTAGAATTTCAAGAAAAAAATATTAAAAATTTAAAACATTTTAGAAAATTCTAATTTTTTTACTGTAGCTTCCCTGATATGTGTCCAACCTGCAAAAAAAATTTTAGAGAAAAAATTCAAGCCGTTTGGGAGATAAAATCAAATCTTTGAAACTTTAGGGTTTTAGCTCCCCAAAAAAATCAAAACTAGCATGTGAAGGTGGGTTGCCCCACGGTGGGCCCAGAAATGTGGTTGTAAAAATTATTCTAGATTTGTAGACACAAAACTTCAGTAAAACATTAGAGGTTAGCAAAAATGAAATCGTGCAATGAATTGAAAGCTAAACTGACTAGGCGATTTACTACCTTCTAATAGGTGCGAGTATGATGTTCTCAGATTGTTATCGAGATCAGTGACCTTGACGATAGCTAAATGAAGGATTTGAATGCAAAACTGATATAAAATATGAATGCAATTAATCTATTTTTTTTAATTTTAGATGCAATAAGAATGATAAAAACTTAATATGAAATCTAATCTATATGAAATTGATATGCAATGAATCGATCTAACAACGATATGAAAATGAATCTAAATGAATGTAAAAACTAAATTGATCTCACAATAGCCTTGATTCACAATAAGCTTTGATTCTCCAGATAGCAATTCACCAGCATGAGTTCACAAATTATGAGATGATTTGGGATGAGCTGAAGCCTTAATTTATAGAAATCCAGGGCTTTAGAGGTGCATGGATAAAAGCCATAAATCACTCAAATAACTCAGCTTGATTTTTGAGTTATTTTTAAATAAAGATAATTTAATTCACAAAAATATGCAAATCATGCAAAAACAACTTTTTAACTCAAATTAGAAGTTTAGATCAACTTTAAAACTCAAAAATGATGTTGAGTTCCAAAAAGTCAATAACTTGCATTGATTTTCTGATTTGGAGTTTAACTGCTCTTTGATTGTGCACATGGATAATTATGAATTAATAAATAAATAAAGTGATTTATTTTCAACTTAACTGATTTTGGAAATAAAACAATTGATTTATGGGTTATTCAATCATTTAATCAAACTTTTATTCAAAAATAATATTATCAAATATGACAACTTGCTTTAATTAATTAAATAAGAATTTAATCAATTAATGATAGAAATTTTGATTTATTGTCAAATTTAAATAATAATAATTAGGAATAAATACAATTAAATTTAATTAAATAATTAAGTGGCAGAATTAGATCAATTAATTAAATATTCATCATATTCAATTAATCAACTTTAGGATAATTGTGATTTATCGCCAAATAACCATTAAATTAAAGATAATTAAGATGATTAGGAATATTATTAAGAATATTCCCCGTTGTAGAATTTAAGATAATCAATTAAGATTTGATGATGTTCAGATGTGCCTTTTGTTAGGACTTTGATGTCGATTTCGTTCGATATGTCAATGTAAGAGGTTAATGAACTTATAGCCCATTTTTGAGGTATTACATTTTGCCCCTCTTTGAATTACTGCGCGAAGCACAGTGGTTCAAAGATAGTCTATGTTTGATAAAGATATGAAACTGATGTTTGATAATTGATATGAGATAGAAGTTGATTGAATAGGTCCTGAATGACCAAAGATAATGTTAACTATAACAGCAATGAATCGATGATTGCGAAAAAGTGTCAAAACGCCTGATTTCAAACCTTATGATTTTGAAGAAGTGAGTGACCAATTCCAGACTCGATTGTCCTTAGAAGAATCATGTAGGTATCACATCTGAACCCTTTAGTTACTGAAGAATCAAGGAAATAACACAATTGAATCGATAGTTGCAAAAACTGATACAATTTACAAGATTAAGAGAATACCAGATTGATATGGATCTTGATGAATCTGATATGCCCCGAGCAATGATTGATTTGCCCCAAGCGATGAGGACTTTTGATGAATTAGTAACTAGACATGGTTGTTATCTTGATTACTGAGGAAAGATATAATTTCAAATTAGATTACAGACTTTGAATGATATGCAATACCATGCCCCCTTCGAGATAAAAATTGAAATCTGACAAGAAAAGTCAGCATTATGGTTTAGAAGCATGTTAATTGATTTGAGAAGTGGTTAAACACGTTCAAGAATGCATTCTACATTGTTTGGAGGTCCTGAAGACCAAGTTTGACTAGGTTAAACCATGAGTTGACCATGGTTGACCAAGTTGAAATTTTGATAGTTTGATGTAAGATAATCAGTTAAGTTGAATACTGGATTTCTATGATGATTGAAGGTCGATTATGCAAGTAGTTGATGATATAAATGATCGTAGATTTCAATTCTGATCCCGAAAAAAGATTCTACTTGTTGCTTTGTTGGAGGAACCTTCATGTGAGATTCAACTCTTGTTAGATTTGAAGATGCGATTTGAAGAATTGTTTAAGCATTGAAGTTCATTTAATCATTGTGAGATCATGCAAAATGAAATGCAGAATGAAATGCAACCTAAGACCTAGGACCTACTCACTGATCATATGTCAATTTGTTATCATCATTGAACTTTTAGGTAACCGGATAAATCAATACAATGCCCACTAGCTATGAAACCATAGACATGAATATTGATTTGTATGCGCAAGAATCAATACAACACCCATTGGTTAGGAAACCATGGATATATGAATATTGATTTTGTTTTCAGAATGTTGGATTAGATATAAGCACCAAGCCACAAGCACTAGGATGACCTGAATATCATGTCCATTTTGATATAGCAATTTGTATAAGCATCAAAACATAAACGTCATGATGACCTGAATATGCCTTGCATTCAAACACATCAAACAGTCAAGTGATCATTCTAAATCCAATGTGAATTACCTGTAGTGACCCTTTACCATTCACATCCTTAGGTAAGATCGTGTTTCACAGGAGGAGAAAGAACTCACTCAAAAAGATAATAGTTAGATCAAAACTTCTTTGAATCTTTCGGGTATTAATGGTCGAGGTACGCATGGCCATCCAATTCAAGATAGAGGCTCTTACAGTCGGACACCATTTCAATCCAGAATTTCCAAAGTTGTTAGATTTTCACATACAAGCAAAAAATAAAGAAAAGATTATGCCCCTAGTCATCACTCTCTAAATCTTGTAAAGGACATCATCGAAGAGCTCGAAAGGACATAATATGCAAAAATCTCAATGCAAATTAGTAAGCATACAAGGAGATAAAAGCATGTAAAAAGCATAGATTGTTTTCAGTTTGATGTTTGATTGCGTTGTTTGTAGATGCAAAATCCTTTTTGGAGACAAGACAGATTGACTGACTCGGATGAAGCTTCAAAGGACTTTGATTGGATATGATACGTTTAAGATACATTGGAGGCCATAGGATATGACATTGATTGCCCCCAAGTGTTAAGCATTTATAGGATACAGATGCTGGAGCTGATTGGTGTACAAACTGAATTATTGAAAACCAAAATGCAGAAACAAACTGGGAGATATGTACAAACTAAAGCAAGACTGAAAGTTGGGAAAGACCAAGATTGCACTGATAGATGGAGCATTTTGAAATAGAGGAGAGTCTGCACTGGTAATGTTGTTATGTAACATAGTGATTAAACATATCAAATATCAAGCTAGGTAGAGCTTACTGAGCTACAACATTTACTTATATAGTTGTGGAATACATGTTTGGTATGTGCATGGCATATTTCATATTGCTTGTGTTTCCATCAATGCCAAAGGGAGAGATTGATGAACTACAACTGATTGAATACCTGAATGACTTGAAGATCAGTGATTAGAGATCACTGAGTTACTGAAATGATATGTAAGATAATTAAATCAGTTATTATGTTGTCATTGATGTCAACTAGTTTTCACAGTACTTATCATGTTAGTTAAAAACATCTAAACATCTATAAAAAGGAGAGAAAAGATGAAGAACTGAGATATCTATATAGAGAAAGATGGCTATGATTGATGATGATAATGAATACTTTGGGTAACTTATTGATGAGTCTACGATCTCATACTGTTGACTTGATTATGTTGCATTAATCTATTATGAAGGAGGAAACAAAATTGAACAAGGCAATGTGGTCGGTAAATGAAGCACTTCAGTATGCACTAAGCCAGTGTAGTATATACCAAGCGACAGTATTAACCGAGCTTGTGTTCACCAACATATTTTTTTGTTAATCAAATATGGATGAAAGTATTAAATGCTTAGTCTAGCCGATAGAAAATGATGAGCTAGAAATTGTTATGATTTCGAGATTGAGGATAAAGTTTGTTATGAGATCCATGGTTGACAAAGTTCAAAGAAGATCTAAAGGATGGAATTGAAATGTGTTATTGAAACAACTACCGAGCAACATTTAAGAGGAAAAATTAATGAAGGAGAATAAGCGGTAAAATCTGATGGTTGATATGAAAATGATTTATTTGTCTATATAAGAGATATGAGTTTCTTTATTGAAACATGCGAAAAGAAAGAAGACTACAGAGATTTCGTGTGAATATAGTTTCATGCATGCCTGATCAGACTAGTTGAAGAAGAACTGAACTACATAACAATACCGAGCGTCAGAGAGCTATTATCGAGTGAAAGTAAGTTGAGGAAGTGAATTGATAGATTGATTAGAGGATTTGTATGGGCTTAGAATAGATCTGAACATTTGCAAATTGAGTTGTATTGTAATCAAATCAACTACTATTTCAGTTTAACCATTGATACAAAAAATCTCCTAACCGAGTGGACTTAACTGTCTTATGTTATGCCCCTATGTCATTCAAGGAATGTACATTGTTATCTAATTGACCCCATAGTGAATGTTGGTCAAAAGATAACTATTAATCTTAAATCCTCTAACAAGGTCACACCTAACAGTGTCTTTGTAACCTTTAACAAGGTTGGCTCTTCACCGAGCTCACTTCAGAAGAGTGAAAATTATTTTGGGTTATTGGTCTCAGGTGGTTTTTCCCTTAGCAGGGTTTCCACATTAAATAATTGTGTTATGTTTTTTCTGTGATGATTTCTTTATTGTCATACTTTACATACTATTTGATTTAGTCGGTAATCACAGTGAGTTAGTTAACTGGTAATCGATAAAAGGCACAGACAGTTTAATAGTTTATGTTACCGAGTTGTAGAACTTTTTGAAATTATTTTAAGTGTTACATCTTTGTATTTGGGACTGTAGGATAACTTGATGCAGGAGCATCTTGGGTCCTTAGCAATCCCGTGTCACCAAAAACATATTTGAGTTTGTCTGTGTTGCTTAGTTCCTACTTTGATTGAGTTGGCTCGGTAGTTAGTTAGTTTTCTTTGATTACCAAGTGTGGTTAGTTATCCCCTGGGTAGTTAGTTGTTTCATTGGCACTCGGTGATGCTTGTTTGTTGCTCGGTCATCCTTGCTTACCGAGTAGTTTATTTTGAGTTTCTGTTGAAGCTGACTTGTGTATTGATTATGGGTCATGGATTTAATGTTGGTATCTATCATTGGGAAGCATGTGGTCCTAGATTTGACCATTCCTTCTATTGATTGTGTATCTGAAGGTCGAATCAATTCGGTAGCCTCTTGTATAAGTATAGTTGTTTGGTTAGAGTTTAGGGAGACAATTTTGATAGAAGATAGAAGATAGTAGAATCGAGATTGTTGGTAGATCCTCCCATGTTTGATGACTTATGCGATACATTGTAATATCTGTCTATAACTGGGAAGGCCTTATAGCCTGACATGTATGACTTAATTTGAATGAAGATAATATATCAATGATCTTGCTTTCTCCCACTCACTGTGTTGTTGTTACTTCCACGTGTTGTTGAGCAGGTAGGATCATTAGGGTGTGCCATTGTTTGGACCCTAAGGTCCCTACCCTTGTGTCAGGTGGTATCAGAGTGAGGAAAGATTCTTGAAGGCTTTGACAAGTCTGAAGTCAACACCACATTGCAATCCTCTTGAATAAAGTGGGATATTGGATTTTGACAAATTAATAGACTGGATCACTAAGATGGAAAAGTATTTTGAGTATGAAAATGTATCTGAGGAGAAGAAGGTGAAAATTGTAGGCACAAATTTGAAAGGTCATGCATCCTTGTGGTGGGAGCATCTGCAATTGGATCATAAAAAGAAAGTTAAAGACAAGATCAAGGTATGGAATAAGATGGTGAATAAATTGAAATGAAAATTCTTACCTTGTGATTATCAGATTAACCTAGTTAGGCGAATGCAAAGTCTACGATAGAAAGATAGCTCGGTAAAAGAGTATACTGAGGAATTCTATAGATTAGATATCAGATTTGGACATGATGAGGATGATGTGGAAAGAATTTCTAGATGCCTAAATGGTTTGAGAGTTTCCATCCAAGAGGAAATCAGTTTGGTCAAATTGTAGAACATTGAAGAGGCTTATCAATTTGCATTGAAAGCCAAGGAGAAATTGAACAAGAGACATGAACAGAGGCAAAGAGGTCAAGGTGGTAGATTCCCTAGAGGAAGAGGTAGATCCAATGGTGAAAATAGTAGATCTGAACCAGAAAAGACAAATCTAGATAAAGACCATACTGAGTGGAAAGGTGAAAGTTCATGTAGAGGTAGAGGCAGTAACTACTGAGGTGGTTATAGTAGAGGTAATTTCTGAGGAACTTGTTACAATTATGGAGAAGAAGGACATAGATCTTTTGAATGCACACATGCTAGTAAGAAGGCTGGTAGCAGTAGAAATGCTTTGGTGAAAGAGGAGTCACCGAATGAACTTGAGAAGGAGAATAACTTGATGGTGAGAAGAGTACTATGGAATGAAAGTAAAAAGGAAGATCTAGCAAGGAAAAGTTTGTTCAAGACTAGATGTAGAGTTTCTGACAAATTTTGGAAGGTAATCATTGACAGTGGTAGCTCAGAGAATTTGGCATCTGAAGAAATGGTCACAAAGTTGCAGTTGGAAAGGTTGGAACATCTGAAGCCCTATCAAATTTCATGGATCAAAGATGAGCATACACTCTTGGTAAGTGAACAATGTTATGTGAATTTGAAAATTGGAAAGTACTATGATAAGGTGTTGTGTGATATCATGCCTATGGATTGTTGTCATATTTTGTTGGGTAGACCTTGGCAATATGATAGACATGCTATATATGATAGGAGATTGCATAAGTATACTATTATGGATAATGGAAGAAAAAAAATCTTGTTACCTTTGATGGAAGAACCTGTTAGTAATGTTTGCACATCTGTAAAAGTTTTGTTTGATGGAAGGAAGAAAATTTGTTAAGGATTTAAAGAAGAGTGATATATGTTTTGTTGTGATTCCTAACAAACTGAGTAAGAAAATAGAGGATAGTGTCCCTGAGGAGATTAATAAGTTAATCACTGAGTATAGTGATATCATTTTTGATAATG
Organism: Chamaecyparis obtusa; assembly: GCA_027943335.1. Taxonomy (NCBI): domain Eukaryota; kingdom Viridiplantae; phylum Streptophyta; class Pinopsida; order Cupressales; family Cupressaceae; genus Chamaecyparis; species Chamaecyparis obtusa. The sequence continues at coordinate 396,093 of BSBK01009529.1, forward strand.
TACCTGATGGTTTTCCACTGAAAAGAAGTATTGATCATTGCATGGATCTAATCCTTGGAGCTAGTTTACCAAACAAGGCACCTCATCGGTTGACACCTACTAAGAATAAAAAATTGAACCAACAGATTCAAGAGTTGCTGGATAAAGGTTTGGTCAGAGAAATTTTGAGTCCTTGTGTAGTACCTATGGTATTGGCACCTAAGAAGAATGGAGAATGGTGAATGTGTACTGATTCTAGAGAAATCAATAAGATAACAGTGAAGTATAGGTTTCCTATACCAAGAATGGATGACATAATGGATAGTTTGACTGGAGCAAAGTATTTCACAAAGATTGATTTGAAAAGTGGGTATCATCATATCAGAATCAAAGAAGGTGATGAATGGAAGACAGCTTTCAAGACAAAAGAAGGTTTGTATGAGTGGTTGGTTATGCCTTTTGGTTTGACTAATGCACTGAGTACTTTTATGAGGTTGATGAATGAAGTTTTGAAGAAACTCTTGGGTAAGTTTGTGATTGTATATCTTGATGATATTTCAATATTCAGTAAGACCAGAGAAAAACATTTGTTGCATGTTAGACAACTTTTGCAGAGATTGAAAGAAGAAAAGTTGCTGATAAATCTGAAAAAGTGTTCATTCATGAAAGAGGAGATTGTGTATTTGGGATTTGTGATTTCAGCTGATGGTTTGAAGATGGATCCCAAAAAGGTTGAAGCTATTCTAAATTGGCCTACACCTATGAATGCTAGTGAGGTAAGATCATTTCATGGTTTGGCAAGTTTTTACTGAAAGTTCATAAGGAATTTCAGTTCAATTTGTAATGCTATGTCTGAGACTATGAGAGGAGATAAAAGAGAATTCAAGTGGACACATGGAGCTGATAAAAGTTTTGAGACTCTGAAGTAGAAGGTTGTTGAATTGCCTATTTTTGCATTGCCTGATTTCAATAAGGTATTTCAAGTGGAATGTGATGCAAGTGGTAGTGCAATTGGAGCTATGTTGAGTCAAGAAGGTAAACCTATTGCTTTCTTTAGTGAAAAATTGAATGATGCTAGAAGGAAATATTCTGTGCATGATCAAGAATTCTATGCTATTGTTCAAGCACTAAAGAAATAGAGACATTATTTGATACCGAGTGAATTTTTGTTGTATACTGATCATAAGGCTTTACAATACTTCGATAGTCAGAATAAGTTGAATCAAAGACATATGAAATGGGTTGAGTATTTGCAGAGTTATACATTTGTGATCAAACATAAAAGTGGAGTCACTAACCGAGTTGCTAATGCATTAAGTAAAAGAAGAGCTTTGATGACCGAGATGAAAATTGAAGGTCTTGGTTTTGATGAGATGAGAGATTTGTATGAAACTGATCCTAATTTTTCTAAGCTATGGAGAAAGTGCAGAGCACCTATTCAAGATCAACCAAGTACAAAATGGGAAGAGTATTTCATTCAAGAAGGTATGTTGTTTAAAGGTATTTAGTTATGTATACCAAGAGGACAAATGAGAACTAATTTGATAAAGGAGAAACATAGTAGTGGTTTGGCTGGACATTTTGGCATTGATAAGACTTTGAATTTTCTTAAGGAGAAATACTTTTGGCCATAGTTGTATAAAGATGTTCAAAAATCTGTGAAAAGTTGTGGAATTTGTCAAGTTGTAAAAGGAGTAAGGCAGAATACTGAATTGTATACACCAATTGTTGTACCTGAGAAACCTTGGACTGACATCAATATGGATTTTGTTCTTGGCTTACGGAAGATAGTAAGAGGTAATGATTCTATATTTGTTGTGGTAGATAGATTTTAAAAGATGGCACATTTTATACCTTGTAGGAAGACATCAGATGTAGTACATGTAGCAGATCTTTTCTTTAAGGAAATTGTCAAATTGCATGGATTACCGAGGAGTATTATCTCTGACCAAGATAGTAAATTTGTTGGATACTTTTGGAAGACTCTTTGGAGAAAGTTTGGCACTGAGTTGAAATATAGTTCTACATTTCACCCACAAATCGATGGACAGACAGAAGTTGTAAACAGAAGTTTGGGAAATATTTTGAGATGTTTAGTTGGAGACACACCTAGTAATTGGGATTCTATATTGGCACAAGTAGAGTTTGCATACAATAATTCAGTGAATAGGAGTACTAGGAAAACACCATTTGATATTGTGAATGGCATACATCCAAGAGGTATATCTGATTTAAGAGACATTGATGATGAAAGAAAGAGAAGTGTCGAAGGAGTGAAATTTGTTGAGTACATGAAGACATTGCATGAAGATGTGAAAATTAAGTTGGAAGAAAGTAATCAGAAATACAAAGACAGAGCTAATAAATCAAGGAAACATAAAACTTTTGATGTTGGTGATGAAGTGATGGTTCATTTGAAGAAAGGTCTATTTCCTGTTGGAACATATGGGAAGTTGAAGATGAAGAAGTTTGGACCGTGCAAGATTTTGGAGAAATTTGACAGTGGAAATGCATTTGAGATTGAGTTACCTGATGACATGGGCATATCACTAATTTTCAACATTGTTGATTTGTATGAGTATCATGAACCTGATGAAGACATGACAATACCGATGGAGTATCCTAAGAAACAAAATGAAGAAGTTGAGCAGATTTTGGAGCAAAGAGTTAGCAAAAGAACAAGAGGTAAATAATATATGGAATATCTGGTAAAGTGGAAGAATAGACCGATTGAAGATAGTTCATGGATTTCACAGTTTGAGTTAGATGTAGCTCAGATCATACCTACTAAATGATTTAGAGAATCATTTATAAATAACCCTAGGTGTCTGATGTAGGAGCATCTCGGGTCCTCGGTAATCTTGTGTCACCAAAAACATATTTGAGTTTGTCTGTGTTTCTCAGTTCCTTCTTTGACCGAGTTGGCTCGGTAGTTGGTCAGTTTACTCTGGTTACTGAGTGTGGTCAATTATCTCTTGGGCAGTTAGTTGTTTCACTGGCACTTGCCGATGCTTGTCTGTTGCTCGGTCATCCTTTCTTACTGAGTAGTTTATTTTGAGTTTCTATTGAGGCTAACTTGTGCATTGATTATAGGTCATGGATTTAATGCTGGTATCCATCATTGGGAAGTGTGTGGTCCTATATTTGACCATTCCTTCCATTGATTTTAGATGTGAAGGATGACTCAGTTCGATAGCCTCTTGTATAAGTATAGTTGTTTGGTTAGAGTTTAGGGAGTCAATTTTGATAGAAGATAGTGTTATCTCTATTGAGCATTTAAGGTTGTCATTAGTACCAAAGGTTTGTAAAGATATCAGTCGGTCTCTTACATTGAGCTAATCGGTAACATGAAGAATAAAAAACTAGTCGGTAAAGATTATATACCGAGTAGCAGATAGTTTACTGACCGAAGGCAAACACTGACACCGACAGACAATAAACACCGAGCATCACATTATACACCGAGTAGTTTATATAGTGTTTACCAAGGATCACAAGAAATGACATAGTAATCAAAGATGGCACATTCTTCTATACAAATGGTTACAATGGCTCATACAATGTTTTACCAAGATCAAGGAACATTTAATGTGATGATATTCATTAAATGCAATGTATATCTTTTTTAATAGTTGATCTAGGTCATTATTGTACACCGTAGATCTTAGGGTTATGACTGTGGTGTGTAACCTAATTTTATTAAAGAGGCAAAAATAGAACACTATATATTTATGTGTTCACATCATTTTTGGTGTGAGCTGATATATGAATCATGGAGCACTTGAAGTAATTGCCTAACTTCAAGTCTATCAGTTAATAAAGTAGAACAGAGTACAAAGATTATCAGATTAGCAGAATCAGAGAAGGCTACTGAGCAGATTCAGAGAAGAGATTCATCACAAATAAGGTGATATTTTATCAGAGCTTATAGATCTATATCAGACAATTGAGTTGTCAAATAGCAGATAATTGCCTATTGGTTTCTAACAATTGTAATAGATTTTTTGGATAAAATCTCTTAACAGAGTAGACTTAACAGTCTTATGTAAATCTCTTAACCAAGGGCACACTTCTTTAGTGTTTTTAAAATCCTATAACTAGGTAGATCTAGCCAATATGACATGTCACTCCTAATAGGGTGAGATCACTAGAAGTGATCAAAACTTGTAGCCCTAATAGGCAAACCTTTTCTATCTGCAGTAGTGAAGAATTTGTGGGTGTCATCCCCACTGCAGTTTTTACCTTCTAACAAGGGTTTTTGCATTACCAAAATACTTGTGTCATGTGATTGCGATATTGATGTCATGTTGTTTACTTACATAAGTTAAAAGGATGATTGATTCATGCAATTAGATTCAAGCTATTTTTGTCGGTTATCACTATTTATAGTTATAGATCTGAAAGGTTTACAAGTGAAGTTTTGAAGGCACTGATTCACCCCTCCCCTCTCAGTTCCTATCTCTCCTAATTCCAACAAATAGAAGATAGTAGAATCAAGATTGTTGGTAGATCCTTGCATGTTTGAGGAATTCTGTGATACATTGTAATATCTGGCCGTAACCAGGAAGGCCATACAGCCCAACATGTATGACTCAATTTGAATGAAGATAATATATCAATGATCTTGCTTTCTCCCACTCACTATGTTGTTGTTGCTTCTGTGTGTTGTTAAGCAGGTGGGATCATTAGGGTGTGTCACTATTTGGCCCCTAAGATCCCTGCCCTTGCATCATAACTGATCTAACTGATTCACCCCCCTCTTAGTTATTCTAACAGTTGAGTGATGTTGGAATTGTTGTTTTTGTCATTAGTGTTTTGTCACTAATGTCAACATATGTTTTTGTGAAGAGAACATGCTAGTTATTACAATGCACTGACACTGTATGGATGTTTTAGAATGTGCAAAGTCAGATGAGAGTACAAGAAGATGTTGTGATCTTATATCCAAGATCAAATGATGTAATTTTGTGTATTGGATGAGTTACAGATGTTTTGGTGAAGACTAGTTACTGGATAGTGACAGTGAAAGTTGACAGAGTTAGTCTCTATGTTTCTGGTATATCTTTCAGAAGGTATGGATTCATGTATGAGAGCTTAAGGGATGACATACAAGGTACTAAATAATGTTTTTTGGTTAGTGCAAGTCATGAAAAGTAGGATCACATCAGTTGTGGCATGTGATCTGGATAAGACTTATTTGGGAGCCAACTTTAGAAGATGTAGCATGTATTATGGATGGCAAATATAAATTAAGGATTTCGGCCCTTAATTGTTGTAATGTAATCATTGTATACTTGTTTTAGATACCATGTGTATCTTAGCAAGGGTTTATGTAATTGTTTGTCTATTAGGAAATCCTAATCGGCCGACCTGATCATGTAAAATGTAATAGGGTATATATGTAAGATCTTTTCTTTGGAAAATATATGGATGAGATGAATGTGATGTGAAAGAGGATTGTTGAAGCTATGAGCTTATACCTACTGGATGTAGAGAAAATAATTATATGTACTTAATTGAAACTGATCAAGAAAAGATAGATGCTATCAGATAGTTCACAAGGATTGTGTATTTCCTCATATACACTTGTGTTGTGAACAATGTGTTTTGAAGGTGGACTTAAACTTCTTTGGGAAATGAGCCTACCCTCTTTTCTTGAATCCTAACAGGGTTTTTCCTCTAACAAGGACTATGTACTGTAATGCTTTAATCAACTCCTAACAAGGCTAGATCTTCTAACAAGGATACTTTACTCTCAATACATCATTTGTGGGTGCTAATTCCCACTGGGGATTTTTACCTTTAACAGGGTTTCCCCGACACCAAAATATTGTGTTATTGTATTGGCATTCACTGTGTTCCTTGGATTTGATATTACTTCTATTCAAAGTTTAAAGTTTTATATTATGTCGTACACCTGATGCACCCCCCTCTCAGTTGTATTGTGGACTATTATTCCTAACATTTTGAATTGTGATGAGACTAGTGTTCAAGCTAGCGAGAATTGTGGAATGCGAGTGATTTATAGATTGGGATAGAGATGTGTACCATACTTGATATCAAAAAGTAGAGAGTGGATCACTATTTTGGCTTGTGTTAGTGCAAGTGGAATGACTATTCCCAAATTTTACTTATTCAAAGCAAAGAGGTACATCATAGATTGCATTCAAAACTATGAGGTTGGTGCATGCATGGCATGTCAAGATCATGCATGGATGACATAGGAATTAGTTCTTAAATGGTTATAACATTTTGCAAGATCTATTCCTGGAGGTTAATTGGACACTTCTTATCTTTGATGGCCATGGAGGCCATGTGGCATACCAAACAATAGAATAATTCAAGCATTTAGGAATTGACTTGATAACAATACTTTCTCATACCAGCCATAGGCTACAACCATTGGATGTTAGTATTTTCTCTCCTTTCAAGAATTACTTCAAAAAACAAAGAACTACATGGATGTTGAATAACCCCCACATTGATATTGGTAGAGAAGAATTGGCAAATCTTTTAGTACATGAATTTGAGGAAGCATTGACAATAGGAAAAATTATGAGTGGGTTCTGTAGGATTGGTATTTGGCCATTTAATAGGACTGTCCTGCAAAATGATATGAGGCCAAGTGAGGCATTTGATATTGAAGATGAAGTGCAACAAGATGGAAGTGAGGTTGATATAATCACATTGGAGACTGAACCAAAACACATCACATTAGAGGCCTTCATGCATTTTTTAGAGTTTAGTGAAGAAGCAATTGACAAGTTTATGGAAGGGTACCCACAAAATGTAGACAATGCAAAGGGTTTAGGTGAAGGTTGAGTGATCCACCACAAACAACCCAACCAGATATCCCTATTGTGCAAGCTACAATGAATGATGCTACTGAAACCACATCAAAAGGCCCAAGTCTACCTACACAAGTTGTCCAACCATAGTGGGTTACAATAGCAGCAAATGATGTAGGAGTTAATAGAGAAATGGGCATATAAGAGGTCACCCTTTCTATGTCATCCCTTCTCCAAATTGGTCTGGTAGATGTTATCCATTAGTTCACAAATGCAAGGAATTGGGATGATGAGAATGGTGGGGATTTAAAAGATGAAAATGATATGAGTGATGATGAAGATAACTTTGTATCATGCACCCAAGAGGATGGGAAGAAAGTCTCATCATCAACAAGATAGCTCTTGAGACTTCCAGTGCAATAGGTGACTTCAAGGGGAGGTTGATTAGGAGTTCTTTGACTGAGTAGATAGTCTAAACTCTTATGTTAGATGACTACATTGACATGTTGAATGCCCAAGAGGCAGAAAGGAGAAGAAATGAGGAGTTACAAAATTGTAAGAAGTTGAAAATGATGGAGAAGAGGGAAGAACTTCAAGAATACCAAATAAAAAGGGAAGCACCGAGGGTAGAAAAACATGCAAGAAAAGTACAAGAAGATGAGCAAAAGATATTCTTTCATGAAGGAAGAGATAGTGTACTTGGGTTTTTTGATTTCAACTGAAGGTTTGAAGATGGATCTTGAGAAAGTTAGAGAAATTTTAGAATGGCCTACACATGAGAATGCTAGTGAAGTCTGATATTTTCATGGATTGGCAAGTTTCTACCAAAAATTCATAAGGAATTTTAGTTATATTGTTAGGAATGGGAACATTGAGAGGGGGGGGGTTGAATCAATGCTTTATACAATTACTTTTTTTTTACTTGAAACTAAACTCAATATCTTAATTGCTAAACTAAATATCAAAGCATGTAAAGTAATCAACACAAATCACATAACACCAGATATGGTTACGGGGAAACCTTGGCCAAAAGAAAAACCTCGGTGGGAATTAATACCCACTAATAAATTTACTTGTGTGTTATGAACCTGTTAATGTTCCTTAGTCCTGTTAGGAGTTATCATTACAATGCATTAAGTACATAGACCTTGTCAAGGGTCAGACCTTGTTAGGAGTCTTTCATAATTAACCCTATTAGGGGTGAGGACACACTACCCTAGATCTCATTGCTCAAGTGGTGAAGGCTACAACCTTCTGAGTATCAGATACACACTATATCTGTAATGCTGAACTACTGCTATGACACTACTTGTCTGATCAGTTCCTTATGTGTGTTGATGCTTTAGCCTCTTGTAAAGATTTATCTCATACTAGCTGCTCTTCACATACTTCTGCTCTACTTCTATCAACTTTATCTTTCATGCCATACTCAAATACAAAGGCTCATATCTTATTTATATGTGCAAACAAAACTTATTCACTAAGTCTACCTATAACTAATTACATACAATGCTTCCAAGTGAATTAGCTCAAGCATGTTTACATACAATGAGATTTATATGTCTATAACAAAACTACAATATGCGCATAGCCTTTACAAAACAATATTATAATCACTAACCAAAATACTAACAGTTGGCTGCATACTTTGTTCTGCTCTGTCGCTCACTGTCTGTGTTCCTTTAACTCATTGTATCTTTATCATGCTAACTCATCTAATCATGTGCTCTTAAACATAGCTTAATAAAATATCTAAAATCTTATCTTCTAGGGTGCATACCAAAACTCAACCATATGCACGTGCGTTGATGCTCCGTTCAACTGGTGCTTCACTAACTGTCCAGTCTTCCATACTTAGTCATTTTCTAATCTTCTAAGTTATGCGCTGACTCCAAAACTTCATATGACTTTGTTTCCATAATGAAAACACTAAATCATAGTCATATACAACAATATAGTCAACTTTCCAATAATCTCCCCCTTTGTCATTAATGGCAATAAAGGAATATGGTGAAGTTACTAAACTGTATCTTACACAAAAACTTCTATCATATACTCTATCTTATATCTCCCTTGTATTATATACTCTACTCCCCTTTACATCAAATACACAAATCCATATTCTTTCTTCTACTATATACTCTACTCCCCCTTTGACATTAATGACAAAGGTGCTAAAAAATTTACAACTCCAAGTATTTACACTGAGAGTACATGCAGATATGCAATCTGAAGGTTTGCAATTTCTTGCTGCCAAAATGCCTTCAGTGCATCTATAGTCTGAAGATGGGTGCAAAAAGCATAAGTCAACTTCTCCATCTTCTCCAAATTAGTACATGGGCCTTGGTCATATGTCACAATAGTGGCATCTATCTCCTTGATCTTTTGATTTAGCACATCTAATGAGGGCGCAAGAGCATTTCTTAGCTGAGTTTTCCTTGCGCTTATCTTAGCCATTTCTTTTTCTATTTTCTCTATCTTATCCACTTGTCCTTGGTAGAAATTGTTACACATATTTACATGTATGGAGGGATCTTCCACTAATTTCCTTACTACATCTATCATAGCTTCTGCTTCCTAAATTTTCTTGTAAAGGTCTGTAGTGAGTTTGTCTTGGTTCATACAATCTTCTATTATCTTTCTTCCCTTAGTTGCAAAATCTTTCAGCAACACTTGACCAACTTTCAGAGAGCTAAGATCAAGTGTGAAGTTACCTATCAATTCACTTAGCCTCTTCTTAAGATATTTCTCTTCTGCAACTTTGGATGTTGATTCTTCTAGAGTAAAGAAGTTTGTTTTAAAGTTTGTCAAAATGTTGCTTACATCTTCAACTAAATAAATATTTACCACTTTCTTGTCCTTAGGAAATAGACTGTTCAGGATGTTGATTGTTTCAACAAACAATGGATTCCTCATAACTTGTTTCTCCTTTTCCTTTTCATTACTAGCACACTGATCTTAATCAGGTCTTCTTCTCCCCATGAATCTAAGCTTGTTGTGTCAGGGCTCAGACTTGACAACAATGACATTGAGGGCTTAGGGGTAAGGAGTGAACTTTGAATAACATCCATTACCTCATTCTTTACAATCACTGGTGTTTCAATAGAGGGCTCATCTGCAGGTTCATCTTTCCTCTCTTCATCCTCTTTCTCCTTTTATTTTTCTTTCTCCTCTTCTTCTTCTTGGCCTGTTAGATCCTCAATCTGAACTTCTTCTTGCTACATAGATGAATTATCACCACATAGAATTTCATCTTCTTTTGTACTTACAAAGGCTTCCTCAAACTTATCCAAGTCCTTATCAGTGGCTTCCATTGATATCTCCACATTATCAATCATAATTGTATCATCTTTTGTTTCAGTCATGGGCGCAGACTCCATTGCATCAGTAGACACTGTCATTGTGGGCGTTGAATCCTGCAAACCTATTATAGGTGCATTAGGGACCTTAGATTCTTTTTCTACCTTAGATGGAGCTTGGGTTGTAGGTGCAGTAGATGGATACATGTGTCTATCTAGGAATACCTTATCAAATGCCTTTTCTATTCCCTTGGCAACCAAATCATACTCTTTGTTCATGATCTACAGAGTTCTTAGCTTTGTTCTAAGGTGTAGCTTCACCAAATCCAACAATAGTGTTTTCTCTTCAATTGAGTATACAAGGAGGCTTTCATCCAATATCTTCTCCCTTATTCTGAAATCTTCCTCAATAGCCTATCTCTTCAAAAACTCTAAGATGTTCCATACATTGTCTGAAATAACTGTCTTAATTTCCAATACTTTCTTCTTGAACTTAATCATATGCTTTATGATCATACCATGGATCTCAGACTTATCAATCTCATGGTACTTATCATAGAACTTTGCAATCTGATCCAACCTTCCTTCATCTACAATTCTAGTTCTTAATATTTCAAGATTTGGAATGAATCCTACCTCAGGAGGTGCTTGAGATTTTTTTCCTTGGCTTCTAGTGGATCTTGAGGATGGATGGCTTGTAATTGTTTTCTTCTTCCTCTTAGGCATCTTACTTGACTCAGGAGATATTTTAGTGGACTCCAAATCAACAATAGGAATGGGTGCAAGAGTGTTTTCTTCCAATTTTATCTTCTTCTCCTTAGGGTCATCAAAATTCTCTATTTTGACTTTAGTAGTGGGTGCGCTCTCAATTTTTATTGCTATCTTGGCTTCTCTAGCTTTATCTAGGTCATCATGAGTGACACCATGAATCTTCATTATCTCAGAGGTGATCTTTGATGCTTTCCTCTTGGTCGATGCACTGTACAAGACTAAATCTACTTGTCTTGTTTTCTCCTCATAGGTTCCCTATCTTGGCTCATTAGGATCCTTGGGTGCTGATAGTAGAGATTGTGCATATGCTTCCAAAACCTATTCCTCCACTTCATAACCAAGTGGATGAATCAAATTAGTTCTAGGTTACATGACTTCCATGCATGTGATGTCTGTGTCTACCATGAAGCAAATACTGTCCTTGTACTTTTCAACTATGCTCTCAGGTATCCTATACCTCCTCTACATCTTTATTCTGAATATTTTGATTTCCAATTCCATGAAATCTTTCAAGGAACTCTCAGATGATGCCTTGAATGAAATTTGAGGCATTGTAGGCAGGCTCCTATCTAGATAAAGATCTAATACTTTTCCAACTATATGGAAGTACATATAGATTATTAGTGATCCAAACCTGAATATATTTCTCTTGTCATGCATGATAGCCCTTAAGTTATCCATCAACTATGCACACAAGATCTCACACAAGTTGAACACTCCATTTTCCTTCACAATCCTTATGGCTACTAAAATAGTGGTAACAGACACACTATTTACCCTATTTTCTTGTTGGAATCTATATCCAAGTATCATAGACATGAGCTTGATATCTTTTTCTTCAATTGGCTCAATTGTCATCCCACACTTATCACTCTGGGATTTGTAGGCTTGTTCTACTTGTTTTCTTACATCCTTGCCACTTGGAAGAATGGTGCTAGTCTTGGGTAGTCCTGTCATCTCATAAATGAGATTAGTGGTTATTCTAATAGGGACTTCTCCTATCCAGAATAATTAATCATGTACTCTTCTCAACAAAATATTGATCCATTCAGATTCATAATATTCATATGCAGTCGCATACTCTATGATAGGGTTGTTTTCTAAGTGCACGAACTCATCAATGAATGTTTTGTCTGGATTCATCATGGTTTCCATGTGCAACTTGATTCTATCCAATCCTACTGGTTCCTTTTTACAGTAGATATATGTGTGTATATCCTCTATGTGCATTACTCCCATTGGGGTTTTAGAAAATGCTCCTTCCAAATCATCTAGGATAGACTTGAATGGATGCTTCTTAAATATGTACCTCTTTCTTTTAGCAACATCAAACACAATTGGAGTAGCCATAACTTACTTTTTTAATTGCTTCAAATAATTTTCCAAGGGTTTCTAAATTGTCATGACCAAACTAGGGTTTCGTAACACTAGACACACTTCTTCGCTGATAATCCAACTATAATTCTTCACAACTCAAACTGATTTGATCTCCTGTGCTCGCCAAAGGCTCAAACTTGAATGCAAATGTGTGAATAATGAGTCTTCGGTTACTTTAAAACAACTATCTACCATTAATGCTTTTCACGTAAACACAGTATCCCACAGAGAATTCCAATCTTACTTTCTACTTTCAATTAGGTAGTGCGCTCTTGCATACTTCATCTACTAGTCTCCAAGTAGTTATAACCAAAGGCGCATACTCTGAGGGTGAGTATACCAGCCGCATAGGGGTCTAGAGATAATCTAGATCCCCCTATGACCATGAAGGTCATTTAACCATAAATGGGAGGTGCATCCATTGTGGATGCATCCTCAACTATTTCGCCAACATTATCTATCTTTTCTTCCTTCTAAATCATGCTCGCATCTTCTATAGCTTTCACAAACTTGACTTCTCTTGATTCATCCAGAATTGATCCTTGGGACTTATTAGGGCTTTCTTGTCTTTGCACTTTTGGTCTGCAAAACTTTGAGATGTGTCCAGCCTTGTTACAAGAGTGACAAATAACTAGAGGCCTTATATTCCTCCACACATTGATGTGAGTTACCAATTTGCACTGTCTAGCTGTATGACCATTATAATATATCTGACATGTAATGTTCTGAGAACTTCTAACATTTTGCTGAGGATGATTTCTCTGACTTTGATGATTCTGATTTCTTTGATTTGATCTACAATTCATAGCTCTATGACCAAACTTATTGCATGAATAACAATAACCATTGAAAGGTCTTACCTCTTTACAATCTCTTGCTATATGTCCATGCTTGTTATAGGCATAAAAAGTTTTGTTTACAGATTTGCACTCATCTTTAGATGGTTCTGCTTTAGCTTTAGTATGATATTCAGTCTTCTTGGATTATGTATATTCTTCTAGTGCTTTCATTCTTCCTCGCATAGCATCAATCTAAACTTGGGCTTCATTGTATCTAATACCAGTGGTATCTCCTTTTAGCTTATGAGCATACAACTGTGACTCTATTAGATCCTTGCTTGTGTGCAACTTGTCAATATGATTCTTTTCTTCAGTTAATTCAGATTCCATCTACTTCTTGATGTTCTCTAAGTCCAAGATTTTCATGTTTACTTGCCTTAGTTCTTCATCCAACTGCTTGTTTTCTTTGACCTGTTCTTCATAGACTTCTTGATTGTTAAATAGCTTTTCATCCAACTCTTCAATCTGATCCTTCAGTGAAGTGTTTTCCTCATTCAGATTTTTGATCATTTTCCCTAAATCACTTGTAGAACAATCTTTCAAATCTTTTCTTAGTTTCTTTATGAATACTTGAGAACCACTAACCTTTAGTTTCAGCTCTTCAATTTCTTTCTCAAATCTGTTAGGGTCTTCAAGAGTTGATTCAAGATTCTTCTTCAGATGTTTCACTTCTTCTAAACCCATGATCTCCTTAAGTGGTTAAACTTGTCTTCAGAGGACCAAAGCTATGATACCAATTGTTAGGAATGGGAACAATGGGGGGGGGGGGGGGTGAATCAACATTCTATACAATTACTTTTCTTTTACTTGAAACTAAACTCAATATATTAATTGCTAAACTAAATATCAAAGCATGTAAAGTAATCAACACAAATCACATAACACTAGATATGGTTATGGGGAAGCCTTGGACAAAGGAAAAACCTCAGTGGGAATTAATACCCACTAATAAATGTACTTGTGTATTATTAACCTATTAATGTTCCTTAGCCTTGTTAGGAGCTATCATTACAATGCATTAAGTACATAGACCTTGTTAGGAGTCTTTTACAATTAACCATGTTAGGGGTGAGGACACACTGCCCTAGAGCTTACTGCTCAAGTGGTGAAGGCTACAACCTTCTGAGTATAAGATACACACTATATCTGTAATGGTGAACTGCTGCTATGACATTACTTTTCTGATTAGTTCCTTATGTGCACTGATGCTTTAGCCTCTTGTAAAGATTTATCTCATACTGACTGCTCTTTGCATACTTCTGCTCTACTTCTATCAACTCTATCTTTCATGCCATACTCAAATATAAAGGTGCATGTCTTATTTATATGTGCAAACAAAACTTATTCACTAAGTCATCCTATAACTAATTACATACAATGCTTCCAAGTGAATTGGCTCAAGTGTGTTTACATACAATGAGATTTATATGTCTATAACAAAAATATAATAGGTGCATAACTTTTACAAAACAATATTATAATCTCTAACCAAAATACTAATAGTCAACTACATACTTTGTTCTGCTCTGTCGCTCACTATCTGTGTTACTTTAACTCGCTATATCTTTATCATGCTAACTCATCTGATCATGCGCTCTTAATAGTTAGTCAACTTGCCAATAATTTGTAATGATATAACAAAGACAATGGGAGGATAGAAGAAATATTTCAAGTGGACACATGGAAATGACAAAAGTTTTGAGACCTTGAAATAGAAGGTAGATGGATTACTGGTACTGGCTTTACCTAATTTATCTAAGGTATTTCAAGTTGATTGTGATGCAAGTGGAAGTGCAACTAGAGCAGTATTGAGTCAAGAAGGTAAACCTGTTACTTTTCATAGTAAAAAATTGAATGATGTTAAAAGGAAGTAATTAGTATATGATCAAGAATTTTATGCTATTTTTCAAGATCTGAAGAAATGGAGAAATTATTTGATGCCTAATGAATTTGTGTTGTACACTGATCATAAAGTATTGTAGTATTTGAGTAATCATAACAAGTTGAATCAAAGACATATAAAGTGGGTTGAATACTTGTAGAATTTTACTTTTGAGTTGAAAAATAGAAGTGGATTGTCAAATAGGGTTGCAGATGCATTGAGAAGAAGAATTTTATTAACTGAGATGAAAGTTGAGGTACTTGGTTTTGATGAATTGAAAAGTTTCTATGAAATTGACCATAATTTTACAGAACCTTGGAAATCATCTAAGGAACTAATCACAAATAATAAATGTAAGTGGGTTGATTACTTCATTCAGGAAGGTATGTTGTTCAAAGACATTCAATTATGTATACCAAGAGGATCAATGAGGGAAAATATAATCAAGGAGAAATATAGTGGAGGACTTGCATGACATTTTAGCATTGACAAAATAGTGAGTCTGATTAAGGAGAAATAATTTTGGCCTTAGTTGTATAGGGATGTTTATAAATTTGTCTGAAGTTGTAGAATTTGTCAAGTTTCTAAGGGAGTCATAATACAGGGTTATACACACCTTTACTTGTTCCTTGTATATCATGGGAAGAGATTAGCATGGATTTTTTTCTTGCCTTACCAAAGACACAAAGAGGTAATGATTCTATATTTATTGTGGTAGACATATTTTCAATGATGTCACATTTTATTCCTTGTAAGAAAACATTATATGTTATTCATATAGTTGATCTATTCTTTAGAGAAGTTGTCAGATTGCATGGGTTGCCTAAGACTATTGTTTCTGACCGAGATAGTAAGTTTGTGGGATACTTTTGGAAGACACTTTGGAAGAAGATGGGTACATATTTGAAGTTCAGTTCTACATTTCATCCAAAAAATGATGGACAAACAAAGTTTTTGATAAGGAGTTTGGGTAATTTTTTAAGATGTCTTGTTGGAGATAAACCTGGTAATTGGGATTTGGTTTTAGTACAAGAAGAGTTTTCATATAACAATTCAATGAACCAGAGAGTAGGTAAAACACCTTTTGAAATTTTTACTAGCATGCATCCTAAAGGAATATCATATTTGAAAGATCTTGGCCTAGAGGAGACAAGAAGTGTTAAAGTAGAGAGATATGCTAAATTCATGAAGACTTTGCATGATGAGGTGTGTTGATCCCTAAGTTTTGTTGTCCATTAGTGTCTAGCACTTAGTCATTTTCTAGGGAATGTTGGTTGGTCATCACTACGACTGAGTTATCTTGTAAAGGCCGAGTCATGGATAAACTTGTACATTTACCAAGTAGTAGTTATTGTCGACCAAGATAGAGGTAACAAAGTACTTCAGTAATAGCCAAGAAGTTTATGCTGAGTTGCATGGAAATGTCAGTACCGAGCACCAGTATACAAAGAATAGTTAATGTTGAGTATCATAAACTTCATATGCCAAGCAAGCCAGGTTTGACATACGTGTTTGTATTGGAACAAACACTTAGGTAAACTATTTTATCCGACATCTATGCAATATTTAATGTTTGTTGATTGAATCATGGAGGTGATTATGCCTTATATTTGTAATCACTAATCCCTATGTAATCTATGTAGCCTATCAGATTAAGGTAATGCTTAAGCGGTATAAGTAGAGAATCTAGATCATTGATCTTGATCTAGGAGGTTGATTTATTGTCTATATAAGATGAGATCTTGAACCCTAAAATGTAGTATGTATGTGTATGAATAGAATGAAGGGGACCTCATATATGCAGAACTGAGAAGTATTTTGATATAGACATAGATCAGTCAGAGTGACCAAGCTAAGTAGTGAAGGGAAGAATAGAGATATATTTGATTGGGGAGATCAAACAAGTATTAGAAGGAGAAGATTTGTTATTAGAATCACATTGTAAACTAAAGGATCGGGTACTGATACATTTTAACATGTGAATTAGGGTAAATCTCTTAACAGAGTGGTCCTCACAGGCCTATGTAAATCTCTTAACCGAGTGCTTACTTTGTTGTAATTTTTAAATCCTTTAACCAAGGTAGATTGTATAAGTTTGTAAGCTCTTAATAGGGTAGGGTCCCTCATAGGGTAGATCATCAGATTATGATCAAATTTTGTAGCCCTAGCAGGAAAACTTTAATACCGCAATAGTGAAGATTTTTGGGTGTCATCCTCACCCTGGTTTTACCTTTCAAGGGTTTTTGGGTAACCAAAATCTTTGTGTTATGTATTTCATTTCATGGAATAGTAGATATCTAATTCAACCCCCCCCCCCCCAATATATCACTTTCCCATATTATATTTCCAAAAATTGGTATCAGAGCTAAGTCTCTTAAAGAAGTCTAATCACTTTTGAGTTAAGGTCTTGGAGATGGAGATTTATAAGTTGGGAAAGATAATAGAGAATTGGAAGATTGACATTCAACTTTCACTTCACCATCTTGAAGTAGCCAGAGGTGAATTGAATAAATCCTTAAGCTGAAGGAAAGAATTGGCAATTCAATAGAATGACACACTATATCAAGAAGAGGATACTAAAGGTCTATTTGACAATGGAAATCCCACTGAAAGTGATGTAGCTATAAAAGAATTGTTAGAGAAAAACAACACACTAAATGAAGATATTAGAAATCTGAAGAGAGAATAGGAAAGTCAATTAGTAAGATTATGTGAAGTAATTGAACATAAAAAGAAAGTTGAAGAAGACAAGACAATGGATGAAGAAGACAAAAGACAAATGTATATAAGACTTTATGAAAGGACATGTGACATGCAAAGGCTAAAAAAAAATCAATTGGACATGGTGAATCAACTTCTACTTGCTAATCAAGAACTAAGCAGGAAAGATATGGATATCACAAATCTGAGATTAAAGAATAGCCAACTGAAGAATGAATTGAGATTTGAAAAAGAACTCAATGAAAGGATGAACAAGCCAAATGAAGTCATGAAATAATTTAAAGAATTTTTAAGGTCACCAAGAAGATCCAATGATACTTCTGGACTTGGACATGATGAGCACTTTGTTAGGAATAGTCCCAAGAGATAACTGAGAGGGGGAGGGGGGTGTGAATCAGTTATCTAAAAGATTCAATTATTTATCCAATTAAGTATAGAAGAACATTAAGCAGAAACATAATATAAGAACACTTAACACAACACCACAATTTTGGTTATGGGGAAACCCAAATAGGTAAAAACCCTGGTGGGAATTAACACCCACTATAAACTACACTAGTGTATAATGATCCCTGTTAGAAGATCTTACAACCCTATTAGGAGTTGATCTTTACAATGTAATAAGTATAGTGTCCTAGTGATCAAGGGTCGGACCCTGTTAGGAGTCTTTTAAAATTAACCCTGTTAGGGGTGAGGACACACTATCCAAGAGCTCACTGCTCAAATGGTGAAGGCTGTAACCTTCTGAATAATAGATGCAACTCTCCAATAACATCTCAGTCAGCTCTACTAAGCACACAACACAAATTAGGACTATGCAACTCCATATGAGTATATGTGTCGCTTCACACTATCGGCTCTACCAAATTAACTAATACTTTCTTCTCATGCTGAATTATGTCATGCGCTCTTGACCAAAAATTCTTAACTCTTCTCCAAATAGTAATCCAAGCATGCATATCCAATTGATTGGTGCAACTACTATAACAACAAAAACAATGTCAGCTCCATTTGATAAACTCAGGAAACTGTAACTGGCAACTGGAGACTTCATAACTCAACATGTACTACATATTTGACTCTATGTCCATGAACATGGCATCATACATATGTCGAAAACATAAATATAAATGTGCAAGGATTCATTACAACCATACTGTAAATCACATACATAACTCTTCCTGGGACCTATCAGGAACACTCACTAATATAGACTACTGTATTATTGTCTTCACTCATAATCAACCTCTGCATCCATGATATCATGCTAATAACATATCTAGGAAAAATATACTCAAGGCTCTCTCTATCAAGCTTCTACACATGATGCTTACCATATGTTGTCATCAATGACAAACATACAGTCAGCATTGGCTTGCTAGAAAATCTCCAACAATCTCCCCCTTTGGTATAGATGGCAACATAAGGAATGAAAAACACCACCAATCCAAATGAGAAATTCTTTTATAACATTCTCCATTTCCTCAAAAAAACTCCCCCAAGGATGAATCCTCCATCTCTTACTATTTTGTTTCTTCTTGCTAAATACTCACTTCCCCTTTCTATGATTCTTTTATAACATTCTCCATTTCTTCAACAAAACTTCTCCAAGGATGAATCCTTCATCTCTTACTATGGTTTTTTCCATGACTATATACTTAATCCCCCTTTGACATCAATGGCAAAGGGCACCAATAAATTAAGCATCGGTACTACTCCTGAAGTAGAGTAGTCAACCATTCATCATTCACTGAAGACTGATGCAATCCTGCAAACTCTAATCAGATTCAGGGAAGGGAATTACTCCCATCTTCTCCCTGAGATACTCAAATGTATCCTTAGGTAAAGACTTTGTGAATATGTCTGCTAGCTAATCTTTTGTACTCACATAGTCTAACTTTACTTCTTTCTCTACAACTTTCTCTCTTAGGAAGTGATACTTTATCTCAATGTGTTTTCTCTTTGCATGCATCACAAGGTTCTTTGACATATTGATAGTGATAGTGTTATCACAATGAATAACAATAGGATAATCAATCTAAATACCAAAATGTTTTATCATTTGCTTGATCCACACAATTGTAGAGCAATTTAATGCTGCTACAACATACTTGGCTTTTGCTGTGGATTGAGAAATACAATTTTTATCTTACTTGTCCAAGTAACAAGTCTATCTCCAAGAAATACTACTCCACTTGAGGTGCTCTTTCTATTATCCACGCAACCTGCCCAATCTGCATCTGTATACACATGAAGTTCTACATTTTCTGAATTAGGATACCATAAACCATAGTCTATAGTTCCTCTCAAGTATTTTAATATCCTCTTTACTACCATGAGATGAATTTGTTTAGGATCTAATGCAGGAGCATCTGAGGATCAAGGTTGTTGACTCAAATGTGGGTTTTGGTTGAGATTTACTTCTGAGGGTCATAACTTTTGACTCGGATGTGGGTTTTGGCTGAAATTTTACAAACAGTTGTGTGAGGAGGAGCTAATTGGATTACCAATGATCTCAACTTGATTGGTGGTCATTTCAACATTTTTTCGAGAGCCTGAAATATCATTTTGGCCCTCGAAATTGGATTTTTGTGTTTTTTTCCAATTTTTTAGAAAGTTGTTTTTGTAATAAATTCTTGATCTTGTAGATTAGTTGGCAATTGATCTTGCCTTAGTTGGGGGCTTTTCTTGGGAAAAATCAGGATTCGTAGGATGGGTTTTAAAAATTACCAAAAATGGAAAAATATGTTTTTCTCAAAAATCTACCAAATATGGTAATTTTTGAAATTGTAATGAGTAGTTGTTTTTCTTGCATTGTAGAGGCATGGTAGAGTTGGAGAAGTTTAATGAAGAAACTAGCATTCTGAAACTTTTGTGTTGTGTATTTTTCTGAGTTATTGATTTGAAGGGCTTGGGCTACATCAGGATCTGCTGCAAATCTTCCAACAATACCAACTACATTAGAATTATCAAGTCTAGATTGAGTAAGATAGATTAGTTTACCAATCATAGACTTATACAAGGTCATGTCTACTTCTGCTAAATCATCTTCTTTTGAAAGCTTGCATCCTAATATCATAGGTGTACTTATTGGCTTGCAATCATCCATCTTGAATTTCTTCAATATCTCTTTCACATACTTAGACTGATTAATGAAAATACCTTTGTCTGTCTGCTGCACATTCAGTCCCAAAAAATACTTGATAGGTCCAATCATGCTCATTTCAAATTCACTCTGCATCTTCTTAGCAAATTCAACACTAAGCTTGTCATTACCACCAAAGATAATGTCATCAAGAAATATAGCAACTAACAATAGTCCATCAGGTTTCTCTCTTATGAATAAGTTACAATCTGCTACTCCTTTCTTGAATCCAATCTTAGTCAAGTATCCATCAAGTCTTTCATACCATGTT
Organism: Chamaecyparis obtusa; assembly: GCA_027943335.1. NCBI lineage: Eukaryota > Viridiplantae > Streptophyta > Pinopsida > Cupressales > Cupressaceae > Chamaecyparis > Chamaecyparis obtusa. Next base: position 417,165 of record BSBK01009529.1, read on the forward strand.
CTAGGGGCTTGCTTAAGTCCATAGAGGGATTTCTTCAATCTGCATACCATATTAGGTCTATATGATAATGTAAATCCTTCAGGCTGCTCTATGTAAACTTCTTCTTTTAGCTCTCCATTTAGGAATGTTGACTTGACATCCATCTGGTATACCTTAACATCTTTGAATGTAGCATAGGCTAAAAACAACTTTATGGCTTCCAATTTTCTTACATGGGAAAATGTATCTGAATAATCAATTCCTTCTCTTTGCGCATATCCTTTACATACTAGTCTTGCTTTGTTTCTTACCACTGTTCCATCTTCATTCATCTTATTTCTAAATATCCACTTGGTTCCAATCACATTCTTATCACTAGGCCTAGTGATCAATTCCTGTGTGTCATTCTTAATTATGTGATCTAGCTCTTCTTTCATTGCTTCATGCCAATCTGAATCATTACATGCACATCTTCAACACTTAAGGGTTCAATTTGTGAAAGTAAACATACCTCTTCATTTTCTATTGAACTCTTTGCTTTTGATCTTGTCATGAATTTTCTATTATGATCTCCAATGATGTCTTCCTTTGAATGATATCTAGATGTGAATTTAGGAACATTAGGTGTGACTCTCTCATCTGACTTCTATGATTCTTCTTCACTTTTTTCAATGTCATTGAATAATACATCAATGCTATCAAGCATTTCATCAACAACTATTTCTCTAGTGGTAGGTCTAGGTTCTTCTTCAATCATAGGTGCATAATCATGATATATTTCTTGAATCATAAACTTCTCATCAATCTTAACATGAGAACTTTCAATGATCTTCTTAAATCTTAAATTAAAACATCTATAAGCTTTGCCTTTAGTGGAGTAACCAAGAAAAATACCTGTTGTCACTAGGGATTGCACCCGAATGTGGCTAAGTGTAGAACCTTGAAATCCTATGAAACATGGGACTACTCTCAGGTTGTGGGTAACCTATCCAAGAGTAGACCTCTAGATTAGGGGTCAGCTTCCCCTTGAATCACCTAAAACTTAACTAAACTTTGAAGGAAAAGGGGGAGAGAGTGCATGAAATTGAAACTAAAACTAGGTGATTCACCAAACTTTGATAGATCCACAATTGAATCAAGACTCACAATGACACTTAAAATAACCTAGTAACTCACAACTTGACCCTATCACCTTTCTATTTTGAAATAAAGAGGTACTTGAATTAAAGAAGGGAAAACTTCCACAACTTAAAACCCAAATTGTACACAGATTATTAAAACAATAATAGAAGAACACTTCCCTGATCATTCAATTGGACAAATGTGCAAAGTAAAGGATAACAGAATCATAATAGCTTTGACATGAATTCTAATAGAAAAACTCAGAAAATAATAGGGATGAGAAGAAATACTACTTTATTTTCAGTGAAAGGAGCCAAGAACATCAATATGCTTCTCCAGAGCTATAAGCATTCACCTCCAAGAGAGAGAGAATGAAGAACTGACCTCAACCACATAAGTGAGAGGTATATAACTAAACCTAAGAATCTGTATTGAAACCCTCCACTTCCCAAAAATGGAAGAAATCTGCATATAGGGCCTGAAGATGCCTCACAAACTCGAATGTCAGATTCCCAAGTTTTTAGGGATAGTAGGAAAAAAGAGAATCCTAACAAAGGTGGTCAAAAGACCACCCTGTCCACTCCAAGTCATGCATTAAAAATAACATTCTGAAAATGGTTTATAAAAATGCCATTTTCAGAGATTACAATGATAATCAATGACTTTTACATTTAAATTTTTACCCCTATGCCAAAATACGTGGATTTTAATTATATTTTAAAATAGTTCTCAACCCAATATAAAAAAGGGGAAAACATATTTTAAAACATCTACATCTTTAAAATAAAACCCACCTATTTCATATAGCACCTAGCACCTAGCATCAAATATTAAATATTTAATTAATAAAGTTTCAACCCCAAAGAGGGAAAAATTATTAATGAAACATCATTAATCTTGAAAATTTGATCTAGAAGAAAGATGCTATAAAAAATATCCGTCACTGCTGCAATTTGGGAAAGTTATCATTTGGGTTGGCTTTCTGCATCTCGAATTTTAGAAACATCTGGTCCTTTCCCTCTTCATAGCGTTGATTTTTGGGGTAGGTTCAATTCCCCTCGTCTATCTTCTCTACAATTTAATATTGTGCCTCTGTATTTTCCCTCTCTGCATTTTCGAGGGTTTTGATGCTTATATTTTGCACGTGGTTCATTGTTTTACATCTCTTCTTCTGCATATGAATTCGAATCACTATGTATTAGCATAGATCAATGGCACTGGCTTGTGTTACTCTGATTAATGGCAAGATCTAGTTGCTCTCATTTGCATTCTCTAGGGCTTTCTGATATAATTTTAATTTCATTGCCAGTGTGTTCATGGCATGTATTTCGAAGGCATTGTATATTTATTTACAATTTATAATTAGTTATGTCTGACATTTGCTGACACATTTTTTCCATGGTTAATGTATTACACACCCCTTCATCCACTATTCATGGGGAGGCCTATGACCCTTAGTTAGGGTATTTCCTTTTAACATCCCATGAAGATGTGTATGGTATTGCAAACTTACTCTTGGCAGATGAGATTTGGTGGCAACAAAGAGTGCTGGCATTATGTTTTTATACTATCTTTTTTATGTCTTTGGCGCTGGTATCATCTATAGCCCACGATTTTTAATCTATGCATTCATTTCTAACTCACTATTCCATGCATGCTGAATATGTATTGATGAGGGAACTAGCTGAGTGTCAATGCATTGTCCTTTCCTTATCATGCCAGCCTATGAGAAGAGGTTCACTGCTCATTCATTTATAAAAAATGTTGCTTCTTTTCATTTTATCATTTCATTGAGGCCATGATTCATTGTGATAGCATAGCATTCTAATCATGGTGCTAATACACTCGATGACATGTTGTCCTACTGGCGTAATTACCTATGGCCCATGCTTTATTGCTATTGTTTACTATTATGAAGGCCATGCATAGCCTGCGAGTTCACTTGTGAGCTTGGATGTTTAACCTAAGTGCACCTTAAACCTACTATTTTTAATTGGAAGGCACCGTTATGAATTTGAGGGCATCATCTCTTGATTCCACCATGCTGGAAGCATCCCCTTCTAGGGACTTGTGAGCCTGGCATAATGTATTTTGTAATAGTATTGAATTTTTTGCTTAATGAACTTGATGACCCATGACTAGGGCATCAAGACATTGCTTTCTTGCTGGCACATCTTGTTGATACTTGTGTTTACTCTTTGCATTGATTCATGGTGCCATCAAATTTAGTAAGACTTATTGGTTCCCTTGATACCAGAGATGCTATTTCATTTGTTGATGTGCTACAGGAAACCGTGAGCTTGTACTTGCTGGTTTCATAGCCTGTGTGCTTGATTTGTAACCTTGATTTGTATATTGCTATGGTGCTATTGATCCTATTGTTATACCCATCTGTGAGCTACATAGTATTCACTGTTGAATGAATTTTTTGGGCCCAAACTCTTACTATTACCCTTGCTGTTATTAAAAACTTGACACCATGCTTCTGTAAGTTTTACTAGTTTAATCAATGTACTAGGATGTCTTCTTGGTATAATGGCACCATTCTTGACTTATCATAACTGTTTCATGGTTCTACGGCATACTGCTTGGTGCCCACTCATTTCTCCACATGCATTATTTGTTCACTATTCCTCATGATAATATGCCACACTGTGTCACTGATTTACCAATTGTAGCCTCTTTACTTAGCTCATAATGCAGATTTAAGGCACTCTTCATGCTATAGCATTAATACATTGAATGCAAATTTTAAGCACACTTTATGCTATAATGTACTTTTCCTTAGTATGCAGACCTATACCTTTATATGACACGCTAATGATGTATGCCCCCCCCTTTGAATCTGCCAGTGCTTGACCATGCTTCATTTGATTTATCTTTATGATCTTTGAATGTCCCACTGAATTCATCCAGTCATTCCCTTGTGGTGATCATGGGTGCTCTTGACCTATGACATGGTATTTACTGAGGAACTTTGAGGTTTTCTTGATAGAGTCCACATCACAGGGAAACATCATTCATCTAGATTCCAACACCATTGGGTTGTTGTTTTACAAGAAATAACTTTACTTCAAGGATGGTCTTTTGGAGAGACCATCCTCTTAGTACTTTGATTATCTGAATGAGGTAAACAATAGTGAATCAACCTCTTTTGTATCTGCACATGGAACAAACAAGTTAGTGAAAACAATGGTATCTCTTTTTATTCCTACAATATCTTTTCCTGAGTACACATGCCCTATAGCATAGCCCTTCTCAGAGGTGTATGACTAAGTACATATATGCATGCTTGTAAATATTATGGTACCATACATTGTTTAGATCCATTGGATCTAACCCCCATCTCTTCTTCTCTTCTCTGCAGGTTCAGGATCACAAGAGCACATTGGGAACACCTTAGATCAGGACTTCATTACTAGGTAATGTATGGTACCCCAGTATTTATGTTCATTTCATGTATGTCTATACTCATTTATGCAATTCTGAAAATGGCTATGCTCATGACCTGTGTGAGCTCAGATAGATGGTCTTCTCAGCTCTTTTCCTTTTGTACAACACATTTAAGACATGGGCACATATACATGTAATGCTTTTAGATGTAGATCATTTCTTTTCCTTTTCATGTATCTTACCATGAAATGAACACAAAGTTAAGAAAGACCACCTAATAATCCAAACTGGGGTACAATAGTCTCACTTAGTAACTAGGTCTCCAAAGTTGAGTAAACATATGATAACAATACCTTCATCATTTCTTGCGTCAAACTTGCATATAGCTTCATCTCTCTTGATGTAGCACTTGATTTCAAAGATTCTAAAGTATTTGACTCTAGGCACATTCCCAAACCATAGCTCATAAGGTGTCTTGTCTGCGCCTAGCCTTAATTGAATTCTATTGATAGTATAGACTACAATATTGACCACATCTCTCCAATAGGTGTGTGTGACCTTTCCTTCAATCATGATGGTGCGTGCTATATCAAGTATGATCCTATTCCTTCTTTCTGCAATTCCATTTTGCTAAGGGGTTTTAGGAGCACTTAGCTATCTTTTTATCCCATGTTCTTTGCAATACTCATAAAATCTGTCAGAGGTGAATTCTCCTCCTTTATCTAATCTAAGACATTTAATCTTCAATCCAGACTCATTTTCAACCTTAGCTTTGAATATTTTGAACTTCTCAAATGCTTATGACTTGTCTTTTAAGAATGCAACCCACATCATCCTAGAATAATCATCAACAAACAAAATAAAGTACCTTTCACCATAGTATGATCTTGTTTGAGTTGGTCCACATAAGTTTGTATGTATTAGATCCAACTTGTTCTCTGTTGAAGTATGCTTGCTTCTGAATGAATTACTCACATGATTTCCCATCACACATTTGTTTCATATTGTATCAATTGGTTTTGAAATGCTAGGAAGGTCTCTTACTGCCTTTATATTGCATATCTTTACTATGTTGTCAAAATTGATGCGACATAGTCTTTTTTGCCATAACCAACTATCATCTACTTTAGCAACAAAACAACTTTCTTCAGGATTAACCTAAAAAAATTTACCTTTAGTCTTTGAACCTAATGCAATCATCTCTCATTCTTTGTTATTAATGATGCACTTGTTGTCTTTGAATTCCATCTGATATCCTTTGTCAAGCAACTGTCCAACACTTAGTAGGTTATGTTGTAAACCATCAGCATAAAGAACATCATCAGTGTTGTTCTTTCCATCCAAGGTGATAACTCCTCTACCTATGATAGGTTTAGGATTATTGTCACCAAATCTAACCATGTCACCTTTGTCTCTATCTAGATGTACTCTTGTCATGTGATGTGAGCAACCGCTGTCAATGATCCAATTTGTCCTGATGTCAGCTTGTGAAATCAGTGCTAACTCTTGTGCTTTCTTTTCATCTTCAAGGTCCATTTCATCAAATATTTTCTCCATGTCTTCAAGAGAAATCAATCCAATTTCATCTTCTGTCAAGTCTTCATCTGATAGTCCATCACCAACATAGTAACATTCTTTTTTATACTTAGGCTTGTAGTTAGTTTTGAACTTCTTTACTCTTGTAGGACACTTAGAAGAAAAGTGACCAATCTTATTACATGAAAATCATTTGAATTGTAAATGACCTTCATATTTCCCTTTTCATTTCCTTTCTTTCTTAGCAATCAAAGCAATGAAATAATCTAGTTCTTTCTCTTCATCATCATCATCAAAATTACTAGAAGAGTTCAAGGATTTCTTACCACGGACTAAAGCTTTGAAGGCTATCTCACTTTTGGGCTCTGTCTTCAAACTTTATATCTCAAAAGCTAAAATCTTTCTGATTAAGGTATCTCTTTTGAAGTCTTTTGAAAATTACATGGTCTCATCTAGGATGTTTATCTTGCTCTCATATTTTGGTGTCAAAGTAGTCATCAACTTATCCATTATGTCTTCTTCAAAAATCTCTCCACCATTGTTCCTAATTCCTGCAACTGCTTCATTAATCCTTTGATTGTAGGCTCTAATTTTCTCTTTAGGTAGCATCTCCAATGTATTTTAATTTTTTCCCATGTCTTTCTGTGTGCATTCTTGGCTTGGATGTCTCCTTCAAACATGTCTTCTAGATACTTCCATATCTTGTAGGCTTTGTCAACTTTTTTGATCTCTGAAAACTCACTGTCAGACAATGTGCTGATAAGGGCTTCTTTGGAAATAGCATTTTGAGTGAACATCTCCTTCTACTTAATGGTTTCATCTTCCTTTGCAAGATCTACTAGAGAGGGAATTTGAACTTCTTTAGTAGCTACTTCAAAAATCTTAAAGGCAATGCACTGCAAGTGTGTCATCATTTTGTTCTTCCAATCTAGATAGTTCTCTCCATCAAACTTAGGACTTTATTTTCTAAAGAACACCATCTGATCAACCTCAAGTTGTTAAACTTTCTCTCCGAGGCACTTGGCTCAGATACCAATTGTTAGGAATAGTCCCAAGAGATAATTGAGAGGGGGGGGGGTGAATTAGTTATCTAAAATATTCAATTCTTTATCCAATTAAGTATAGAAGAACATTAAGCATAAAAACAATATAAGAACACTTAACACAACACCACAATTTTGGTTACGGGGAAACCCAAATAGGTAAAAACCCCGGTGGGAATTAACACCCAATATAAACTGCACTAGTGTATAATGATCCCTGTTAGAAGATCTTACAACCTTGTTAGGAGTTGATCTTTACAATGCAATAAGTATAGTGACCTGGTCAAGGGTTAGACCCTATTAGGAGTCTTTTATAATTAACCCTGTTAGGAGTGAGGATGCACTGTTCGAGAGCTCACTGCTCAAATAGTGAAGACTACAACCTTCTGAATAACAGATACACACTATATCTGGATCTTTGTGAACTGTGAGGTAGACCTCCTATTTGGATCAATTCTAATGATTAGCATATACTTTATTCTCAGTCACATGGACCTTCTACTGATGGCTCAACACTTCACAACTTTTTCTCTTCTCTTATCTTTCAACTATCTATTATACTTAGCAATCACAAATGACTACCTATAAATATTTTTCCTCTAAATGATATAATCAAGTTGGCCTATTAGAACCATCTTGAAATCATATTAGAGAAACAATACAACTCTCCAATAACATCTCAGTTGGCTCTACTAAGCATGCAACACAAATTAGGACCACAGAACTCCATAGGAGTAGACTCGTTGCTTCACACTGTCGACTCTACCAAATTAACTAATACTTTCTTCTCATGATGAATTACATCATGCACTCTTGATCAAAAATTCTTAACTCTTCTCTAAACAATAATCCAAGAATGTATATCCAACTGATAGGTGCAACTAATATAACAACAAAAACAATGTCAACTCCATTTGATAAACTTAGGAAACTATAACTAGCAACTGCAGACTTCATAGCTCAACATGTACTACATATCTAACTCTATGTCAATGAACATAGCATCATACATATGTCTACAACATAAATATAAAAGCGCAAGGCTTCATTACAACAATACTATAAATCACATACATAACTCTTCCTGGGACCTGTCAGGAACACTCACTGATACATAATACTGTATTACTATCTTCACTTAGAATCAACCTCTACTTCCATGATATCATGCTGATAACATATCTAGGAAATATATACTCAAGGCTCTCTCTATCAGGATTCCATGCACACTGCTTACCATATGTTGTCATCAATGACAAACATACAATCAGCACTAGCTTGCTAGCAAATCTCCAACACACTTATCATCCACTAAAGAAGAAGAATCATCAAAAAGTGGAGAAAAAAGGAATGCAAAGTCAAAGAATGAGAAAACCACATGACATCATTGTGGAAAGCTAGGACACACAACGAACATTTGTAGAAGCAAGAATGGTAAGTCCAATCCTAAACAAAATTTCAATGGATATTGTTTTAAATATAAGAAACATGGACATCAGGCACATGAATGTAGGTCAAAGGTTAGTAATCCACCTACTACACCGAGATTTCAAGGACATTGTTTTAATTGTCATAAATATGGTCATAGAGCCCAAGAATGTAGATCCAAAGCTAATTGGACATCCAATAAGTAGAATAAAGTACCTAGGAAGGTAACACATTCAATTGGGGCTACAACACATGGTATAGTTATCATTATTGTGGAGAATATGGTCATATTGGAGTAAACTATATGAAGATACATTTTAGAGGTAAATCCAAGAGTTGGATGAGTTGAAGTCTAGTCTATTACAAATGCCACAAGATTGGTCACATAAAAAGAGACTATAGAGCACATGCACTGAGAAATGAACAATTTAGTAATGAAGAAACTATTGAACAAATGAGAAATTAGATGAATAAGACATGGAAAAAGAAAGAGGAAGCAAGCCGTAGTGGAGCCAGTGAAATTGAGGTCACCCAATCCAATGGATCAGGTGATCAAACTGTTAGCACCCTGAAAAAATTTCATGGCTCTAGCTCTTTTCCCTGGTCTCTATGTCATTTTTCATGTCTCTAGCTAAAAGCCCTTAGCAAAAATTTTTTTAAAAAAACTATCCATTAAATGGAAAAACCCTTTGTTTTAACCCTGGCCTTGTTATAATTTCAAGTTAACTCTTCGGGCCACTTAAAACCTTTTATCTGCATGTGCTATTTAAATGGGTTCACTTTTTTTCATGCGGTTAGGTTCTTCATGTGTTGGCGGGGCCCCCTTTATATTTCCTAAGTGCCCATGTTTTAATTTTTCCTAAGCCCTATAGTTCCCTGCCGAAATATTTTCCCTAAGTCATGCTTTAATATTTTCCTATGTTTCGACAACCTTTATTTTCCCTGGGCCTAGCTCTAACACCATCTCAATCTGATGATGAGCATATCTTCTCAAGTGATGTGTCAGATGCATAAGATCTTGAGACAACTGTTGATTCTCATAAGGAAGGTAGGTGGGTCCGTTGACACGTATGCACAATTGGCACTATTTGATTCATCCATGTATTTTCACAGTGGCTTGTTGTGAGTGGGACCTAGTTTTGAGATGTGTCAGTGGATCCTGATCCTATCAGTGAATTGACAAATGGTGTATGATCTCATCGAGTGTGTCAGAAGCTTAAGATCTTGTGACAGCTGTTGATTTTGTATCGTGTCAGAGGGTTGTCAAGGCAGGGAGGAGATTCTCAATCTGACGGTGGGCATAAAATATGATAGAATCTTGGAAGTCTTTGCGAACTTCAGATGACCATTGATCTTCCTGATGTGGGCCTGGTCAAAGTTTCTCAGTCTTTTGGCAATTTTATAAAATGTTTCACGAACTGGCGGTGTCCTTTTGTCGCTTGTTCACTAAATGTGGGACTGAGGTTAGTGTTTTCCTATGGTCATCGGGTCACGCAGTTAAGTGATGGGTTAAGTTTTCTTTCCGTGAATAGAAAAAGTATTGTCGCATGGTCGTTGAAGGTAAACCCTAGGTGGCGGTTGAGTTAAGATTTAAAAGCCTGTGAAACATGAAGATCTAACGGCCACGACTTAAAGTTAACCTGATTTCAAATTTTGACCATTGATTTGCCGCAAGTGCCATAAAAGTAGCTGTTTATTTTCAAATTTGAATTTGCAGAGGGTTTCTAGAGACAGGAAGTACCAGAATTTATGGTTTTAACAACTGATTTCGATTGGTTTGGTGGTGCTTGCTGCTGCAGTGTGGTCTAGGATGTTGAGTGATCATCTGTAGGGTTTGTACTATGCGGTTTTATGCTCGAGGTGTGTTGTAGGTGGCCACAAAGGGTTGACATTTAGGCATGTTCATGATTCTCAGTACCTTCTTAGTGAGATTTTCATAATTGAGGATCAATCTGAGGCTTGTCTTCTCTTGATTGCCTAATTTTCTTCCCCTGTGATAAATTTGTAGCCATTTCCAGTTGGTTGGGTGGTTGAAAACCTAACCCTAGTCATCCATAGCTTGTTGCATTCTCTTTGAGGATTCCAAGATGACTAGGGAGTATAAGTTGTAGAAATTTTGATTTTGTAGGGGTTCCAAAACTTTCTTTGGTCCTAGGCTGGTTCTCCATGGTGTTTACTGATAGAGGAGCTGGATTTTGTATCTTTTCCTATCCTTGTGTTGTTCTAATTGTGTATTGATTCTGAATATATTAATGAGGATGTTATTGAGTTCCAATCTTGCATTTGTGCATGTCTTCTTATTTTGGTTCTAAACTCATATATGTTAATGTCACAAAGTGTATTAGCATATGGTAAACAAAGAGTATTGTGAAGTCATCTCTGAGTTCCTAACAAAGTTAGGATTAAAGTCTTTTAGGTGGGTTTAGTGAGTTTGAAACCAAGCAGGAATCTGATGTCCTTGTGTTTGAGGGAGAGGGGTAATAGGCAAAGCATTTATCCTAGATTCAATTGTGTTTGAAATAAGGTATTGAGTTGATGTATGTAATTGAGTGACTCTTTGCCCTAGGTTAAGGCACTGGTCCATCCTCTAGAGGTATTTCATTGTTGTCAACCATACACACACACATTAAATGATAAAATCTTAAATCAGTTAGTAAAGAGTATATTGGCATAACATTTTATGATTCCTTTGAAGAAGTGAATCAAGGGTACACCCACCTGAGCATTAAGGCTCAAAGTGTAGGAGGATCTCTCTTGATCCTTATTAATTGGCCCTCTTCCTTGTAGAATTTGGAGTGGTGATAGAGTCAAAGTTATATTAAATTTATCCATCAAATTATAAATCTAAAAGTTGAGGATCAAAGGGAACTCCCAACAAAATGGTGACTCTACTGGGGAGAACAATAATGAAGCAGTATATCTATTAGGTTTTCTGGTTGGGCCAAATGGTAAAGTCAAAATATTTTGTTGACAAGATAGATATAAAGGTTGTAAGTGCACTCTTGTCTTCCTATTGTACTCAGTTAGAAGATTTCCCATCTAGGTGGGTGGCAACTCAAAAGGTAAGAACCAGTGCTATATATTGTAAATCAGGGACAAGAGGAGGAATACTAGGTCCTTTGTCAGAAAGAATCTAGAGGTCACTCTGGAGCAATTTCCTAGATAGGAGAAGAAGAGTTGGATCAGAAGGAATGGTGAGTCTACTAGTGCTCCCATTAGAGAATAAAAAAGTACTAGAGGTAGAGCACCACACGTTTCCTCAAGTGAGGAAGGTTCATAGGATAGAGTTTCTAGATCAGATGGTGGTCGCTCTAAGGATAGATTTTATGATACCCTAGAGGCTGTATTTCAAGACAAGGGTCCATTGCCTGCAGGTCAGGATGAACAAGCTAGAGATATGGGTTTAGAGATTGATTTAGATCTTGATGAAGATAATTTTAGAAGAGAACCCATGAGACCTAGGCAAGTGCACTTCCCATATCAAAATCTTACTGATATGGATATGTCATTAGGTTCTGATGACATTATGGTAGATCTTGATGATTTAAATGCATTAAGGTTATAGTTGGTAGAGCAAGATGCCATACATATGAGGTTACAAGAGGAGAGAGAAGCTGAAAAGGTAAATGCTCTAATAGAAAGATAGTCTCTCCTTAGAAAAATTAATGAAATGGAGACAAACAAGATGCTTGCTTCTGCTCCTAAGACTTTGCAACATGATGTCTTTGGTGATCTTGAAGCTTTGAGGAGTGAGAAGGAGCACTTACTACAAGATCATGAATTTGATAGGGAGGGCCCTGTGGTTAGACAAGTGCAAAGTTATGTTCCTTTGCCTAAAGATAAAGATGGGCATGAGATCACTAAGCCTGATGTTGCCACTGGTGAGAAAGGAAAGCAGAAGATGGTGGGACATCAAACAAGCAAATCATTGACAATATCGGGGGTCCCACCACCCAATTCAAATAAGGACACAAAAATAGAAAGAAGAAGAAAAGAAGATGAGGACCTTGCAAGAGAACTTGAAAAGGCTGAAATTGAAGCTTCCATTGCAGAAAAGAGAAGAAAGATCCAGTTCTTGAAGGCTTCATCAGCTAATGCTCTTGGTCCATCTGCTACTGAACTAGGTATGCCATCTATGACTACTACTATTCCACTTAGTAATGATACTAGTTCAATTCCTTCTTCATCTGCTAGGATAGGTGCTGATCCTAGACAATAGTCAAATGCACAAGTAGATAGAAATGTAAATGCTAATGTTGATCCTAGGGTTAACACTAGTTCAAGTTTTCAAAGAAGACCTATGCAATTAGAAGGCTATAGGAAAATTAGTTTTGATGGAATTCCTGGCTACCCAAATGCTTTTCCAAATGATATAAGATCTATAAGGTACCTAAGTTTGCTGGTAATAATGCTATTAGTTGTGAGGAGCATCTTAGGTTATTTGTTGATATGCTTAATGATTATGAGGTAGAGTATGAGGATGTAGTCATGAAATTATTTGTTCAATCTCTAATGGAGTATGCTAGAGATTGGTTTAAGAGACTTCCTCATAAATGTATTGATACTTGGGACTCTTTTGAGAGATGTTTTAAAGAATAGTATGGTGATAGGCCTAATGCTAGTTTCATGTTGAATGAATTCAATACCATAAGGAAAAATCAAAATGAGACTGTAGCTGAATTCAACATGAGATTTTAGAAGGGTATGCATAAGTTGTTCTAAGTTATGTGGTTAGATGACAATGTCTGTCTGACCACATACTTCAATGCATTTGATGGAAAGATGGGATATTTGTTGAGGGACAAAGAACCAAGAACTCTTAGGGATGCTTTTAGGATTGCTGTCAACATTGAGAATAATATGAAAATATCAGGGAAATTGGGTTGAAAGAGAGATGACCCTAAGTTGTTTGGGGATAAGAAATACAAAAAGGAAAATGATAAGAATGTTGGAGCTAGGAGGCAAGAAGAAGATAAATTGGATAAGGTGCTCAATGCATTGAAGGACTTGAAGGCACCTACAAATAGGAACATCAATGCTCCTACCAATGAAAGGCCTCAGTTCAACAACAATTTCAACAAATAGAATAGATTGTAGAACTACCCCTACAACACCCAATGGAAGGATGGCAAGCCTATTGTCCTTGCTGTAAGAGGAAAAAATGATAGAGGTGTCCCTGAAACTCTACAAAAGGCTTCAATAAATGTCATGGAGGACATACCTTGGTGTGTTGCATGCCAGTCCCCTCATTCTGTACAGCATTGTGTAGTTGCACAATCTATGGCTGCAAATCAGGATTGTGGCAATGAGGAGATAGATCAAGAAGAAGATCAAGATGATGTTGGATGCAACATGGATTCTTCATATCTAGGATATGAAGAGGATTTTGATTTTGATGAAGAGGTAGATGTAAATGTGAAGAGACACAATCAGGCCCTTTTTCATCAAGAAGTTTTTTATGATAGTGAAGACATTGATAGGAAGACATGTAACATGAACTCTTCTTCTAAGGCAATAAATTTAAGAAGACCTTATAGAGAAGAGATGGATAGGATTACTACAGAAATGATTGCCCAGGTGCAAACTAGAGGCATGGTGGCAAGGAATACAAATGAGAAAGCTACAAGAATGTTCATAAAGAGTACCAACTCTGGAGAGACTAATGAGAACAAATCAAAAGGTGATCACATGGTAAAATTCAAGAATGTAAAAGGTAAGAATTGTGAGCCTGAGGGAGTTGGAATTGAAAAGATTTCTAGTGAGATTGAGAGGCTAGTTAACAAAATGGCTAAGATTGAAAAAATGAGGGTGGCCAATACACCTAATATATCAGATAAGCAAAAGGATATTAAGGCAATGCAGATTGAGATTCCTTCTTCTGCTCCTGTTGATATGTTATCTGTATTGTCCCAAATTATAGTTAAGGTTCCATTGTCAGAATTGTTGAGGATCCCTGAACACAAAGACAGAGCTATTGCATGGGTAGATAATGTTCATAACCATGGTGTTGCATGCAATGGATCTCAAGATAAAGATTTGAAAGGTGTTACTGCTCAGGGAATTGTGTCTCAAGTTCCTCCAATATACTTGGACAGTTCTGTCAATGCCAACCTTGAAAATATTGATCCATTCTTTTTAAGTGTTCTTGTGAATGGAACAAAGTTGAGCAATTGTATGATTGATAGTGGTGCCTCTAATACTGTTATTCCTTTTAAAATCATGGAGAAGTTGGGCCTTAAAGTTGATACACCTCAAGGCAGATGTTGTGTAATGGATCAGAGGGAGGTACCAGTTATTGGGACTATCAATGCAATGCCATATAGGCTGGCAGCATATCCAGAGAAAGAGTTGACAATGAGTGTTTTGGTAGTGGACATCCCTCCTCATTATGGGATGCTGCTATCTAGAAGATGGAGTGCTGCCATGGGTGGAAGTTTGCAGTGTGATCTGTCCTATGCCACTTTCAAGATTGATGATCAGTTTGTCAAGATTGAACGAGAGCCAAGGGTATGCCACATGATTGAGAGACATATTGATAATGAAACTACATGTTTTGTGGATACTGATATTAATGCTTTTAGGGAAAAGATCCCTGTATTTGAAAATGAACCTACTTTTTCACCTATCTCTGTTGAGGTAAGTGCTAATTCTGTGAAGAGTGATTTGTGGGTAATGTACTTTGATGGTGCAAATTGCAAAGATGGAGTAGGAGCAGGTATCTTACTTATTTCTCCTGATGGAAACACCTACAAGTTTTCTTTCACATTGAATTTCTTTTGTACCAACAATATAGCAGAATATGAGGCTTTGTTGTTAGGATTGAAGTTGGTACAAAAACATGGTATTAAGTGCTTAAGTGTTGTTGGTGATTCTAAGTTGGTAGTGTCCCAAGTCAGGTCAATATATGCTTCCAAGAATAGGAGGTTGAAACAATATAGGAATATAGTTTGGGATTTGATTGAACATTTTGATGCCTTCAATATTGTGTGGAAGGATAAGAGTAATAATAAGATGGCTGACTTGTTAGCCAATATTGCAATCAATCCCAATGATATTACATTTTTTGGTATTTCTAAAGTTGAAATTCAGGCTAGGCCTAGCATACCAGACAATATTGAAAATTGGCAAGTTTTTGATGATGATAATGATATCTTAAAGTTTATGAGTTGTGAAGATCAGTATCATGGTCAGGAATTTGATTGTTCAGCCTTGGTTGAGTCAGTAGAAGGAAAAGAAGTTGTCTTTGGCAATGAGGTCATTCAGCTTAGAACTAACAAGGTGACTAAGGGACTTGTTGTTTTGGAGACTTTCTTTGATAACCATGATAGAGTTCAAAAGAATATCAAAGGAGAAGATCATGCTGATCTAGAGGAGATAAATCTTGGGACACACGAGGCACCCAAGAGGGTACACATTGGTAGAGATATGTCTCAAAAGGTAAAGAAATCTTTGATTGAATTATTGAGAAAATTTAGGCATGTTTTTGCATGGTCATATGATGACCTTAAGGTTTATAGAGAAGATTTGTTTCAGCATATTATTCCATTGAAAGAAGATGCTAAACCTTTTCGGCAAAAGCAAAGGCCTATTAATCCCACTTTGGCACCCAAGATGCAAGAAGAGTTAATGAAGCTGAGAGATGCTAGAATTATCAAGCCTATAAGGAACTCTTCTTGGGTGTCAAACCTTGTTCCTGTGAGAAAGAAAAATGGTGACATCAGACTTTGTGTAGACTTCAGGAATTTGAACATCAGCTCACTAAAGGATAATTATTGTCTGCCCAATATTGAAGCTATGTTGCAGAGAGTAACCGGATCAGAATTGATGTCTATGATGGATGGTTTCTCTGGTTACAATCAGGTAATTGTCAAGGAATCAGAGCAATTCAAGACAACTTTCACAACACCTTGGGGGACATATGTTTATGTGAGAATGTCTTTTGGCCTCACAAATGTCGGTGCTACTTTTCAGAGGGCAATGGATGTTGCCTTTTCAGATTTCATAAATGATTTCCTTGTTGTATATCAAGATGATTTAATTTCCTACTCCAAGAAGGAAGAAGACCACTGTATTCATTTAGAAAAAATATTTGTGAGGGCCTTGGAATTTGGCATTTCATTAAACCCAAGGAAATGTTCTTTTGGTGTCATGAAAGGTAAGTTTCTTGGCCATTTGGTTGGCAAGCAAGGAGTAAGAATTGACCCTGAAAGGGTAACAACTATTGAAAAAATTTAGAGGCCAAAGAATGTTAAAGGGATTCAGTCCTTCTTTGGTTAGGTCAATTTCTTAAGGAGGTTTGTGACAAATTTTGTAGAGGTTACTAGACCTATTTCTAAGATGTTGAAGAAGGGATTTGTAATCAATTGGGAGGGTGAGCCTAATGAGGCTTTCAAAATATCAATAAGGCTATCAAAGATGCACCAATGCTTAAGGCACCTAATTATAATGTTCCAATGCATATATTTTCCTTTGCATCTTTTCACACTATGGCTGCAGTTTTGTTACAAAAGAATAAGGATGGTTTTGAGCAGCCTATTGCATTTTTTAGTAAATCTTTGCAGGCTACTGAATTGAAGTATGACATAAATGAAAAACAAGCATATGCACTTGTGAATGCAATCAAGGCTTTTAGGTGTTACTTGATGGGGGCAGTTGTGATTGCTTTTGTGCCAAGTGCAGTTGTGAAGGATATTTTCTCACGATAGGAGGTGTCTGGAAGATGCAGATGGATCAATAGGATCCAAGAATTCAATGTTGATGTCTAGATTACCAAATTGGTTAGAGGACAAGGATTGGCAAAACTGATGGCCCAATCTAATCTTGATGCTAATTAGGTAAATCATTCTGAAATTGATTATACATGTGATATGGATGATTGTATTTGGTATCAAGATATCATCTATTACTTGAGAAACATGAAATGTCCAGATAATATGAATGATAATCAGAAGAGGACATTGAAATTACAGGCCATCAAGTATGTAATTGTCAAATGTAAATTGTATAGAAAGAATTTGGATTGCATACTTTTGAAATGTGTAGATGAAGATCAGGCTAACAAGTTGTTGAAGGAAATGCATGAGGGAGTTTGTGGTGGACATTATATGGGTAAAAAAAATACTCATAAAATCTTGAGAGCAGGATTCTAGTGGCCCACAATCTTCAAGGATGAAGAACAATTGGTAAGGAGGTGTGATGCTTGTCAAAGGTTCTCTGGTAAGCTTAAATTTTTAGGTAATGTGCGATTAAAACTAGTAGAATTTTAGGCTCCTTTCAAAAAATGGGGAATTGATTTCATAGGGGAGATACCAAACAAGTCAAGTGGAGGACACTCATGGATCTTAGTTGCCATTGATTACTTTACAAAATGGGTAGAGGCTATACCTACAAGAAATGCAACTAGTAGGGTGGTAATTGATTTTCTGTTGAATAATATTGTTACAAGGTTTGGTTGCCCTGAGAAGATAGTTAGTGATAATGCAATGTGCTTTAGGTTTGCTGAATATAGGGACTTTTGCAAAGGTTTAGGAATTCAGATTTCTAATTCCTCACCTTATCATCCACAAGGAAATGGATAGGCAGAATGTACTAATAAGAGTTTGATTAAAATCCTAAAGAGGATTCTTGAAAAGAATAAGAGGGCATGGAATTCAAAGCTGCCATTAGCCCTATGGGCTGATAGGGTTACTGTGAAGAGGGCAATTGGTTGTGCACCATTTGACCTAGTATATGGAATACATGCAAGAACACCTTGGAATAATTTGTTTGAAATGTATAAATTTGTTTAGTTATATGATGATGACATAGATGATGAGATACAATTGAGAATTGAGGACCTCATTAGGTTAGATGAGACTAGAAGAGAGTCAGTTGCAAGAAATGCCAAATTGCAATTGCAGGTTAAGAATTTATATGATAAGAGGACTGTTGACAGAAGGTTTGAACCTGGTGATTTGGTGTTAGTTTGGAATGCCAGACTGGAGGATAAGGGAAAACATGGTAAATTTGATCCCATCTGGCTAGGGCCATATCTAATTCATGAGAAATGGGGCCAAGATTCATATATGGTCAAGGAATTAAATGGTGATATTTAGGAATTGCCAGTTCATGGACAATTCTTGAAGAAATACTTCAAATGAAGGTATTTTGTTTTCCATGAATAGTAGTTAGGTTTGTATATATTGTAAATTCTGTAAATAAGCTGCTTGCCCCTGCCCAGTTTTGTCCTGGTTTGTCAGTTTTTGGTCCTGTTGCCTGTTCTACCTTGCTTGTTCCCTATTGTCTGCAATTTTTTCCAGTGGGATGGTCTACTTTAAACTAGTGATTCTAAGTCCTTGCTATGCCTGTAGGAGGCATAAATCCCAAAATAGAGCCACTTTTAGCACCCTAAAAAAATTTCATGGCTCTAGCTCTTTCCCCTGGTCTTTGTGTCATTTTTCATGTCTCTAACTAAAAGCCCTTAGCAAAAAATTAAAAAAAAAAACTAGCCGTTACATGGAAAAACCCTTTGTTTTAACCCTGGCCTTGTTATAATTTCAAGTTAACTCTTCGGGCCACTAAAAACCTTTTATCTGCATGTGCTATTTAAACGGGTTCACTTTTTGTCATGCAGTTAGGTTCTTCATGTGTTGGCGGGGCCCCCTTTATATTTCCTAAGCACCTGTGTTTTAATTTTTCCTAAGCCCTATAGTTCCCTACTGAAATATTTTCCCTAAGCCATGCTTTAATATTTTCCTATGTTTCGACAACCTTTATTTTCCCTGGGCCTAGCTCTGACACCATCTCAATCTAACGATGAGCGTATCTTCTCAAGCGATGTGTCAGATGCATAAGATCTTGAGATAGCCATTAATTGTCATAAGGAAGGTAGGTGGGTCCATTGACATGTATGCACAATTGGCACTATTTGATTCATCCATGTATTTGCATAATGGCTTGTTGTGAGTGGGACCTAGTTTTTGGATGTGTTAGTGGGTCTTGATCCTGTCAGTGAATCGATGAATGATGTATGATCTCATCGAGTATGTTAGAAGCTTAAGATCTTGTGATGACCATTGATTTTGTATCATGTCAGAGGGTTGTCAGGGCAGGGAGGAGATTCTCAATCTGACAGTGGGCATAAAATATGATAGAATCTTGGAAGTCTTTGCGAACTTCAGATGGTCGTCGATCTTTCTGATGTGGGCCTGGTCAAAGTTTCTCAGTCTTTTGGTAGTTTTATAAAATGTTTCATGAATTGGCAGTGTCCTTTTGTCACTTGTTCACTAAATCTAGGACCGAGGTTAGTGTTTTCTTGTGGTTGTCAGGTTGCGCAGTTAAGTGATGGGTTAAGTTTTCTTTCTGTGAACAAAAAAAGCATTGTCGCATGGTCGTTGAAGGTAAACCCAGGGTGACAATTGAGTTAAGATTTAAAAGCCCGTGAAACATGAAGATCTAACGACCACGACTTAAAGTTAACCTGATTTCAAATTTTGACCGTCGATTTGCTACAAGTGCCATAAAAGTAGCCGTTTATTTTCAAATTTAAATTTGCAGAGGGTTTCTAGAGATAGGAAGTACCAGAATTTATGGTTTTAACAACTGATTTCAATTGGTTTGGTGGTGCTTGCTATTGCAATGTGGTCCAGGGTGTTGAGTGATCATCTGTAGGGTTTGTACTGTATGGTTTTGTGCTCAAGGTGTGTTGGAGGTGGCCACAAAGGGTTGACATTTAGACATTGTTCATGATTCTTAGTACCTTCGCAGTGAGATTTTCATAATTGAGGATCAATCTGAGGCTTGTCTTCTCTTGATTGCCTAGGTTTCTTCCCCTATGATAAATTTGTAGCCGTTTCCAGTTGGTTGAGTGGTTGAAACCCTAACCCTAGTCATCCGTAGCTTGTTGCATTCTCTTTGAGGATTCCAAGATGACTAGGGAGTATAAGTTGTAGAAATTTTGATTTTGTAGGGGTTCCAAAACTTTCTTTGGTCCCAAGCTGGTTGTCCATGGTGTTTACTGATAGAGGAGCTTGATTTTGTATCTTTTCCTATCCTTGTGTTGTTTTGATTGTGTATTGATTCTAAATATATTAATGAGGATGTTATTGAGTTCCAATCTTGCATTTGTGCATGTCTTCTTATTTGGTTCTAAACTCATATATGTTAATGTCACAAAGTGTATTAGCATATGGTAAACAAAGAGTATTGTGAAGTCATCTCTGAGTTCCTAACAAAGTTAGGATTAAAGTCTTTTAGGTGGGTTTAGTGAGTTTGCAACCAAGCAGGAATCTGATGTCCTTGTGTTTGAGGGAGAGGGGTAATAGGCAAAACACTTATCCTAGATTCAATTGTGTTTGAAATAAGGTATTGAGTTGATGTATGTAATTGGGTGACTCTTTTCCCTAGGTTAAGGCACTGGTCCATCCTCTGGAGGCATTTCATTTTTGTCAACCATACACACACACACATTAAATGATAAAATCTTAAATCAGTTAGTAAAGAGTATATTGGCATAACATTTTATGATTCCTTTGAAGAAGTGAATCAAGGGTACACCTGCCTGAGCATTAAGGCTCAAAGTGTAGGAGGATCTCTCTTGATCCTTGTTAATTGTCCCTCTTCCTTGTAGACTTTGGAGTGGTGATAGAGTCAAAGTTATGTTAAAGTTATCCATTAAAGTATAAATCTACAAGTTGAAGATCAAAGGGAACTCCCAACACACACTACATCAAACTAAGAAAAGAAAGTATGTGAGGAGTTGAGTCTTCTAATGATTTATTTTACATTAGTTCCTAACATTTGATATGTTAAAGTCCATATCTACATAAATTGAGATGCATTAGGAAAGATCTGAAGAAGAATTTATATTGCACATTTGATGTCGAGCATCATTATTTAAGTACATAGTGACCGAGTCACTCAGTGTATGTTGATCTCCTATGTTAAGTCAAGATATGATATCTACTGAGCACAAACTAAATGGTAGTATTGACCGAGTACATGTTAACCAAGTCGACATGAGAAAGCTGAGACAACTGTAATCACCTACCCAATGTATGGATCATTTAATGAAGCCCTAATCCAACCATTTGGTGTCTATAAAGAAAAATGTTACTTGTTATCATATTGTTTACTCATCTTTGGAGGCCTAATTACTAAAGTGAAGCTACTCTACACTAGTTTAAAATTATTAGGTGGTCTTTCTTAAATTTGTGTTCATATCATTGTAAGGTACATGAAAGATAAAATAGATGATCTACATCTAAGCATTGCATGTATATGTACCAATCTCTTTAGTGTGCTATACAAAAGGAAAAGAACTAAGAAGACCATTTTTCTAAGCTCACATAGGCTGTGAGCATATCCATTATCAAAATTGCATAAATAAGTGCAGATATACATGAAATGAGGAACATAAATACAAGGGTACCAAACATTTCCGGGTAATGAGGTCCTGATCCAAGGTGTTCCCAATGTGCTCCTGTGATCCTGAACCTGCAGAGAAGAGAAGAAGAGATGGGGGTTTAGATCTAATGGATCTAAAAAATGTGTGGTACCATAATATTTACAAGCATGCATATATGAACTTAATCATACACCTCTAACAAGGGCAGTGCTACAGGGCATGTGCACTAAGATGCTGTGCAAATGAAAAAGAGATACCATGTTTTCACTAATTTGTTTTTTCCATGTGTAGATATAGAAGAAGCTGATTCACTATTGTTTACCTCATTCAGATAATCAAATTACTAAGAGGATGGTCTTTCCAAAAGACCATCCTCAAGGTAAAGTGATTACCTATACAACAACAATCCAAGGTTGCTGGAATCTAGATGAATGATGTTGCGCTGTTATGTGGGCTCTCTCGGGAAGACTTCAAATTTCCTTGAGAGAGACCACATCACAAGCCAATAGCACCCATGATCACCATAAGGGGACAAGTGGATAATGGCAGTATCAGTGGGACATTCAAAAAATCATAAAGATAAATCAAATGAATCATGGTCAAGCTATAATGCCCCTCCAACCCTATCAAATCTTGGTTATGCTCACCAGGGAGTTAGATCATGCTATAAGTGATTTCATGGATATTTTGTAAGAGAATGATCCTTCTTGAGAAGGTTTCTTACGGATCATGATAACTTCACATTTTAATTTGGGAAATAATAATATTCACATAAGTATGTCCTTTATATCTTCTTGTGTGTCAATGATAGTTTAGGATCTTAATACTAAAAGGATCACCTAATAGGCTTATATGCTTCTTTTTGAAAGGCTCATTATTAATATTTATGTTTACCTTAGGTTAATTTATTATAATCGCTTAAGGGTTGGATCTGTTATCTTCTCTAAAAATGTTACTTGGGATTAGATATGACTAATACATTTGGGGTTATATGATTTGTTTATCTTGATTGGATAATGAGACATTTTGAGTACATGTCTGATGGTTAAATGGGTTTGTGAAAGTTAATAGAGGATTTATGTTTACATGATTATGTTATGGTTTATTATTGTTATACAATATAGAAAAGAGATCATTTTGATACTAACCACATTAATCCAATCATGCCTTGTTGATGTGACTATCTGATGTGACTGTCAGAAGAGGGGAGGCAGTCATAGTTACTCCTCTAGGAGGTCCACATGATGTTGTACTCTCCCTCCTTGTTTGCAATTGTTTGTACATATGTGTATATTGGTGTACTTGGTTGGTGTTGTAGGAAGCAGGTACTGGGCATCGACTCCACCTGGCTACATAGGTCTGAGCGTGCCTTCAAAATCCTTGAATTGTTGTTGTGTGGAGGTATTACCAAGATTACTCTCAAGGTTACCATGGACTTAGATTTATGCTTAGGATATTACCCTAGTCGGGGAATCTGAATGCGCTATGTGATGTGGTCTTGTGAATTATGTTTTGATGTCATTTTGTGATTTTTGATGTGAGTTAGATTTATCCCTAACTAGTATATATATGTATATATATATTTATTATATATAAGTGTACATTGATTGTATGTTATATAGGTATGTGTATATGTGGGTGCACACGCATATACCCATGCCTATATAAATAATAATATTTGTATGGAATTATCGATTGTTTTAGTGGTATGTTATTTAAAGTGAATTCAATGAAGTGTATTAAATAAATGTATTAAAAAGGTGAAAATAATATTAATAATAGTAATAATAAAAATAAATGCTCTTTGTAGTAAAACTAGCTATCTAGGAGGGAGTTGAACTCGAGACCTCCTAGAAGTTAGGCTAGTTGGTTTCCATGTGTGCTAAGTGGTTTTCTTGAAGATATTTGTTGAATGTTCTTGTTATGTTTCCCTTCGAAGTTATTTTAAATTAAATTCATTAAAACTTTGTTAAGTGCTTACGGGAATAATTGGTTTGATTTTTCAACCAACTATGGAAGTTGGAGAAGTTGCTTCCCGTAAAGCAACTCCTCCAACCACATAGTTGGAGGATAAATGTTTGAAGATTTTGTGTGTGGAAGGGAGGATAATTTTTGGAAGATTCATTTTTCTTCTGAGTTTTTTGTAAATGATTTCTCCAAAAAATTTTGGTGAAGGTTATGTGAGTTTGAGAGTCTCTGGTTGGTGAAGTCTTATGTGTAAGGATTGCTTGGAGTTGATTTCCTGAGGAAGATTTTTAGAAGGGTATCTACTCAAGGCTAGAAAGTTTGCAGAGAGTCTCCAACCAAGGGAGGACTATTCTCCGCAGGACCCCAGGTAGGGTCTAAATTGGGATGAATCTCCATTCTTCCCATGTGCATGATTATGTATATGAATGATATGATACTTGATGAGAATATGATGGTTTACTTCTATTTGAAAATGTGAACTATATATATGTTTTGTTTTTCTGTGTATCTGAAATATGTTTCTGGGAAGTGATTTTTATGAATGCTTGTATGTTCACTGTGTGAAATCTTCTTGGGAGGGTCAAAGTGGCTATGATCATGTAGGATAGTGTATTATATTGTTATTGAATGTATTATGAATGTTTCCATAATTTAGAGCTGTTATTTCAACCTTACTGGTCTTGTCAGTTTGTGCACCACCTTTCTTCGTCCAGATCTAGAACATATTTGTTAGAAAGATAGGATGGATTGATGATCCATTTCTAAAGGGAAACTAGGAGATCTCAAATGGGTCATGCTCAGATTAGGCAAACATAGTCCCCATTATGCCCAGTTCAACCCGCAAGTCAATGTTGACAATTGTATTTTGCAGTTTCTGTTGGTTTAGTATTAATTGAGCCAGGTCAGTTTAGTATTAACCAAGCTAGGTTGGTTTAGTATTAACCAAGCCAGGTCAGTTTAGTGTTAACTGAGCCAGGTCAGTTTAGTGTTAACCGACCAACTCAGTATCAACCGACCAACTCAGTATCAACCAACCAAACTCAGTATCAACCGACCAAACTCTGTATCAACCGACCAATGCAGTATTAACCAACCAATGCAGTGATAACCAACCAGTCTAGTGTTAACCAACCTAGACTGTGTTAACCAACGAACTAGTGTCAACCAAGGTAAAATAGGCTTTATACAATTATATCCGACTAGTCCAGTGTTAACTAACCTAGACTGTGTTAACCGACCAACTAGTGTTAATCGAGGTAAAATAGGCTTTATACAATTATAATTTACGTACTTTAATTTTCTTATACTTTAAGTTATACTTGTATAAAGGGTTTAGGTACCTTTTGAGATGATTGAGATAGGTTCCAGATTCATAGGAGTTAAGATGCAATTTCTAATTTTGAGATTTCTTAAAAAATTAGACTTAGCCAAATTTCAGGCACGTGAGATTTTGCAGAGCATGGTGTTTTGGCATATGAAATTTTGTGTAAACTTTAAATATGCTCATTGCTTATTTTTTGGGGATTATATGGTGCATTTAGATGCTTGAATAAGGTTTAGGATGTGTTTAGGGATCATAATTAGAGTTAGGGTTGTCCAATGGACTAGGACTGCTCTAAGGCCTCCTAAATGTTTCCCAAATGTTCCTAAACTTTCCTATTCTTTTCTATGCTTTGATTCTAGTTCTTGAAAGTGTTTATGATGTATTTTTATTTGTGATGTGTGAAGTTTGTATCACCTATGTACGTTTGTCACTTGTTTTGTGGAGGTTATATGGCTTGCTTATGATGTGTTTGCACTTGTCTTATACTTGAGTTTAAGTTTATGAGGCTAGGACTTGTCTCGGTGGCCTGTGTGCATGGGAGGGTTCCTTAGACCTATAAATGAGCCTTGGAAAAATTGTACTTGTACATGTGAAAATTTTAATATTTTCTTTGAGATGTCTTGTGATAGACATTCTTCCAATAGTTCCTGTTACGTATATGGCTAAGGTTGGGACTTGCTCTGAGGGCCTGAGTGCACAGGGGAGTTTCCTAAACTTATGAATCAGGACTTGGAAGTGTTATCTTGTATTTTTGGTTTTTGATGGGGTAAGGGAATAAGAACCTTAAGTGAGTGGCTCACCATAGGTGCTAGAACCCTGAAGTGGTTGCCAGAGGATCCTATGGGTGGGTTTGTAAAAAGTGATAACCTTAAAAATTAACCTGGGAAGGGGGGATTCAAAAGATAATGAAAGAAAATATAATAATGGCCACACAGACCTGATTAGAGTATCAGGACCAGGGATAACTGCCAGGATGGATCCCTATTCATAAAGGGGGGACTGGGGTTACATGGTTTCCAGGAAGGATCCCAATATATAGGTTGTGTGATGAAACTCACTTAGGTGGTCTCCTAGAACCTTAACCTCGGTGTTATAATATGATGATATTTTTATGTGCCTTATTTGTTTTCTTTTAGTCTTGGTTTTATTAGAATTTGAGACTTAGATTGCCTTAAGGTCTTGAGAGTACCTTGGTTCTATCTCCTAGCATGGGGGGTGGAACTTTATCAGTTTCACATGGTTGGGTGGAAAAATTCTTTTGAGGTATGGTTCATGGTTCGTGTCATGGCTTGGATTCTGAGTTGTTCAGTGGTCAAGATTCTATTCTTGTATCATGTAACTTTATCTTTTGTTATCAAGATGTAAAGATGTATTGTAAGCCCTTCGAAAACTTGATGTAATTATCTTTCTATATGCCTTCGGGCAATGTGTAGTAACTGTAATTATGTTTGCAAAAGGAAATTGTAAGGAATGAGTTATGTACATATGAAGGGTAGAATTGTGAATCTAAAAAGGGATTGAATATTGTTAAATCTATGAGTAATTTCCTACTTTATATCTCTTGTGAATTTTAAATGAAATTGAAAGTAATGGTTCTATGCAAATCTTTGTAATGAAAGTTCTTGTGGATGTAAACTTGTTTTGATATATGGTTAGTGAAAAGATATGCTAAGATTTCAAGGGTATCTCTAGGTGAAATAATAAGGGAAAAAGGAACATGTATGTTATTGAAAGAAGTAATGGGATGTGATTTCTTAAATGTATATTTCAATTTGAGTGAGGTCGGGCTATTCAACTAGGTTTAATATAAATCTTTTACTAGATGTTTACAAGGTTATAGTTGATAATTTGTGGAAGTTAAAATTATGGCAAAAATGATTCATTTAATGATTTATGTTGGTTGTCAATTTATGGTTAAGTACTTTACACTCTTTATATTATTATATTGAAATTAGGAAGTAAGGACTCTTATTGGAAAAGTTTAATTGAGTTTTGATGGTGCAATTGAGTTGAGCATAGATAATGTTAAGGAGTAAACAAATATGAAAGAATAAATGTGCTTAGTGGATATGATAAGTAATGTATGCTTGTTTCACTTTGAAGAGTAAATTACATGTTAGTCGGTAAGGAAAATTAATTTCACTAGTTCATTAATGTAATTGGTTTTGGTGTGAAATGGAATCAATGTAAGTTGAAGTTGTAATGGAAATAGAATTTATTTAATTAAGTAATAAAATAGAATACTTAATAATGGTGATTGAATTCATTAAGGGAACCTTCAGGAATGTACTTGTGAATGGTAATGATGATATGTCAGAAAGTTAAAAAAAATTGTTAGTTGTAATTTTAGGTCATAGACTTGATTCCTTATGGGTTCCCTGGTGGGGATATTACACAAGCACTAGCAAAAAGAGGGCTTGCAGAGTACATTAAACCATCATTAGAGTAGACAATAAGGTCATTCATCAACATGAAAGGTAAAATACACAATGGCACCATAATAATGGATTCACAAAATCAAGCATCAAGAGAGCATCAACATTGAAGAACCAGTGCCAATCAAAGTAGAAAATATTCATAACACACAGTGGCATATCATCATGTGAAACAACAAGTAAATGGTGCATATATATGGAACAATGATCAGTATCATCAAATGAACACTAAGCTACCATGAGCCACAATAGACATCTATGCAATAGCAATGTAATAACTCAGGGACATAATGAAACAGTGAGCATTTGAGCATTGCAAATAGCATGACAATAGGGCACAAACTGAGGATATGGTGCATTGTAGATGATGAGCATTCTAAAAGCAATAATAACCAATAGCCAACAAATGATGACGATCTTTTCATAATGTAAGAACACCAAGTAACGATAGAAATGTAATGCCCTAGCTCAAGTTCACGGGCTGGGAACAGTAACAGTAGCAAAAAACTAGTCAAATATACCCTAGCCCGAGCTCATGGGTGTCATATCAAGTGGAAAACACAATGAAAAGTGCCCTGGCCTTTATCTCATAGGTGTAGAGGAGCTAATAGGTACCAAGCAATGGAAAATGATAAGCAACATAGGGATCTAAAGGCATGAGCCATAAATAATAATGCCAGGAGCACAACAAATGTGCCCCATGAATAAGATGAGAACATAAGCTCATGGGTTGTCCATTCGAATACCATAGTCAACGTTTCACAATAACAGTGAGATTAATTCATGTGATTCCCTAAGATGTAAATGGGGTTGTGATAAGGATGCAACATGCCAATGGGGGCTCATGGTTTCCAAGCACCGGTAAATGCTTAGTGCCATGAATGAATACATGGAGGCTGTTACCTCACGGGACAAGGAGATAGATGCCCTAGATACTACATGGGCCATACAAAGATAAGGATTAAATACAATGAGTAAAATACGATGCCCTAGGCCTATGCATGGAAACTACACAACACCATTAGACTATAGGACATAGAGGCCTTGGCTCGTGGGTTGTGCAACAGTGAGCATACCATTAAATAAATGAGGCACGTCAACAAACAATGGTGAATCACAAAGTCACAATGCCTGCATACCATGGAATCGACAACAAGCAATGAGTTCACATGCATTTATGCCCTAGGTTAATGCATGATAACAACAGGTAGGCAGTGAACAAGATGGCATAAAAAACATAAACAACACTGGCTCTCAACCCTGATCTAAATAGTAGATACATAAACAATGGTGAATCATGAAGACACAATCCCTTTGAGATAGAATTGATTCAATAAAATTCCATGGAATTGAATACACAGAGGTAGGGTAAAGTAGTGAACAAATACATATGCCTGAGGCATCCTCAAGGGCTCACAACCATTAAGTGGAACATTAACAAGTGATGCCCTCAGACTCAATCAGGGCAAAAGCCAGTAAATTGAAATACAAAGATGCTATTATCTTAAAAATCAAATGCAGAGTTACATAACCAGTGCCATTGATTTGAATTCAATATGCAGGAGAAAAGATGAACCCGTGTGCAAAGTGTAAAACATCAAAGCCCTAAAAAATGCAGAGAGGGAAAGTACAATGATCATACCAAATATAGAGTGAACTCAAACGAAGACCAAGATTCTCACCTCAAAAATAATATTTCTATGTCAGAGGGTTTTCAAAGATTGCAAGTTTCTAAATCCAGGGAGCCAAGGCCGAGTTCAAGATAGCAACTTGCCAAGTGACGAATGGGGAAGTCCAAGTGCCAACAGTTTCTTTCTTTTGTGAAGGAGGGTTTTTTAAATGATTAATTATTTTTGTTTCTCCCCTTTGTTGGGTCGATATTTTTTTAATCATTTTTTTTTTTTTAATGCTTTTTGTAATATGTGGGTTTTTTTTTTAAAGATGTAAATGTTTAAAGTATGTTCTCCCTATTTTTGGGTTGAGAACTATTTTAAAATATAGTTAAATCCACATACTTTGGCATAGGTTGGGGGGGTAATTATTATTTCAATGTAAAGTCATTTCTTATTTCCATTGTAAATTCTCACAATGGTGTTTTATAAACCATTCTCAGAATGTTATTTAGTGCATGACTTGGAGAGGACAGGGTTATTCCTTTGACCATATTTTTTAGGCATCCCACTTTTTTGCTACCCCTATAAAATCAGGAATCTGAAATTCAAGTTTATTAGGCATCTTCATGGGCCTATTTGGAGAGTTTTCCATTTTAGGAGGTGGTTGTTGGACTACAACTGATTTGGAATTTGTGATTGCAAGATCACTGAGAAGTTTCTGATTAGATATGTAATATGATTAAATCAGTATTATGTTGTCATTGATGTCAACTAGTTTGACAATAGTTATCTTGTAAGTTACTATACCGAGACATCTAAAGAAAGGTGAAAGAGATGAAGAATAGAGAATTATACATGAGGAAAGATGTACATGACAGATGAGGATAAGGAACACATTGAGTAACTTATTGATGAGTCTATGACTTGATGATATTGACTTTATTACGTTGCATTCATCTATAATGAAGTATAGAGCTGAAAGACACAAAGTAATGTTGTCAGTAAATGAAGCATTTGTAGTATACACCGATGGAGTGTAGTGTATACCAATCGCAGTATTAACTGAGCAGTGTTCACCAACACATTCTTTGTTAACCGAGTAGAACAAAATGAATTAAATGATTAGTTTAAGCTGATAGGAATGATGAGTTGGCAAGAGTATAAAATTGAGGTAACAGATAATGTTTGTTACGCAGATCAACAGCTGACAAAATTCAAAGAAGATCTAATGGAGAAGATTGAAACGTGTTATTGACACAAGTACCAAGAAAGTTTTAAGCGGCAAAATCTATGAATGTGATTAAGCGGCAAAATTTGATGGTGGAGGAGAAAATGATTTACTCATCTATATAAGAGAACATAATTTCTTTAATAAAGGAGAGAGGAGAAGAAGAAGCTACAGGAATTTCATGTGAACAAGCTTTCATGCATTTTGATCATACTAGTTAGTGAGAACCGAGCTACAGAACATTTATCGAGCTACAAAGAGCTATTACCGACGGACATTAAGTTGATACAGTATTGAAACTGAAGTGAAATATTGATCAGAAGGATTTTTATGGACTAAATATTGATCTGTAATCTGTAATTAAAGTTGTATTAAGGCAGGTCATTTTACTGTTACATATTTAACCATTGTATATAGTTCAAATCTCTTAACTGAGTGGACTCTGAAAGTCTTATGATGTATCATTCATAGAATGAACATTGTTATCTTGTCAACCCATAGTGAATGTTGGTTGGATGATAACTTCTAGTCTAAAATCCTCTAACAAGGTCACACCCGACAATGTGTTTGTAACCTTTAACAAGGTTGGGTCTTAACCCACCTCACTTCAGAAGAACAAACAATTTTGGGTTGCCAGTCTAGCTGGTTTTTCCCTTTACAAGGTTTTCACGTTAAATATTTCATGTTATGTGTTGATTGTGATGTTTGTTTGTTATCATACTTTGCATGTTACATGGTAGATTTGATCGGTAAACAATTTAGTATTAGACTGGTAATTGGTAAAAGCACAGACAGTGAGAGTTATTATTGCTTATCGATGAGCAAAAAGTGAAGAAATTGTTTTGAATTATACATTTTGTTTTGGGACACTGGATAACTGATTCACCCCCCTCTCAGTTATTCTAACAATTGGTATCAGAGCTCTAGTTGCTTGGAACAGAGTTTTAAGGACTTAAGCATAAAGGTCTCAAGATGTATACGAGGGAAGTACCAAAATTGAATAAAGAGAACTTCACAGTATGGAAAAGCAGAATGAAGTTGCACATATCTAGAATTGGGAACTCAGCACTAGATCTGATGCAAAATGGCTACATGCAACCGCCCACTGGTCCCCTAACTATTGATCAACTGAAGGATAAGCATGAACATAATGTTACTATGATGGAACTTGTTGCTGCCTGTACTGATGCTGAATTTGAAGATATCAAGACATGCACAACTACCAAAGGAATGTGGGATAAGTTAGCACAAATCTACAGTGGAGATCTGAATGTCAAAAGAGCTCGAGCTAAAAGTCTGAGAGGCAGATTTGATGATATGAGAATGAAAGAAGGTGAAAATATTGTCCAATATTCAAATAGACTCAAAGAGGTGGTACATGCTATTAGAGCATCTGATGGAGTAATTGATGATGAAACAGTGATAAGCAAGATTCTCAGAACTTTGCTACCAGTTTATGAAATTAGGATTTCTGCAATTCATGAAACAAGAGCTACATCCAACCTTACTCTTGACACTCTGATTGGTAAACTTACAACCTTTGAATTAAACAACTTTGATAGTAGTGTTGTTCCTTCTATTGAATCCACTTTCATGTCTTCTCTGAAGATTGGAAAGTCTAGCAGGAATGGTAAGAATTGTGATAGTGATGACAATACCGATGATGAACTTGAAGAGCTTGAAGCACTTATGGCCAGAAGATTGCCCAAAGGAAAAGGAAGGTATAGAGGCAAGCTACCTTTAGCATGCTTTAACTATAAAGAAGTTGGTCACATTGCTGCTAGATATCTTCAGAAGAAAGATGATGATAGATCTAAAGACTGATTTGATGGAAGCTATGGAAGAAGAGTCAATAGAGGTTACTGACACAACAACAGAGACAACTGAGATGAAAAAGGCAAAAAGGTATGTTACATAGCTGAAGATATTGAAACTGAATTTGATTTTGATGATGATATAGAAGTTGTATTTGTTGCTATGAAAGATGACTTAGAAGAGGAAGAGAAACATGAAGAGACAGCCCTGATCTCTAGAGTAAGAAGAAACAATACATGGATCATAGACAATGGCTACACACATCATATGACCGGTGATGTAGAGAAGTTTGATCATCTTGTTGAATATAATGGAGGATCTATGAGAATGGGAAATGATGCACCTTGTATGGTAAGAGGTAAAGGCTCACTTATGATCAATGACAGATTACAATGTGAAAATGCATATTGGGTAGATGGACTGAACTATAATCTAATAAGTGTGGCACAGTTGAATAATTTAGGTCACTGAATGGCTTTTGAGAGCAAAAAGGTGAAAATTTATGATGATGGAGGAAGACTTGTCAGAACTGGTACTGATGCAGGAGCATCCTGGGTTTAAGAGCAATCTTGCATCACCCAAAAATATTTTTGTTTTTGTATTCAATAAGGGCTATCTTGTGTAGAGCTGCTATTTATGGAAACTTGCTATTTTTAGTAAGTTGGTCATAAATCTTAGAATGTTTTAATTTTACATGTGGAGGTTCATCTTAGTCATATCAGCCTGCCAGTAAAGTTTCATGGCTAGATCAGGTCTAGTTTTGAAGATATTGAAGATTTTCGGTATTGGCAGCAGGGTACAAAAACTTTGAACTCAGTTTTGAAGGCTTTAGAGGCCTCAGATGAGGTCAAAAATTTGGGTGACAAGAACTTGCGCAAGTCAAGCCTATAGAGTGCTTCATCACATTTTTGAAATGGGGTTATAATAGTCAATCGGGTCAACTAGTGATGACTTGTGGTCTCCGGAAGTCGGGTCACCTAAAATGGTGGAAAATAATTTTCCTTGAAAATTTTTGTTCTTGTTTCAAAAGTTATTTTGAGCCAACTTTGATGTAATAAATTGAAAAATAAAATAATTCTAAGTTTGGTCGGCCCTTAGGGCTAAATTTCTGGAACCTTCTCGGGGGGTGGAGAATGCCTATATAAAGAAGGCCCGTAGTGCTGTCTAGGGTAGTTTTGGGTAGTAGATCTGGGTATTGATTCAAAGCTTTGTCCTACAGAATATTGTAAGGGAATGCCCATATGGCTTTGCATATTGTAATTCTGAAAGTTTGTAATTCCACATTTGTGGAGATAATAAGAAGCCAATTTTCTGTTCTTGCATATTGTTGTTGTTATTTCTCTGTTTCTATTATGTGTTTGTGGTATTAAGGGGAGCACCTTTCATCAGGTGGCATCAGAGCAGGAGTTCCTGAGTGTGTAAATAGATCATCGACTATGAGGCAATTTTCACTAGGACCATGGTTAGGGTTTCAGTGTGCATTGTGAAAATACCTCCATGAAGGGAACGTGGTGGAAGAGCTAGTGTTGTAACACCTGAGGTTAGAGCACTCTAGAGACAAGTGCGAGCATTGCAAGAGGAGATTTGTAGAGGAATGAATATTAATGTCAGAGATGAAAGTGAGGATGAAGCTAAAGAAGAAGATCAAGAAGGAGAAGTTGAAGTTGTGAACCAGGAGGAAGAAAGACTTTTTCAAGCCATTTCCAAGATTGGAAAAAGACCCACGATTGAGGTTCTTGCATTTTCAGGAAATCTTAACCCAGAGGAGTTGATCAACTGGATCAATGAATGTGAAGAATATTTTGAGTATGAAGATATTGAGGATCCTGATAGGGTCAAATTTGGAAAGGCCAGACTGAAAGGTCATGCGAAGATCTGGTGGCAAGAGATTCAATTGGAGTGAAATAGAAGAGGGAAAGATAAAATTACAAGATGGGATCGAATGGTGGATAAATTGAAGTGGCAATTCATTCCTATTGATTATGAGCTTGACCTAGTGAAGAAGATGCAAAGTTTGAAGCAGGCAAGAAGATCTGTTCAGGAGTATATAGAGGAGTTCTATCAAATCCTCATCAGAACAGGCCATGCATAAGTTGACAAGGAGAAAGTTGCCCATTACCTTAATGGGTTAAGGCTGAGCATTCAAGAGGAGCTGAATCTAGTTTGAATGAACAATATTGAAGAGGCATACCAGTTTTCCCTAAAAGTAGAGGAAAAACTAAACAAAAAGTTTGAGAGCAGAGAAAATGGAAGGGGTCACAGTGGATGATCTGGTGGACGGTAATATGGAAGCTGAAATGAAGATTTGAAAAAGAAAGATGAGGCTAGTAGCAGTCAAAATCAAAGATGAAAAAATTCTAATCATTTCCAAGATCAGAACAATAGAGATCAGAGAGGAAGAGGAAGAGGACAAGGTTCGGGAAGAGGAGGCTTCCATGGAACATGCTTTCACTGTGGAGAAGAAGGTCATAGGGCATTTGAATTTTCTCAACACCAAGGAAGGATGGATAGGAAGAATGAAGGCCAGACCAGAGTGGCACATGTAGATGAAGATGCGAGATCCTCAAATTTTGAAGATGCTAAAAGAGGAGAAATGTTGATTAACAGAAGAGTCTTATTGAGTGGTGAGAATGAACCTGAGCAAAGGAGGAGCCTGTTTCGCACTAGATGCAAGTGTGAGGGTAAATGTTGTGATGTGATTATTAATAGTGGAAGCACTGACAATTTGGTGTCAGAAGAGATGGTGACAAAGTTGAAGCTCAAGAGACAGAAACACCCACATCCATATCGGATTGCCTGGGTGCAGGATGACCACAAGGTCATGGTCAGTGAACAGTGCCTAGTAAAGTTTAAGATTGGCGGGTACCATGATGAGGTACTATGTGATATCATACCTATGGATGCATGTCACATGTTGTTGGGTAGGACATGGCAGTTTGACAGATGTGTTGTACATGATGGTCGTGCGAATACCTATTCCCTGACAAAAGATGGAGTGCGACATAAGCTAAAGCCATTGAAGGAGACTGAAGAAAAGGTATGTGGTAATGCAAGAATAAATTTTTTTGATGGAAGGAAATTCTTAGATGGTATGAGGCATGAGCATGTGTGTTTTGCTTTAATTTCAAAAGCTGGTAAAGAGGAAGTAGAGGATGTACCTGTAGAGGTTGCAGATTTGTTGAATGAGTTTTAGGATATTGTATCTGATAATGTACCTGATGGATTACCACCGGTAAGGAAGATCCATTTTTAGATGGATTTGATTCTTGGAGCCAGTTTTCCAAACAAGGTAGCACACAGAATGACACCAACATAAAGTGAAGAGTTGAACAGACAAGTACATGAGTTATTGTAGAAAGGGTTGATTCGAGATTCTGAGTCCCTATGCTGTATCAGTGGTATTAGCACCAAATAAGAATGGAGAATGGAGTATGTGTATATATTTCAGAGCAATAAACAAGATCACAATCAAGTATAGGTTTCCATTGCCACGAATGGATGATATTATGGATTGTTTGAGTGGAGCTGTGTATTTTTCAAAGATAGATCTAAAGACTGGATATCACCAGATTCGGATAAGAGAAGGAGATGAATGGAAGACTACCTTCAAGACAAAGGAAGGACTGTATGAGTGGTTAGTCATGCCTTTTGGGCTAACAAATGCATCGAGCACTTTCATGCGGCTCATGAATGAGGTTTCGAAAGAATTTTTGGGTAAGTTTGTCATTGTGTACCTAGATGATATTTTGATCTTTAGTAAGACATTGGAAGAGAATATGATGCATATTCGTATGGTGTTTGAGAAGTTAAGAGATGAGAAATTGTTGATTAATTTGAAGAAGTGCAATTTTGTGAAGAAAGAGTTAGTGTATTTGGGATTTGTAGTTTCAGTAGAAGGTCTAAAAATGGACCTAGAGAAGGTACATGCTATCCTTGAATGGCCTACTCCAAGGAGTGCTACTGATGTAAGATCTTTTCATGGTTTGGCTATCTTTTACAGAAATTATATTAGAAATTTTAGCAGTATTTGTTGTCCCTTGACTCAAACAATGAGAGGGGATAGAAAAGAGTTTAAGTGGACTAATGGGGCAAAAAAGAGTTTTCAATTGTTGAAACAAAAAGTTATAGAACAACCTATTTTAGCACTTTTAGATTTTAATAAGGTGTTTCAAGTAGACTGTGATGCTAGTGGTACTGCAATAGGAGCTGTTATGAGCCAAGAAGACAAACGTGTTGCTTATTTCAGTGAGAAGTTAAATGATGCCAAGAGAAAATATTCGATTTATGATCAAGAATTTTATGCTATAGTTCAGGCATTGAAGAAGTGGAGACACTATCTACTTCCTAAGGAGTTTGTTTTGTATACTGATCATCAAGCTTTGCAATATTTGAATAGTCAAGGAAAGTTGAATCAAAAACATTTGAAATGGGTTGAGTTTTTGCAGAGTTATACATTTTTTTTAAAACACAGAAGTGGAAAGTCTAATAGGGTTGCAGATGCACTTAGCAGAATGCAACTATTGCTAACAGAGATGTAGATTGAGGTGGTTGGGTTCAAGGAACTCAAGGGTTTATATCCAGAGGATCCTGATTTTGGTGAAGCTTGGAAAGCTTGTAAAGAACTTGTTACTCTAGATAGAATAAAAAGGCTGGATTTTATCATCCAGGATGATATGTTATTCAGAGGGAGTCAATTATGTATTCCATAAAGTTCTATGAGGGAGAATCTCATCAAGGAGAAGCATAGCGGAGGATTGGCTGGACATTTTGGTTAAGATAAAACCCTTGCTTTGGTTAGTGAAAAGTATTATTGGCCACAGTTGTAGCAAGATGTCAAGAAGTTTGTATAGAGTTGTAGAGTATGTCAGTTGGCAAAGGGAGTGAAGCAGAATATAGGGTTGTATCAGCCATTACCTGTACCAAAAAAGCCTTGGGAGGATATCAGTATGGACTTTGTTCTTGGTTTACCAAGGACACAGCGGGGACATGATTCAATTTTTGTGGTAGTTGATAGATTTTTAAAGATGGCACATTTTATTCCCTGCAAGAAGACTAATGATGCTGTTCATGTAGCATAATTATTTTTTAGAGAAGTGGTGAGATTAAATGGTTTGCCAAAGAGTATAGTTTTCGATAGAGACACTAATTTCATTAGATATTTCTGGTATACATTGTGGAAGAAGTTGAAGATAGATTTGAAGTTTAGTTCATCACATCATCCATAGACTGATGGACAGACAGAGGTGGTGAATAGGAGTTTGGGAAATTTTTTGAGATGTTTGGTTGGAGATAAGCCAACAGCATGGGATTTGATTTTACCACAAGCAGAATTTGCATACAATAATTCTGTCAATAGGAGCAATAGTAGTCCAAGAAATGCATCTGAGTTGAGGTTGATAGATAAAGGGGAAATAAGTAGTGTTGAAGCTGAGGATTTTGCAGAACATTTGAAGAACATCCATGAGGAGGTGAGGAAGCACATTAACAAGATGAACGTGTAGTATAAGGCTAAGGCAGATGAGAAAAAGAGGCATAAGGAATTTTAGGTTGGAGATGAAGTCATGGTTCATTTGTGGAAGGAGCAATTTCCGGTCGGTACATATAACAAGTTGAAAATGAAGATGTTTGGGCCATGTAAGATACTGAAGAAGCATGATTCAGGAAATGCATATGAGGTAGAATTGCCTACTGAGCTAAATATTTCACCAGTATTTAACATTTCAGATTTGATAGAGTATCATGAGGGAGGTGTTGAAGATGAAGTGACAATAGCACAATGGAGTATTCTAGCAACTAGTTTAGATATCAAGGAGATTGAAGACATACTGGATAGTCGTGTTGGCAGAAGCACAAGGAACAGGACATATGAAGAGTATTTGGTCAAATGGAAAGGATGAATTGTTGAAGATTCATCATGGCTAACAAAGGAGGAGGTTAACCATCTTGGTTTTCCTCTACACACCTGAGTCATGACAGGGTCACTTCTCAAATTACCCCGAGTGTCTAATGCAGGAGCATGCTGGGTGTAAGAGCAATCTTGCATCACCCAAAAATATTTCTATTTTTGTATTCAATAAGGGCTATCTTGTGCAGAGCTTCTATTTATGGAAACTTGCTATTTTTAGTAAGTTGGTCATAAATCTCAGAATGTTTTGATTTTACATGTGGAGGTTCATCTTAGTCATATCAGCCTGCTAGTAAAGTTTCATGGCTAGATCAGGTCTAGTTTTGAAGATGTTGAAGATTTTCGGTATTGGCAGCAGGGTACAAAAACTTTGAACTTAGTTTTGAAGGCTTTAGAGGCCTTGAATGAGGTCAAAAATTTGGGTGACAGGCACTTGCGCAAGTCAAGCCTGTAGAGCACTTTGTGGCCTTTTTGAAATGGGGTTATAATAGTCAATCGGGTCAACTAGTGATGACTTGTGGTCTCTGGAAGTCGGGTCACCTGAAATGGCGGAAAATAATTTTGCTTCAAAATTTCTGTTTGGGTTTCAAAAGTTATTTTGAGTTGACTTTGATGTAATAAATTGAAAAATAAAATAATTCTAAGTTTGGTCGACCCTTAGGGCTAAATTTTTTGAACCTTCTCGGGTGATGGAGAATGCCTATATTATAAAGAAGGCCCGTAGTGTTGTCTAGGGAAGTTTTGGGTAGTAGATCTGGTTATTGATTCGAGGCTTTGTCCTACAAAATATTGTAAGGGAATTTCCATGTGGCTTTGCATATTGTAATTCTAAAAGTTTGTAATTCCATATTTGTGGAGATAATAAGAAGCCAATTTTTTGTTCTTGCATATTATTGTTGTTGTTTCTCTGTTTCTATTATGTGTTTGTGGTATTAAGGGGAGCACCCTTCATTAGGTACACAATCCAAAGGTAATCTATTCTATCTTGATATGGATCAGTCTTCTTGTTTTCTAATAAAGGATGAAGATGCTTGGTTGTGGCACCGAAGGTTATGCCATGTGAACTTTGCCAACATGATCAAGATTAGTAGAAAGAAAAGAGTTAGAGGACTGGCTAACTTAACAAAACCTGATCATGCTATGTGCCATGAATGTCAAAGAGGTAAGATGACTAAATCTAGTTTTAAAAGCAAAGACTACTCAACAAAGAAGATACTTGAGTTGGTTCATACCAACCTATGTGGTCCTATGAGAACTCAAAGCTGTTTTGGTGATAAATATTTTATTTTTTTTGTTGATGATTATACTAGACTAATGACTGTTATGTTCTTGAAAGAGAAATCTGAAGCTTTTAAAATGTTTAAATGGTATAAAGCTAAGGTAGAGAAAGAAATTGAAAAGGAAATACAATGTTTAAGATCTGATAGAGGAGGTGAATTTATCTCTGATGAGTTTAGTAACTTTTTCAATGAGCATGGAATCAAGAGGCAGGTATCTACACTAAGGACATCTCAGCAAAATGGCATTGCTGAAAGAAGGAATAGGTCTATAACTGATTGTACAAGAACACTGATGATATAGAAGAATGTTGCTCAAACATATTGAAGGGAAGCTATCAGCACAACTATATATGTTCTTAATCGAGTACAACTGAAGAAGGACTCAAACCAAACACCTTATGAACTATGGTTTGGACACAAACCTACTGTAAGTTATTTCAAAATTTTTGGAAGTAAATGCTTTATCTTGAAAGATGAAAAAAATGGAAAATTTGATTCTAAAAGAGATAAAGGGATATTTCTGGGATATTCCACTACAAGTAAAGCATACAAATGTTTGAATAAGGCTACAAATAAGATTTTTGAAAGTACTAATGTTCATGTTGATGAATTTTATGATAAGTACAATGAGGAAAGTACAAAGGAACCAAAAGACTATGGTAGATTCACTTACATTGAATACCTAGAGTGTTTACCGACACCACAGACAGTGTCAACCGATTAGTAGGGAATCAATGCAGTACAATAGGCACCATAAACCAATGAACATGAAGAAGCTACCGAGCAAGAAAATGACCCTGAGCATGATGAACAAGAAAGGAGAAATTAGGTCTTGGTTAGTTTTATCAGAAGACATCATCTTGAAACACAAATCATTGGAGACAGACATGCTGGAATGCAAACCAAAAGCAAAACAAGACAAGGTACATGTCTAATTTGTGAATTTGAACCTAAGACTGTGAAAGTTGCATTAGAGAATGAAGAATGGTTTAATGCAAAGGAGGAAATAGAAAAAATTGAAAAGAACAAAACCTAGTCCTTAGTACCCTGACCAAAAGATAAGAATGTTATCGGTACCAAGTGGATATATAGGAATAAATTGAATAAAAATGGTGAAGTCATAAGAAATAAAGCTAGACTAGTATGCAAGGGATATGCACAGGAGGAAGGCACTAACTATGGTGAGACATTTGCACCTGTTGCTAGATTAGAAGGAGTTAGAATGCTACTTGCATATGCTACACATAAGAAATTCAAAGTCTATCAAATGGATGTAAAGTCAACATTTTTGAATGGTATACTTGAAGAAGAAGTCTACATTGAACTACCTGAAGGATTTGTTGATCCTAACAATAAAGACATGGTATGTAGATTACATAAAGCTTTATATGGACTAAAGCAAGCAACGAGAGCATGGTATGAAAGACTGCATACTTACTTGTTAAGTATTGGATTTGTTAGAACAAGTGAAAATAAAAATCTATATGTGAAAGGTGATATTGATGATACTATTATCATTGCTGAAATATTTGTTGATGACATTATCTTTGGAGGCTCAGATCTTGTCTGCAAGGCATTTTCTGATGAAATGCAAAAGGAATTTGAAATGTCAATGTTCAGAGAGATTAAGTTCTTTCTTGGACTACAAGTGATTCAGCAGAGTGATGGGATATTCATCACACAATCTAAATACATAAAGGAAGTACTGAAGACATTTGGCATGGAAGATGCTAAACCTATAGGAACATCAATGGCTACTGGATGCAAATTGACAAAGGAGGATGAAACTACCAAGGTAAACTAGACACTGAACCAATCCATGATTGGTAAGTTAATGTACATAGTTCATAGTAGGCCAGATATAGCACATGCTGTAGGAATTGTTGCAAGATTTTTTGCTAATCCTAGAGAATCACACATGATAGCTACAAAAAGGATCTTAAGATACTTGAAGAAAATAGAAAATTATGGATTATGGTATCCTAAGGAAGGGAAGTTTGAACTGAAATTTTACATTGATGCTGATTGGGATGGAAATGTGGATGATAGAAAAAGCACCACCGGAGGAGCATTTTTCTTTGGTG
Organism: Chamaecyparis obtusa; assembly: GCA_027943335.1. Taxonomy (NCBI): domain Eukaryota; kingdom Viridiplantae; phylum Streptophyta; class Pinopsida; order Cupressales; family Cupressaceae; genus Chamaecyparis; species Chamaecyparis obtusa. The sequence continues at coordinate 458,702 of BSBK01009529.1, forward strand.
ATAGACTTGTAACCTGGACAAGTAAAAAGCAGGCTTGTATTTCTTAGTCTACAGCTAAAGTAGAATATGTTGCTACTGCTTCTAACTATTCAAACATTGCATATATCAAACAAGTGTTGGAAAGAATGAATGAAGTAATCACTGACCCGGTGATTATATATTGTGACAACACTAGTGCAATTAATATTTCAAAGAATCCTATGATGCACTCTAAGAAAAAGCATATATCTATTAAGTATCATTACTTGAGAGAACAAGTGCAAGAGAAGAAAGTTAAGTTAGAATTTGTTACATCCAAAGAACAACTTGCAGATATTTTTACAAAACCCCTACCGAAGGACACATTTGAATACTTGAGGACTAGACTTGGGGTCCATCCCCTGTCTATCGGTAACTAAGGTGATTTGGATGTTGCATTAGCCAATTATTATCAGAAGATCATTCATGTTGATACAACATAGCTCACACTATGAAACTTGTTCAAGGTTGTGATTAAAAGTTGAGAACTTGAACCGATGAGATATCAGTATACAGAGATATGGAGGAAGTACTGAACACCATAGAGAGTTACTTGGCTATTACAGAGCTGATTGTTTATTTGTTTCTTTGGCATTGTTGTCAAAGGGAGAGATAAACAATATGAAATGAAAAAGGAAATGAAAAAGGAAGAGATAAACTAAAAAGGGGAGAGATTACAGACAATTATCTAAGGGAGAGACAATCTGAATGAGATAGAGTACTGAAGATCAGTTACAGAACTGAAGCAGGAATAGGAGAACTGAAAAGATCACAACTACAGAAAGGTAAAGCTGTATTACTTAATGCTGGTTTAGTAACATAGTGATTAAACATATTAAGTCTATTCAACTTACATCATTTGTTCATAAAGTTTTAGAATGTATGTTTGGTATGTGTATGGTACATTTCATATTACTTGAGTTGCCATCAATGCCAAAGGGAGAGATTGTTGGACTACAACTGATTTGGAATCTGATTGAAGGATCTATGATTGTAAGATCACTGAGAAGTTGTTGATTAGATATGTAATATGATTAAATTAGTATTATGTTGTCATTGATGTCAACTAGTTTGACAACACTTATCTTGTAAGTTACTATACCGAGACATCTGAAGAAAGGTGAAAGAGATGAAAAACAAAGAATTCTACATGAGGAAAGATGTACATGACAGATGAGGATAAGGAACACATTGAGTAACTTATTGATGAGTCTATGACCTGATGATATTGACTTTATTATGTTGCATTCATCTATAATGAAGTATAGAGCTAAAAGACACAAAGTAATGTTGTCGGTAAATGAAGCATTTTTAGTATACACCGATGGAGTGTAGTGTATACCGACCGCAGTATTAACTGAGAAGTGTTCACTGATGCATTCTTTGTTAACTGAGTAGAACATAATGAATTAAATGATTAGTTTAAGCCGATAGGAATGATGAGCTGGCAAGAGTATAAAATCAAGTTAACAGATAATGTTTGTTATGCAGATCAACGACTGACAAAATTCAAAGATCTAATGGAGAAGATTGAAATGTGTTATTGACACAAGTACTGAGAAAGTTTTAAGCGGCAAAATCTATGAATGTGATTAAGCGGAAAAATTTGATGGTGGAGGAGAAAATGATTTACTCATCTATATAAGAGAACAAAATTTCTTAAATAAAGAAGAGAGGAGAAGAAGAAGCTGCAGGATTTTCACGTGAACAAGCTTTCATGCATTTTGATCATACTGGTTAGTGAGAATCAAGCTGCAGAACATTTATTGAGCTATAGAGAGCTATTACCGACAGACAGTAAGTTGATACAGTATTGAAACTGAAGTGAAATATTGATCAGAAGGATTTGTATGGACTAAATATTGATCTGTAATCTGTAATTAAAGTTGTATTAAGGCAGGTCATTTTACTGTTACATTGTTAACCATTGTATACAGTTCAAATCTCTTAACTGAGTGGACTTTGAAAGTCTTATGATGTATCATTCATAGAATGAACATTGTTATCTTGTCAACCCATAGTGAATGCTGGTTGGACGATAACTTCTAGTCTAAAATCCTCTAACAAGGTCACACCTGACAGTGTGTTTGTAACCTTTAACAGGGTTGGGTCTTAACTAACCTCACTTCAGAAGAGTGAACAATTTTGGGTTGCCAGTCCCAGGTGGTTTTTCCCTTTATAGGGTTTCTATGTTAAATCTTTCATGTTATGTGTTGATTGTGATGTTTGTTTGTTATCATACTTTGCATGTTACATGGTAGATTTGATCGGTAAACAATTTAGTATTAGACTAGTAATCGGTAAAAGCACAGACAGTGAGAGTTATTATTGCTTACCGATGAGCAGGAAGAAAAGAAATTGTTTTGAATTATACATTTTGTTTTGGGACACTGGATAACTAATTCACCCCCCTCTCAGTTATTCTAACAGTGGTGGGTCATGAATGCAGATTCCTAGGTTTTCTTTTTATGCCTCTCACTTAGGTTATTGATGTTAGTTCTTCTTTCCCTCTTTCTTGGAGGTGAATGCTTGTAGCTCTAGAGATGCAGATTGATGTACTTGGCTCCTTCGACTAAAAATAAAGTAGTATTCCTTCTCATCCCTATCATTTTTTGAGTTTTTTGTTGGAATTCATGTCAAATCTATTGTGATTCTGTTATCCTTTACTTTGCATGCTTGTTCAAGTTGAATGTTTAGAAAAGTGTTATTGTAATTGTTGTTATAATTTGTGTATGTTTGGGCTTTAAGTCAGGGAAGCCTTTCCCTTCTCTAATCTAGATACCTCTTTATTTCAAAATATCAAGGCAATAGGGTCAAGTTGTGAATCAAAAAGTTATTTTTGGGTGTCATTGTGAGTTTGCTTCTATATACCAGAAATAGTATCTTCATAGGATTAGTGTTAAGCAATAAATGAAATAGAAATTAAATAAACCACAACAGAGCAACTATTTAGCAAAATAATGATCAATTGAGCATCCTATGGCTCTCTATCTAAGAGTGTTAATGCAAAGCTCTCAGCAAGCTTCCATTAATGATAGTCCTAGAATGAGAATGATAAAGATTTAAGCTAAAGCTAACAATTAGACCAAAGTAAATGCTAATTAAGCTCTCAAAATGCCTTTCTAGATATAAAATGCAAGAGGTTCAATGCAATTCTTAGATGTGTGGTTATGAATTATGAGGATTTTGGTCTTCTTTTTATATATTTTCCCAATGGTAGGGGGTGTAGTGTAGTTGATCATGATTAAGCCTTGGTTGAGTCCTTGGTTCCACCCTTTGAAGACAATGCAAATTTTGTGTCCTCAAATATTGGGACAAGTAGACAAGATGAATGGACAAGATTCTCTTTCACTTTGAGTGATTGAGATTGAATTTGGCTTGATCCATGTGAATGTCTTCTCTCAAATCCTATTGGTTGATTGAATTTCCTCCCCTTTTGGGTTGTTGAGGGAAATTAGGATTTATTAATTGATTTAAATAAATTTATTTAGCCATGTACCCCTTGAATGAGTTGAATTTGATTTAATCCAAGACTATACAATTATTTGATTTAATTGCACTTTGATTTGATTACATTTGATTAAAATGCTCTCAATTTTGATTTATCTTGAATTAAGACTTGATTTTAATTTTGATTGGCTAATTATACATTGTGATTCAATTACTTCAATTATGTCCTTGATTTTCTTTTATTTGAATTGATTTATCATTAAATTGTCTTTGTCCATTTTTAGGTGATTATAGCTTCAATTTGTGGATCTTTCATGTTCGGTGAATCACCTAGTTTTAGTTCCAATTTCACGTAGATCTCCCTTTTCCTTCAAAGTTTAGCTAAATTTTAGGTGATTCAAGGGGAATCTGACCCCTAATCCCAAGGTCTACTCTCAAATGGGTTACCCACAACCTAAGAGTAGTCTCATGTTTCAAGGGATTGCTAGGTCCACACTTAGCCATACTCGGGTGCAATCCCTAGTGACAATAGTTTTTGGCACGTCCGGTGGGATAGTAATGTTCCCATCATTCATTGAGATTTTTGGTGTGATCCTCAGTGCAATCAACCTTTAGAGGTAGTTTGTTCCAAACACCATGGTGACTCTGAGAAAAATCTATTGGTTTAAGCAGTCCAAGTGTTGATAAGTTTCATAAAGTCTCTTTTTTACCATAATATTTGATGAGTAAGAATGTGAATTCCTAATGCATATTATCCCTATCACCCCCCATATCATGAGAAAGCTACCCATGTGCCATCATTCATGCCATATCAAGCTGGCCAAGCAGCAGCATATAGCCAAAGTGGCCCACTAATAGAAAATTACCAACATGCACTACCATACCCTCCCACCCAGCATCAAGCATCCTGGCAGCATTCCTATGAACCACCCTATGAGGGTCACCACTAAAATCCTTAGAATCATTCCTACCCCACTTCAGATATAAACTCCAATGGTTGGTTGGAAAATTTTTGAGAGGAAATGAGCTCTTTCATGAAAGACTATGTAGAGAAGAGGTCTCAAAAAGAGGAGCTCTCAAGGTAGTATATGGAGGTGGTGACCTTCTCAAGGTAGCTTGAGAGCTAGATAGAAATTCATGATCACACCCTTGAAGAGAAGAACCATCTGATGTTGACACAAGAGAAGATCCATCAAGAGAAGATTGAAGATCATCAAGAATTAATAAGGGCCACCTATCTTACAGCTATAAAACTAAGAAGGATCTTCGGAAAGAGTTAGCAGAAAATGATCATGAGAAAGACACACTTGCTAAATAGATTGCTAAACAAGATAGGACAAGCATCATATAATGGCCTAGTTTCATACTCTCAAGGGGGCATCCTATCAGATACCTTGCTCGAATGGGGTCAAGTGGGGCATTCATACTCAAAGATTCAATGGAGGGTGATGTCAAAAGTCCACTCATTGGTGACCAAGAGCTTATTCAATCCTATCAAACTCCCTGGGAGGACAACACCTATGATCCAATCAAGGTTAGTAATCTGGACTACCAATTTCAAAAGTTTATATGCTAGGTAGTTTGGTATATTTTTATATTTCATCTTCTCCTTATTGTTATCAAATATGCAAAGTATAAGACTCTGAGGAGAATGGAAAGTTATTTCAATAGTCTAGTCAATGAATTTGTTTGACCATTTTGTTGATACTAGTTAGAGTAGGGTAGGATAGAGGTTTTTAGTTTCCGTGTTCCCTAAGTGTTTCAGCACATGTTTTCTTTTCAACTTTTAGTTTTTAGTTTGGTTTTGGCTAGAAATAAGCCAGAGCAGTCTGTCTCAGGTAGTTAGTTTTAGTTTTTTTGAAGAGAAGGGGGTTGTTTTGGTTGGAGCTAAGTTTAGGTTTGGATTATAAGACTCTATGCCCAATGGATTTAAAGGCAACTATTCAAGGTGCTTAGCAGGTAAGCACTCCGTTGAGGTCATCAGAATGTTATCATATTTTTTACTCATCTTTGGAGGCCAAATTACTAAAGTGAAGCTATTGTACTCTAGTTTGAAATTATTAGGTGGTCTTTCTTAAATTTGTGTTCATTTTATTGTAAGGTACGTGAAAGACAAAATAAATGATTTACATCTAAGCATTGCATGTATATGTACCAATGTCTTTAGTGTGCTATACAAAAGGAAAAGAACTAAGAAGACCATTTACCTGAGCTCACACAGGCTGTAAGCATAGCCATTATTAGAATTGCATAAATAAGTGCAGATATACATGAAATAAGGAACATAATTCAAGGGTACTAGACATTGCCTTGTAATGAGGTCCTGATCCAAGGTGTTCCCAATGTGCTCTTGTGATCCTGAACTTGTAGAGAAGGGAAGAAGAGATGGGGGTTAGATCTAATGGATCTAAACAATGTGTAGTACCATAATATTTACAAGCATGCATATATGCACTCAGTCATACACCTTTGACAAGGGCTGTGCTACAGGGCATGTACACTAAGATGCTATGAGAATGAAAAAGAGATACCATGTTTTCACTAATTCATTTCTTCCACGTGTAGATACAAAGGAAGTTGATTCACTATTGTTTACCTCATTTAGATAATCAAAGTACTAAGAGGATGGTCTTTCCAAAAGACCATCCTTGAAGTAAAGTGATTGCCTATACAACAACAATCCAAAGGTGTTGGAATCTAGATGAATGATGTTGCCCTATGATGTGGGCTCTCTTGGGAAGACCTCAAATTTCCTTGAGAGACACCACATCACAGGCCAAGAGCACCCATGATCACCATAAGGGGACAACTAGATAATGGCAGTATAAGTGGAACATTCAAAAAATCATAAAGATAAATCAAGTGAAGCATGGTCAAGCACTTGAAAAAAGAAGGCTTGCAGAGTACATTAAACCATCATCAGAGCAAAGAATAAGGTCATTCATCAACATGAAAGGTAAAATTCACAATGGAACCATAATAATGGAATCACAAAATTAGGCATCAAGAGAGCATCAACATTGAACAACTAGTGCCAATCAAAGTAGAAAATATTCATAACACAGTGGCATATCATCATGTGAAACAACAAGTAAATGGTGCATATATATGGAACAATGATCAGTATCATCAAATGAACACTAAGCTTCCATGAGCCACAATCGATATCTATGCAAAAGAAATGAATAACTCAGGGAAATAATGAAATAGTGAGCATTTGAGCATTGCAAATAGCATGATAATAGGGCACAAGCTGAGGATATGGTTAATTGTAGATGACAATAATCATGTTGAAAGAAATGATAACCAATAGCCAACAAATGATGCTGAGCTTTTCATAATGTAGGAACACCAAGTAATGGTAGAAAGGTAATGCCCTAGCTCAATTTCATGGGCTGGTAATAGTAACAGTAGCAAAAAACTAGTCAAATATACCCTAGCCTAAGCTCATGGGTGTCATATCAAGTGGAAAACACAATGAAAAGTGCCCTGGCCTTTATCTCATGGGCGTAGAGGAGCTAATGGGTACCAAGCAATGGAAAATGATAAGCAGCATAGGGATCTAAAGGCACGAGCCATAAATAATAATGCCAGTAGCAAAACAAATGTGCCCCATGAATAAGATGAGAACATAAGCTCATGGGTTGTCCATTCGAATACCATAGTCAACATTTCACAATAACAGTGAGATTAATACATGTGATTCCCTAAGATGTAAATGGGGTTGTGATAAGGATGCAACATGCCAATGGGGGCTCATGATTTCTAAGCATCGGTAAATGCTTAGCGCCATGAATGAATACATGGAGGTTGTGGCCTCATAGGCCAAGGAGATAGATGACCTAGATACTCCATAGGCCATAAAGAGAAGGATTAAATACAATGAGTAAAATATGATGCCCTAGGCCTATGCATTGAAAGGGCACAACACCATTAGACCATAGGACATAAAGGCCCTGGATCATGCGTTGTGCAATAGTGAGCATACCATTAAATAAATGAAGCACATCAACAAACAATGGTGAATCAAAAAGTGACATCACCTACATACCATGGAATCGACAGCAAGCAATGAGTTCACATGCATTAATGCCCTATGTTAACACATGATAACAACATGTAGGCAGTGAACAAGATGGCATCAAAAACATAAACAACGATGGATCTCGACCCTGATCTAAATAGTAGATACATAAACAATGGTGAATCATGAAGAAACAATGCCTTTGAGATACAATTGATTCAATGAAATGCCATGGAATTGAATGCATAGAGGTAGGGTAAAGCAGTGAACAAATACATATACCTGAGGCATCCTCAAGGGCTCATGACCATTAAGTGGAACATTAACAAGTGATGCCCTCAGCCTCAATCAGGGCACAAGCCAGTGAATCAAAATACAAATATGCTATTATCTTAAAAATCAAATGCAGAGTAACACAACCAGTGCCATTGATTCAAATTCAATATGCAGGAGAAAATATGAACCCATTTGCAAAGTGTAAAAAATCAAAGCCCTCAAAAATGCAGAGGGAAAGAACAATGATCATATCAAATACAAAGTGAACTCAAATGAAGACCAAGATGCTTACCTCAAAAATCACATTTCTATGTTAGAGGGTTTTCGAAGACTGCAAGTTTTAAAATCCAGGGAGCCAAGGCCGAGTTCAAGATAGCAACTTTCCAAGTGTCGAATGGGGAAGTCCAAGTGCCAATGGTTTCTTTCTTTTGTGAAGGAGGGTTTTGTAAATGATTAATTATTTTTGTTTCTACCCTTTGTTGGGTCCAGATTTTGTTAATCATTTTTTGTTTTTTTGGGTGCTTTTTGTAATAGGTGGGTTTTATTTTTTTAAAGATGTAAATGCTTAAAGTATGTTCTCCCATTTTTTGGGTTGAGAACTATTTTAAAATATAGTTAAATCCACATACTCTGGCATAGGTTGGGGGGTTAATTATTATTTCAATGTAAAGTCATTTCTTATTTCCATTATAAATTCTAACAATGGTGTTTTATAAACCATTGTCAGAATGTTATTTAGTGCATGACTTGGAGAGGATAGGGTTATTCCTTTGACCATCTTTTTTAGGTGTCCCACTTTTCCACTACCCCTATAAACTTGAGAATCTGACATTTGAGTTTATGAGCCATCTTCATCGGCCTATTTGGAGAGTTTTCCATTTTTAGGAGGTGGTGGCTCATGAATGCAGATTCCTGTAATCATCTAGAAATGGTCATCTAGACTATTAGCCCCTTTCTAGCATTATTTGCTAAAATCATCAATTGCTTATTCTTGATCAAATCCTGGTGCTATCATTTATTCGATTATTTTCTATGGGCTAACCATCTTATCCTAAAGTTTTTATTTAATCAAAAGGAATTCCCTCCCCTTTTGTTAAATAAAAAGCCCCCACTTTTCCTCTTATCCTAAGTTGCACAAATAAAACATTATTCCTATTTTACAAAAAGGGAAAAAGCACTTTTTGTCTCATATGGACACAAAAGTCAACTCTTATTTTCTCACTAGAGGATACTTGTGCACATGGATTGCTCCTCTTTGATGCTCCACTGTTGATTAAATCTTTTTCCTTTTAATCTCCATGGTCCATTCCTTCTGATTTCTTATAAAAGGAGAGCTCTCTTCTTCATTCTAGGACCCCAACTTTTTATGCTAACTTTATGCTGCAGGATTTCTTGGAGACTTTAGAGCTTTTGAAGACTTTGGAGCCTTTTGGAGATCTTTCTACATTTAGCTTTCATTCTTGCATTCTTAGCTTAGCTTCATGTTTATGCTTTCTTAGATTAGTTTCCTTTCAAGCTCTAGCTTAGATCTCACATAGTCTAAATAGTAAGGATTTGTAATACTTCTATCTTTCATTTTTATAGCTTAGCTTGCATTTCCATTCTATTTCTAGCATAGTTGCATTGCATTTACATTTCCATTTGATTCTTGGGGATATTGGCATTCTTTCCCTTGTCTTCATTTGAATCTCCCATTGCATGGTTTACTAGCAAGGTTATTGGCTTAATAGCTCTAGCTGAGAGCATTCTTAACACCCTTGCACTCCATGCCTAGGGACTCTAGATTGATTTCTCAAGGTTTCCAATTCATGGATTCTCTTAGAAGAAATGATTTAGAGAAGTAAACATCTTAGTGTGTACATTTTTGGTGCCCACTGTGGGGTAGAGCATTATTGTTTTGTCCTTCTTTTTTTTCATTTTCGTCAATTTTTAGCTTAATTTCCGGCTCTCTGATTCTTTAGTCTTAGATTATCATGTGATAGTTTTCTAGTATCATGTGATAGTTTTTGTATGGTGGTGCGCTACTTTACCAGTTAAAGTACCCATTTTTGAGACATTTTCACATACGGTATCAAAAATTTAAGTGTGATATATCATTGGAAAGCTCTTTTCGAGCCTAATCCAACCATGTTAGTTTCATTTTCAAATTTTTCCATTTGATCAGCTATTTTAGTTGCAGATTATCTTATTTTTGATATGCTAACCATTGTGGGACTAACAAGTTGTGCTTGTAGGTACCTTGCTTGAAAAATTTGCTAAAAAGAATGCATGTCAAAGCTTCAAAGGCAAAAGGGCTACTAATTGTGTTTTGCAGGGCTGCCCAATGCCTAAAAACAACCAATTGCTTGTTTATTTACTTTCCTTTTAAGTGCGGCATATACTAGTTGTCTCATTTCTTAGGCACTTAAGATCTTGTTGTAGGAGTCTTTTGGTGGTAGGAAATTATGCTCTTCACCCTTGTGGTGAACCAGAAATCTTGACCCACTTTTAGACTTTGAAAACAAGAGGGTAATTGAACTCTTTGTTTGGTGTGTTTGGGGGAGATTCTTGAGCTAGAAGATTATGCTCTTCACCCTTGGGGTGAACCAGAAATCCTAACACTCAAAATTCAATCCACTCTTTGTTTAGCTTTTAGAATCCTTTAGCGAGCCTGCTCTTGAGCAATCAAGAGGAATGACCCAAGTGGGGACAACCTAATACTGAGCTATTCCAACCCACTATAATCTCAAGGCTATCAAGGACACAAAACCTTGGTAGATGTAGTGCTTGTCTTCGCTTGATGTGAGTACTTGTGGGATTGTGACCATGAGGAAAGTGTTGAGCAAGAATGCTTAAGGTACTCTTGTGGTCATGAGGTCTTAGTCCTTTTTGAGGAGCAAGAGGGGCACTATGAATGGAAGCCCTTACTAATAACCATAGGTAGAGGCCACCCTTTTTTTCCACTTAGCTTCTTGATGCAAGGATTAATCCAAGTGGAATAACCCGGATCACCCCAAGATTACTCACCATCTATGTTCCTTTGGTTGTGTCATTGACACCTCCATGACAAAGCCAACATCTATTGTGGGCAACCACTTTGTGTGAGGTGATGGAACATCAAGTGTGGGCCAAGTTGCTAAGTATTGATCCTTTGTCCTTCTAGGCTAGCAAGTGCTTGAACTATTCTTGTTGTTATATACCCATGCAAATGTTCTTGAACATACAAACATTGTGGTAGTGCTCATAGAAGTTTTCATTTTGATATCCCAATTGTTTGTCTTGGAAAGGTTTCTTTTGCTCTTGAAAAAGTGTTTGATGACATGTTTGATCACCTACTATTTGCAAACTTGTATACTTCCTAATATTATTGTGCTTGAAACCAAAAAATTGTACTTGCAACCTACAACATTGACCAAATTTCTTTCAAAATTGAATTTTTCACATTCACTGGTCAAGAGTCGTATGATACTGAAACATCATCACATACCTTCAACCAAGAATCTTGAGTTATTCTGATGTCCTACTGCTGTTGCAATTTGAAGTTGCTAAACTTGCATTTTAACCTACTGTAGAGTGTCTTTTTCTATTCTTATCTGAAGTTGGTTTGTTACCTACATGCTTAGGATTGTTCTAGACTGAAACAAATGAGCTAAAACTATTGGATTTGAGCCTATCAAATGTCACTTTTGATCACTTTTCAAAACATGGTTACCTATCTAGCTACTTGCTAATCAAGCTTCTTGCTCACATCTAAGCTTGTGTCAATTGACTGCTGTAAGTTCTTGAGCATTTTAACTAGCCATCTCTATTGTTCTATCTCGACAAGTGATCATCATTGGCTTTTGCTTATCTCAACATCTAAGAAACTTTGTCTCATTTTATTGGTTAAACAACATTCTTTTTCATGCCAGTTACAACTCGGTCTCAATTTGAACAAGGGAGTCACCCTCTGTTCAATTATACGTAGTTACCTTCTCCTACTAGATGCTCACGAGCGCTTGTTAGCAATGCTAGTTCTAGTTCTGAGGATTCTAAGGCCACCACATGGTACAAAGGAGGTTTCCTCTTTACAACATTTAAGTCCTCCAAAAACACAGACATTGTCTCACTCACCTTGCCCGAACAAGAAAAGTTTCACCATTTGCAAGATCACTTTGAGCATAGAGACAACCAAAATCACTTAGACAAGGAACATAGTGAGAACCTAATGGATGCTGCTAGGTGCATGGCTATGAGAGGCATGTCTCATGAGCAACCAGAGACTAGTAGTTATGAGCATAGACCACTTTTTGATGTTCATGGAAATTATGGCAACAACACGCCACCTAGGTCTCCTTCGAGATGAAAATTTTCTATACCTTCTTCACCTCCTAGACCACCTCCCTCTCACCATGAGGAAGAGGCCATTGATGAAATTTCTAGTGAGGATCTTATTGCATTTGAACAAGATGAAGTCTCCCAATGAAAGATGCTTAAGCTTTTAGAGCGTAATGGAGACCAATATTTCCAATATATGACTTCTAGAGGATACAAGCTTTGTCCCAGCTATGATGTTAGACAAATTGTCCAAAAAAGAGTACCAACTGAATTGGAAGTCCTTAGAGAGGAACTATGTCAGACAAATCAACATCTTACTCAAATGGCAATAGAAAGAGAACCTCCAAAGGTTTCCTTTGTGGAATCTATTTGTGCTCTTCCTTTTGATAGAAGTCTATACATGGTCCCATTTCCTAGGGATATTGAGGTTCCTAAGTATGACAAATATGATGGAAACAGTGATCCCCATGACCATGTGCATCACTTTTATGCTCTTAGCATGGACTTCCTTACTACGTGTTCCCTTGAAGCTTAAGAGGACAAGCTTTAGAATGGTTTGCCAAGCTGACACCTCCTTTGAAGACTTTTGATGAATTGGCTATGCACTTTACACAACACTATTCATACAATATCCAACAGCCTATCACCATGATAGACCTTGGTACTTTAAGGAAAAATCGAGGAGTGCCATTTGCTACTTATCTACAACATTGGAGATCATTGTATTCTAGATATTCTCGTCCGCTGCCTGAGAGCAAAAAGATTGACATTTTTGTCAACACTCTAGTGCCTAAGCTATATTATGATCTAAGGAAACAAATTTTCTCCTCTTTCAATGACATGGTTGAAACCACATATAGGATTGAAGATGTGGCTATAAGAAAGGGGGATATTGTTATTAATAAAGATACCAGAGGTAATGGCAAGGATAAGAACAAACCTTGGAATAGAAACAAGTATGTTGTTAATGATGGTGTGGTGGACATCCCTAAAGCTAAAGAGCCTGCTTTCAACCTTTCTACTGCCATCTATGTAGAAAAACAACAAGAAGCTACCAACACTTGAGATGCTCCTAAGCCTCAATATGCTGATAAGCCAAAGAAGCAATTCCGATGATGGGTCTATACTCCATTGGCTGAACCATATGATGTGATTCTTAAGACTTTGGTTGCCAATAATTATCTTATGCTTCCTGAGAAAACTTGTCCCTATGATCCCCTAGTTAAGCTAGATTGGTGGAGAGAGGATTATTACTACCACTATCACAAAAACAAGGGACACAAGACTGACAATTGTTTCACACTCAAAGATATTATACAAGATCTCATTGATGGAGGCACAATTCTCATAGATGGCTTAGTTAAAAATTTTGATCACCAGGCTTTCAAAGATCCTCTACCTAAGTATGAAAAGGGGGAGTCCTCTCAACCAAATAAGAAGAATCATGATGCTAAGATCAACTACACATATACTTCTGATTTGTCTGTGATCAACATGGTAGAGCCTATTGAGAGTGTTCTTATGATGTGACCTCAAGATGATAATAAAGTTAGTCAGGGTATGCCAAAGTTGGTCTTGCAAACACGTGGTAGTTCATCTTCCTGAAGTGAGACATTGAATGTTGTTACTAGGGGGCAAGCTAAACTAGTCCTTAAAACTATGCCTGATCCCAAGCCAACCTCATCTTCCAAACCAGTAGCTCCTCCAACTTTGTCTAGCTATGATCTTGCTTTGTGCAATCGACACCAGCATAGATATCTATTTTTGAGTTCCTTGAGCTATCCCCTTTGCACAAGGAGATCCTTGAAAAGGTTCTACATACAACTAATGTCCCTAATGACATTTCCCTAGATAGGTTCCAGGCTATGGTTAACCACATCTCATCACCTCACTATCTCTCCTTCTCTGAAGCAGATGACACATCTCTTAACCACCCTCACAACCTTGTCTTACACATTGAAGTTATGGTCTACCACACCCAAGTCCACCGAGTCCTGATAGACAATGGTGCTAGGTTAAATATTATTTCTTTCAATGTCATAGAACAACTGGGTTTGTCAAAATTTGCTATCAATCCTAAGCGGAAAATCACTATGAAAACATATGATGAAGTTGAAAGATCTTCCAAAGGTCTTGTCATGCTACATGTTTGAGTGGGCCCTGTCATGAATGATATCATGTTCCAAGTGTTGGACATCCCACTTGCTTATAATAGTCTTTTGGGTCATCCTTGGATCCATGGCATGCAAGTTGTTCCTTCTACATACCATTAGTGCGTCAAATTCCCTCATAACAAAGCTGAAATTGTTATTCCAGGGGATCATTCTATTGCTATTAATGCTCTTGCTGGTGCTGAAATGTTTGTTCCTCATAACAAACCTTCTAATGATCATACTGTGTCCTTGGTTGCTACTGAGAAAACATTTAAGATGATGAGCCTTGGTATGGGTGAATACACACTGGATTCCCTTGCTACTATGCTTACTTTTCCTAGATCATATGGGAGACCTTCTGATAAGACAAAGCCTTCTACTTCTGCCATGATAATTTTTGGTAATTTTGTTCAAGCATCTATACCTTTAGAGGAAGAAAGAGAAGAACAAGTTGTTCAAGAGTGGATTTATAGAGAAGAAGAGGATAGTACCACTATTGCTACTCCTATTTCCCCTAAGTGCTATGGTAAAGGATATAATTTTTTGCAGAAAATGGGCTATCAAGGTTAAGGACCTATAAACAATAATGGGCATGCCCTAGTTGAGCCTTTAAGTCATACCAATGGCAAACCCTCTAAGGATACAATAGGTCTCAGCGATGGTGCCAATGATGACCTCCCTACATGTTCTAGAAATGCTTCCATAATCAGTGATTCAGACACAGATGCAAATGAGTCACCACTACATACTATGACTCAAATGGGAGACAATATTCCTTCTACTTCACTTCTTTGGGGAGAAGAACACATAACTCCTAAAGGCATAGTTGAAGCCACTACACCTAGGAGCAGGCAATGTTAAAATATTTTGTGGTTAATGGAAAGAGGAGATCTTACACATAATGATGTTGAAGCCTCTACTTCTAGAGGTCCTAAACCCTCTTGGTGCAAACATCCTAGTAGAAGCGTAACAATAGATTTGAATGAATATGAATGGGATACTCTTTTTGATGGATCTTCCATAGTGGATGTGGATGTGGATGTGGATGTGGTTCATACTTTTGGTGACCAACCCAACATAGTTGATGAGTCTTACAAATGGTTTGATGAGTTTTATCCACATATTGCTTCAGTGGACCACGTTGGTCCTTCCATGAAAAATCTAGATCTTGATACTTTTGGAGCTTACCCTATAGGCTCGACCTCTCTTGTCACTAGAGATGACATCCCTTGCATAAATGCTATTAAACCAGACACTTCATTTCATCTCGCAAAATCATATCTCATAGCTTGGTTCACCCAGGATCAACATGCCATTGAACCTGTTACTTCTTCCACCAGCGAACCAGCAACAAAAAGGACTGAATCAGAAATCAAGTATCTCAATCATCAAATCAAAAGAAAAGAGCAATGGTCGGATGGTGAAAACCACATTGTGGTGGTATTTGAACCTAAAAAAAGTAAAAATAAAGATTTGCTAAAAAATGATGATTATTCAATAAAAGATGAAAAGCTGATTCTTTACAAGAACATGGTGAACTTATTTGAAAATAAAATTGCTAATGTCATGGTTACTTTAACATCCATTTTACAATTGAAAAAGCATAAATCATGCTTTAAGTTCCTGGTGGAAGAATTAAACTATCTTGCTCATAGTCCTTACAATGCCATCATATTTTCCTATCTCCAAGATCATGTTATTCCTAAAAATCTAACACACAATATGAAGCACCATCTCATCCATCATGCCTCACACTTTACCCTCATCTCTGGTGACTTGTATAGGAAGGGTCTAGATGGAACTCTCGTTAGGTTTCTAGAAATAGAGGAGCTAGAGAAGGCGCTAGCCGACGTTCATGATGGTATATGTGGATCACACTTTAACGACCTTGTGTTAGCTTGGAAATTGCTTAGGGTTGGCTACTATTGGTTAGGACCTTATCTTATCACTGTAGTATTTGGGTTCGAGGTCTATCAGTTATCTATGCCAGAGGAAGAAGAACTTACCAAGCTTATCAATGTTCTACATTTGAAGAAGTGTTATGTCTGAAGTTCTTGAGCTCTTTGTACATACTTATTGATCTTGAAAAAATTCCAAAAAATTCATATATGATGTTGAAAAAAATCCTAAAAAGCATAAAAAGTACTAAAAAAATGAACATCCTAGTGAAAACCTAGCAATAGGCACTTTGATGTCTCACCAAAAAAAGAAAAAAAAAGAAAAAAAAGAAAAAGTGCCTCGGTGAAAACCTAGAAATAGGTGCCTTGGTAGAAAAAATACAAAAAAATTGAAAAAAGTCTTGAGAAAATATATGAAGTGGTGAAAAACTAGAAATAGGCGCTACTTGAGACCCTTGCACCTATGTCTATCAATCTTGCATGGTGCTCCTCCACTCCACTTTCCGCTTTGCCTCTCCTAGCCTGGAATTGACTCTTATCTTAGTTTAGGGGGCATATGTTGTTCTAGCTTATCTTGGGTCTCTTTGTGTGTCTGGGTTTCTTGGGCAACTTGGTTCCAATGGTGTTTTTCAACACCTCCCTAATTGTGTTTTTCAACACTCCCCTAGCGTCGAGTGTTTATCAACACTTATCAGATATCTTACCCACAGTCTAGCATGATATGATATTTTCTCACTGGCAGATGTGATACTCAAAGTTTGACTCTATGACCTACACACACACACTTAAACACTTGACTCGTTGAGACTTGATTGACTTTATTTCTTTGTGTTGTCTACGATGATTTATTTGATGAGTGTTCTCTCCCTGATCATTTTTGATGATGCCGAGCTAGAAGATTAGGGCATGAGGACATGTTTTATTGCTTTTTTTTCTTGTGGGTATATTTTGTTGGTCCTAATTGTCATTATCATTTATGCTTGTTCCCCTTGACATTGGGATTTGCAAGGTATTATCCTTGACTATTTTTGCGAGTGCATACTTATAGCCATCTTGACTTTCCTTGTGTCTCAATGTGAGTATAATCTTGCTATATTAAACTTAGGTAATCGCACTGCACTATTCAACTTGACTTACATGTCTTTGATGCCTAGGTGGGATTTCCACATTCCTATCTAATATAGATCATATTTAGATCCACATAGTTATACTAGTGTGTATTGTATGACCTAGCGACACTACCAATAAAGCTCGATGATGAATATTAGAGTCTAATAGCTTTGTGACCTTGCAAGTAAACCACTTTTCATAATAGCTTGCATTCTTAAGTTCATGATAGATTAGTCTTGCATCTTGCATATGGAGAGAGCTCTCCTTTCATCTTTCATGGACCTGTTGGTCAACTGCACTCACCTTTCACTTCTTCTCGATCACATCTTTCACTTCTTGTCTTTCATATCACATCATTTTCTCTTCATTTTAGGATCAAAACCAAAATCTAAGTTCACCTTGATCATCCAAATCACCTTTCTCCTTCTTCCACGTAGTTGGCTAACCTTTTGAGGTCTGATCCTTTGATCTTCACTGGGGCATCTTTTCTTTCTTCATCCCCATCTCTTTCAAACTTCTAGTCTTCCATTTCATTTTTCACTTCATCTTTATCCTATAGTCAAACTGGGGCATATCTTCACTACTTGATGGTTATTCTATCATCTTTCATCTTTTATTGTGATTTCTAGTGATTTGATCATGTTGCTCTTGCTTCTGCCTTCCCTCTACCTAATTTCGCTTTCGACCCTGAGGGGGCAGACATATCATATCTTATTGGCTATTTTCTAGAGCATATGCTTGACCATTCCATTTGCTCTGATTGATCTATCTTTGTGCTTGACTTGTTAGTTCTCATCTTGAGTTCTGATATTGTCCATCTCTTTCCTTAGTGATTAGTACTATCGCTACTAGGTTGACCATGCAGGATTTGCTCTCTCTCTACACTTCATTCTTTGGAGTCAAATCTCTATCTATTGCCCTCTTGGCTGATCTATTCTTTGATGTAATGTGCTCCTAGATTGATCACACATTAGTCAAAGAGGGGCAAATGTAATCATCTAAAAATGGTCATCTAGACTATTAGCCCCTTTCTAGCATTATTTGCTAAAATCATCAATTGCTTATTCTTGATCAAATCCTAGTGCTATCATTTATTGGATTATTTTCTATGGGCTAACCATCTTATCCTAAAGTCTTTATTTAATCAAAAGAAATTCCCTCCCCTTTTATTAAATAAAAAGCCCCCACTTTTCCTCTTATCCTAAGTTGCACAAATAAAGCATTATTCCTAGTTTACAAAAAGGGAAAAAACACTTTTTGTCTCATATGGACACAAAAGTCAACTCTTATTTTCTCATTGGAGGATACTTGTGCACATGGATTTCTCCTCTTTGATGCTCCACCATTGATTAAATCTTTTGCCTCTTAATTTCTATGGTCCATTCCTTCTCATTTCTTATAAAAGGAGAGCTCTCTTCTTCATTCTAGGACCCCAACTTTTTATGCTAACTTTATGCTGCAGGATTTCTTGGAGACTTTAGAGATTTTGAAGACTTTGGAGCCTTTTGGAGATCTTTCTACATTTATCTTTCATTCTTGCATTCTTATCTTAGCTTCATGTTTATGCTTTCTTAGATTAGTTTCCTTTCAAGCTCTAGCTTAGATCTCACATAGTCTAAATAGTAAGGATTTGTAATACTTCTATCTTTCATTTTTATAGCTTAGCTTTCATTTCCATTTCTAGCATAGTTGCATTGCATTTACATTTCCATTTGATTCTTGGGGATATTGGCATTCTTTCCCTTGTCTTCATTTGAATCTCCCATTGCATGGTTTACTAGCAAGGTTATTGGCTTAATAGCTCTAGCTGAGAGCATTCTTAACACCCTTGCACTCCATGCCTAGGGAGCTCTAAATTGATTTCTCAAGGTTTCCAATCCATGGATTCTCTTGGAAGCAATGATTTAGAGAAGTGCACATCTTAGTGTGTACAATTCCTAGGTTTTCTTTTTATACCTCTCACTCAGGTGATTGAGGTTAGTTCTTCTTTCCCTATTTCTTGGAGGTGAATGCTTGTAGCTCTAGAGAAGCAGATTGATGTACTTGGCTCCTTTCACTAAAAATAAAGTAGTATTCCTTCTCATCCCTATCATTTTCTGAGTTTTCTGTTGGAATTCATGTAAAATCTATTATGATTCTGTTATCCTTTACTTTGCACGTTTGTTCAAGTTGAATGTTTAGGAAAGTGTTCTTGTAATTGTTGTTAGAATTTGTGTATGTTTGGGCTTTAAGTTGTGGAAGCCTATCCCTTCTCTAATCTATATACCTCTTTATTTCAAATTATTAAGGAAATAGGGTCAATTTGTGAATCACAAAGTTATTTTTGGGTGTCATTGTGAGTTTGCTTCAATCTATGGATCTTTCATGTTCGGTGAATCACCTAATTCTAGTTTCAATTTCATGTACTCTCTCTCCCTTTTCCTTCAAAGTTTAGTTAAATTTCAAGTGATTCAAGGGGAATCCAACTCCTAATCTGGAGGTCTACTCTTGAATAGGTTACCCACAGCCTAAGAGTAGTCCCATGTTTGACGAGATTGCTAGGTCCACACTTAGCCATACTCAGGTGCAATCCCTAGTGACAACATTACCCTTTATCCTTATTTCACCCAGTGATTTGAGAACTTGCAGAGTGATTTCAAGGTGATTAAAAAAGGTCTATTTGTGCTAAGTAAAATTTGTGAAGATCTTTACTGCGTGCATCGACAAACATCAAAAGAATTGTTGGAATAAGGTATTACCAAGTAACTTGAATTCATAATTTGAACCCTATATTTTAGAGATATGGCATCTACTTCATCTACAATAGCTAAGAAAAAAGGAAAGGAAGTTTTTAATGTTCAACTTGTAAGGAATGATGCATGCAAACCACATAAATTTCAAGAAGTTCTAGAAAGTGCAGTGAAGGGTGATCTCACGGGTGCCTTGTAATCAATCCCACCAAAGGTATTAATGATTAATTATTTATGTTCATGATACATATGTAAAATTGGAGAAATAGGAGATTATGAGCTAAGGGAGGCACATAACAAGTTATGCAATGATGAAGTAGTGAAGGTTGAACATTAGCAAATTGTTGAGAAAGGGTTAGTGCATGCCCTTGATTTCCCACAAAACTTTAAGGTTGAATGGATCAAAATTGTGTTAAGCAGAGTTCATGACATGAAGATATGGCTGGAGGATGGATCGGTCAAGATAACTAAGGAAATGATACACTGAGTCACCAGTTACCCTAGTCTAACAGGGAAGAAAACAATGAGATGTCAGAGTAAAGAAATAATACAAAAAAATACTCAGGCAATGTAGAATAAGAGAGGAATGACAATATCCAAAATCACTAATCCAGAAATAGATTTTTTAGTGAGAGTGATTGTTCACACATTCTATCAATGTAGCATGTTAGACAGTGTTCCATGTATTGCGGTTGATCAAGCATGTAAGATGGTGAAGAAAGATCACACTTATGATCTTGTCGAGCTGCAGTTAACCTATCTTGCCAAGAACCTTAATTCAATTAGAAGAGCCAAGAATTCAATGTGTAATTTTGGTTCTCTGCTCACTTTTTTATTATTCTATGTTCAAAATAGTTTCTCTACAATTGGAGATGTTGTATGGAATAAGTACCGTCTAGTCACCCAATAGATAAATGAGTTTGTTTATCAGTTAGGAGAGAATTTTTAAAGTGTTATGGATAGTTACTTTGTAGAATTAAAAAAGAAAATGAGAAAGAGGAGTAGGATCCATGTATCCCTAGTAGATAAACACTACAATGATATATGCTTCCTGTTAGGAATGGGAACACTGAGAGGGGGGGGGGATGAATCAGTGTTCTATAGTATTAATTTTAGATACTTGAAACTTAATAACTTAATTGTTGAACTGAATGTTAAAGCAAGTAAAGTAAACAAACATAACACATAACACCATATATGATTACAGGGAAAGCTTTTCCAAAGGAAAAACCCTGGTGGGAATTAATACCCACTAATAATTGTACTTATGTATTATGAACCTGTTAATGTTCCTTTGCCCTGTTAGGAGCAGCCATTACAATGCTTTAGTACAATGACCTTGTCAAGGGTCATACCTTGTTAGGAGTCTTGAAGTAACAAACCTTTTTAGGGGTGGAAGGCTCATTGCCAGAGCTCACTGCTCAATAAGGAAGGCTACAACGTCCTAGATATCAGATACACACTATATCTACAATGGTGAATTGCTGCTATGACACTGCTTGTCTGATCAGTTCCTTTTGTGTGTTGATGCTTTAACCTCTTGTAAAGCTCTGAAAAATTCATACTATTATTAACAAATACTTTTCATACTTCTTCTCTTCTATTTCATCTTCTTTGTCCATCTCATTCTCAAATATAAAAGTGCATGTCTTATATATAGGCACAACCAAAACTATTTACTAAGTCGGCCTATATCCTATTACATACAATGCTTCCAAATGAATTGGATCAAGCATGTTTACATAAAATGATATTAAAAAGTCTATAACACAATTATAATAGGTGCATAGCCTTTACAAAACAAAATAATAACTGCTAATCAAAATCTTTTCTGTCGATTGCATGCTCTGTTTTGTTCTGCTGCTCACTAACTATGTCACTTCAACTCATTGTAACTTCTTCATACTAACTCATTTGATCATGAATTCTTAGACTTAGCATGATTACATACTCAAAATATTATCTTCAAGGGCACATACCAAAATGCAATCATACGCATGTGCGCTGATGCTCTGTTCATCAGGTACTTAACTCACTATTTTGTCTTCCATACTTAGCTAAATTCTGATCTTCTAAGTAAGTACGATGACACCAAAACTCCATATGAATTTTTTGCCATAATGAGAACAATAATCTTATTCATATACACTAGTATAATCAACTTTCCAACAATCTCCTCCTTTATCATTAATGGAAACAAAGGAATATGGTGAAGTTGCTAAACTACATCTTTACAAAAAACCTTCTAACATATATCCTTATATTTTTCTGTATATCATATACTCTATCTTATATCTCCCTTCTACTACTCCATATTACTCTATTCTTCTACTAATCTATATTATTCTACTCTCCCTTTGACATTAATGACAAAGGTGCTAAAAAATGAAACTTCAAGAACTTACATTGAGAGTACATCTGGGTATGCAATCTTAAGGTTTTGGATCTCTTGTTGCCAAAATGCCTTGAGTGCATCTACTGTCTAGAGATGGACGCATAATGCATAAGTTAACTTCTCCATATTTTCTAACTCTATACATAGGCCTTGATCATATGTCACAATAGTGGCATCTATCTCCTTGACATTCTGATTGAGTACATCCAATGAGAGCGCAAGTGCATGTCTCAACTATGTTTGTCTAGCCCTTATTTTCCCAATCTCTTTCTCTATCTTTTTAGTCTTGTCTATGTGACCTTGATAGAAATTGTTACACATGTTGATATCTTGGGAGGGGTCTTCTACTAATTTTCTCACAGCTGCCATCAAGGATTTAGCTTCTTGAATCTTCTTGGTAAGGTCTGAAGTGAGTTTGTCTTTGTTCATACAATCATCTATTATCTTCCTTCCTTTAGCTGCTATCTCCTTTAACATAGCTTGACCAAACTTAAGAGAATTGAGGTCAAGTGCAAAATTACCTATCAATTCATTCAGCCTCTTCTTGAGATATCTCTTCTACAATCTTGGATGTCGATTCCTCAAGACTTGAGAAATTTTCTTTGAAGCATGTCAAGATGGTGCTAACATCATCCACGGAATGTACACTTGATACTTCTTGTCATTAGGTAGTAGACTGTTCAGTATGCTTACTGATTCTACAAATAATGGATTCCTCATTACTTGTTTCTCCTTTTCTTTCTTGATTTCTAACACACTTATTTTTATCAGATCTTCTTCTCCCCATGAGTCTAAACTTGTTGTGCCAGGGGTCAAACTTGACAACAATGACATTGAGGGCTTAGGGGTAAGGAGTGTGTTGTCAATAACTTCACTTTTTACCTTCACTGGTAATTCAATAGAGGGCTCTTCTTTAGGTTCATCTTCCTTCTCTTCTTCCTGTCTAGTTATGTCTTCAATCTAAACTTCTTCTTTCTACTTAGGAGATTCATCAGGGCATAGAATCTCTACTTCCTCAGTGCTTACAAATGCTTCCTCAAACTTGTTTAGTTCATTGTCTATTTTTTCCATTGATATTTCAACATTATCAATGATGATAGTGTCATCCTTAGCTTCAGTCATGGGTGCAGACTCATGTGGACCTGTCATAGGTGCATTTGGGATCTTGGTTGTATTTTCTTTCTCAGAGGGAACTTGAGTTGCAGGCACAGTAGGAGGATACATGTGTCTTTCCAAGAACACCTTCTCAAATGCCTTTTATGTCTCCTTTGCAACCATCTCATAATCCTTATTCATAATCTACAGAGTTCTCAGCTTGGTTCTTATGTGAGGCTTCACCAAATCTAGCAACAATGATTTTTCTTCAAATGAACAAACAGGGAGGTTGTCATCTAAAGTCTTTTCCCTTATTCTAAAATCTTCTTCTATGGCTTGTCTCTTCAAAGAATCTACAATGTTCCAAACATTATCTGGAATTACTATCTTGAGTTCCAGAACTATCTTCTTGAACTTAATCATGTGCTTTATGATCATAGAGTGGATCTCAGATTTATCTATCTCATGATATTTATCATAGAACTTAGTAATTTGATCAATTCTTCCTTCATCTACTACCCCGGTTCTCAACACTTCAAGATTCAGTTTAAATACTACCTCAAGAGGTTATTGAGTGTTTCTTCCTTTGCTTCTTGTTGTTCTAGAGGATGGGTGGCTTGCGCTAGTTTGCTTCTTCCTCTTTAGCATCTTTCTAGGCTCGGGAGGTGGGGTGGACTCCAAATCAATAGTAGGTGTGGGCTTAGGAGTGTTTTCCTCTATATTTTTCTTCTTATCCATAGGATCATCAATATTCTCTGATTTCACTTCAGATGAGGGTGCACTCTCAATTTGCATTGCAATCTTGGTTTCCCTAGCTTTATCTAGGTCTTCTTGTGTGACACCATGAATTTTTAGTATTTCTAATGTTATTTTAGATGCTTTCCTTTTTGTTGCTATACTATACAAGACTAAATCTACTTGTCTTGTTTTCTCCTTATAAGTACCCCATCTTGGTTCATTGGGATCCTTAGGCCCTAACAAGAGGACTTGTGCATAGGCTTCTAGAATGTGTTCCTCTACTTCATAACCAAGTGGATGAATCCACTTAGTTCTAGGCTCTACAACTTCCATGCATGTGATATCTATCTCCACCATATTAGAAAATGTTGTCCTTATACTTTTCCACAATACTCTTAGGTATCCTATACCTTCTCTGCATTCTGATTCTGAATGTCTATATTTCTAAGTCCATGAAATCCTTCAAGGTGCTCTTAGAGGATGCCTTGAATGAAATGTGTGGCATTGTGGGTAGAGTCTTGTCAAGATAAAGATCTAATACTTTACCAACAATGTGAAAGTACATATAGATGATCAATGATCAAAACCTGAATATCTTGCTCTTGTCATGCTTAATAGCCCTTATGTTATCCTTCAACTATGCACACAAGATCTCACACAGGTTGAACTCTCCATTTTCCCTTACAATTCTGATAGCTACCAAAATAGTGGTTGCGGACACACTATTCACTATGTTTGTATGCTGGAACTTATAACCAAGTATCATAGAAATTTGTTAGGAATGAATGATGAATATATCCTATGGGGGAGTATTCACAACCATTTTGTAGCAGTTGTTGTTGCATTCATGATTGTGATTGTCATTGATGTCAACACAGTGATCTACTAAAGATTAGCAAAGAAGTAGATAGTATTTGTGTTAGCGCACATGGGCTATTGAAGATGAATCTATGCAAATTTGAGGACTTACTCTATGATTTTCTATAAGATCATGGTTAAGAGCACGTATGGAAATTCATTTATTCATGACACTTATGTGGAAATCAATGGAAGTAGTATTTAGGCAGTGTTCCTGAGTAGTGGTTTGTGGAAATTGGATGATGTCTCCTAATTGGGATTGAATCTGATCATGCAAAGATGAACAATAGTTGAAGACATGATGATAGTGACATGGACATGAGCACAAGGTTCGAGGTCACATGAGTGAAGAATTATCTTAATTGGAAGCTGACAATTTTGTGTAATTTTTTATGTAACGCATGGAAGATTTTATTTTGTAATTTGTATGCTGACTCATTTGTAATTACTTGAGTGTGGTATAAAGGAAGGAATGTTTTCCTTATTGTAGTATGAAATTGTGAATGGTATTTGAAAGTGAATTGCAGAAATGTGCAATACTTGTTGGAAGAGGATATGCGAAGTGTAGAGATCTGGTATTGAGATCTGTTGAAGTAGTAGTTGAGGAGAAGTATTAATTTTTTGAGATCATTAATATTTTGGTATTATTCTATTGATTAATAAAAAGATTAGTTGGATAGTGTGTTTAGTAATCTTACACTTTAATTTGTTTGGGGAATGGGTCCTTCTATCTTCCATAACTCCTAATAGAGTTAGAATGTTTTAGCAGGGATTCAAAGTCTCCTAATAGGGACTCATATGTACTGAATGTATTTCATAAGACTCCTAATAGAGTCCATCCTCTCACAAGGAACTTTCATATTAGTGCATCTTTTATGGGCATCATTCCCACCAGGGTTTAATCTTTGATCAAGAGGTTCCCTAGTCAACATATCTTGTGTTATTGTGTTGTTGTGTATGTATATCATTCTATGGTTGTTGATCACATTGCTTAAATGGTTAAAATAAATTGAAGTTGATAAAATTTTTATTTATCTAATAATTGATTCACCCCCCTCTCAGTTATCTTGGTGGACTTTAGTTTCTAACAACATTAACTTTATATCCTTCTCCTTTATCGGCTCAATTGTCATGTTGTGCTTATCACTACGGGACTTAAAAGCTTTCTCCACTTGTTTCCTGATAGCCTTACCAGGAGTAAGAATGGTGCCAGTCTTGGGTAGTCCTGTCATCTCATAAATAAGATCTAAAGTAATGCAAACTGGAACTTCTCCTATCCAAAATAGGTCATCATGTATTCTTCTCAGTAGGATCTTAATCCATTCAGATTCATAGAACTCATATGTAGTCACATACTCAATAATTGGGTGATTTGCAAGGTGCACGAACTCATCAATGAATGTCACGTTTGGTTTCATCATTGACTCTAACTGCAACCTAATCCTGTCCAATCCTATAGGTTCCTTCTTACAATATATGTATGTGCGTATGTCTTCTACGTGCATAACTCCCATCAGAGTTCTAGAGAATGCCCCTTCCAAATCATCTAGGACTGACTTAAAGGGATGCTTCTTGAAAATGTATCTCTTCCTTTAAGTAACATCAAACACAATTGGAGTGTCCATTACTTACTTGATCAATCACTCAAATAGGTATCCAAAAGGTTTCTGAACCATCATGATGAAACTAGGGTTCTGCAACAATTTTCACACTTCTTCATTGATAAACCAACTTCAATCTTCCAATACCAACTACTTGATATCCTGTGCTCTCTAAAGGCTCAAACTCAAATGCAAAAGTGAGCATAATAGATCTCTGGTGACTATTAAAACAACTTTATGCCATTAATGCTTGCCTCCATGATACATAATGTAACAAAGAATTCCAATCTTTGTTTTTGCTAACAATCAAGTTGTGTGCTCTTGTATACAACATCAACTAGTATCCAAAAAACTATAACCAAAGGCATATACTCTGAGGGTGAGTATACCAGCTGCATAGGGGTCTAGAGCTAATCTAGCTCCCTCTATGACCATGAGGGTCATTCTTCCAGAAGTAGAAGGTGCGTCCATTACAGATGCATCTAATACATAGTCATCAACATTATCTTACTTTACTTCCATCCAAATCATACTCAAATCTTTTGTAGATTTTACAAACTTGACTTCTCCAGTTGCATCCAAAATTGATCCTTAAGACTTATTAGGTCTTTCCTATCTTTGTACTCGTGATTTGCAAAACTTTGAGATGTGTTCAACCTCATTACAAGAGTGACAAATAACTGGAGGTGTTATATTTCTTGGCACATTGATGTGAGTTACCATACTACATTGTCTAGTTTTATGACCATTACAATTGCATATCTCACATGTAATGTTCTGAGGACTTCTAACATTTTGTTGTGGATGATTTCTCTTATTTTGCTGAGTCCATCTTCTTTGATTTGATCTACAATTCATAGCTCTATGACCAAATTTATTGCATGAATAACAATAACCATTGAAAGTTCTTACCTCTTTACAATCTCTTGCTATATTTCCATGATTGTTATAGGCATAACAAGTTTGGTTTACTGGCTTGTGCTCATCCTTAGATTGTTTTTCTATAGCTTCAGTGTGATTTTCAATCTTCTTAGCTTTAGTAGATTCTTTTGGTGTTTTCATTCTATCTCACATAGCATCAATCTGAACTTGAGATTCATTGTATCCAATACCAGTGGTATCTCCTTTTAACTTCTGAGCATACAACTGTGACTATTAGATCCTTACTTGTGTGCAATTTGTCAATATGATTCTTTTCTTCAGTCAATTCAGATTCCATCTTTTTCTTGATGTTTTCTAACTCCAAGATTTTCAAATTAGCTTACATAAGTTCTTCATCCAGTTGTTTGTTTTCTTTGACCTGCTCATCATAGGCTTCTTGATTATTGATTAAATTTTCATCCAATTCTTCAATCTAATCCTTCAGAGACATGTTTTCTTCATTCAACTTTTTGACCATTTTTCCCAAATCATTTGTTGAACAATATTTCAAATCTTTTCTAAGTTTCTTGATGAATACTTGTGCACCACTGACCTTCAATTTCAGTTCTTCAATTTCTTTTTCAGATCTGTCAAGATCTTCAAGAGCTTCTTCAAGATTCTTCTTCAGATGTTTTACTTCTCCTGTATCCATGATATCCTCAAGTGGTTAAACTTATCTGTAGAGGACCAAAGATTTGATACCAATTTTTAGGACTGGGAACACTGAGGGGGAGGGGGGGGGTGAATCAGTGCTCTATAATATTAATTTTTGATACTTGAAACTTAACTTAATAACTTAATTGTTGAACTGAATGTTAAAGCAAGTAAAGTAAACAACCATAACACCAGATATGATTACAGCGAAACCTTGGCCAAAGGAAAAACCCCAGTGGGAATTAATACCCACTAATAATTGTACTTGTGTATTATGAACCTATTAATGTTCCTTTGCCCTATTAGGAGCAGTCATTACAATGCTTTAGTATAATGACCTTGTTAAGGGTCAGACCCTATTAGGAGTCTTGAAGAAACAAACCCTGTTAGGGGTGGAAGGCTCACTACCAGAGCTCACTTCTTAATAAGGAAGGCTACAACCTCCTGGATATTAGATACACACTATATCTGCAATGGTGAACTATTGTTATGACACTACTTATCTGATCAGTTCCTTTTGTGCACTGATTCTTTAACCTCTTTTAAAGCTCTATAATATTCATACTGTTCTTAACACATACTTCACATACTTTTTCTTTGTTATTTCATCTTCGCTATCCATCTCATTCTCAAATACAAAAGCGCATGTCTTATATATAGGCTCAACCAAAACTATTTACTAAGTCGGCCTATAACCTATTACATACAATGATTCTAAATGAATTTTCTCAAGCACGTTTACATATAATGATATTAATAAGTCTATATAATACAATTAAAATAGGTGCATAGCCTTTACAAAACAAAATAATAACCACTAATCAAAATCTTTCCTATCGGCTACATGCCATGTTCTATTTTGTCACTCACTGATTATGTCACTTCAACTTTTTGTAACTTCTTCATACTAACTCATCTAATCATGTGTTCTTAGACTTAGTGTGATTACATACTCAAAATATTATCTTCAAGGGCACATACCAAAACTCGATCATATGCACATGCGCTAATGCTCTATTCATCGGGTACTTAACTAACTATTTTGTCTTCCATACTTAGCCAAATTATGATCTTCTAAGTAAGTGCGATGACACCAAAACTCCATATGACTTTGTTTCCATAATGAAAACACCAATCTTAGTCATATACACTAGTATAGTCAACTTGCCAACACTTCCTAGGGGATATCGACTATACTTATGCTCAGGCTGTTATATCAAGAATATCATGGCTTAGGCCATTACCTTATGAGGTTAATGTAGATGAGATAGTAGCAGCCATAACCGCTTTACTAGTAGAGGAAATTGATAGGAAGGCTAAACCTTTTGGAACTTATGAAGAAGCTAAGTCTAAGATAACTATGGAGTTAAAGTCAACCATGGAGAGAAAGAGGAAGAAACTATTTAATAACCTAGAAAAGATGCTTGGAGAAGGAGAAGAGGAAAATGCACCTCTTGAACTAACACAAGGGCTAGGAGAAGATAAATCTAGTGATTCTAAAGGAAGTGATAAGGAGGATACTAAAATTCCAAAGAAGGGAAAGAATGCATCAATTTTCGATCCTAGAAAAAGACAATTACAGAAAAAAAAATCCCACTCCTCATGTAGTACTTAGACCGAGAACCAAGGTAGATTCTACCATCACAACTATTGAGTCCCAGAAAAAGACACCAACATCAGGAAATAGAAAACCAGTTCAAACTAAGGTTGTGTCGAGTAATCTTAGGAAGAAACCAAGAAGGGAGTTAGTCTTGGAGAAAGATGATGATGATGAAGAGATAGATACAAATGAGAATACATAGGTGAAAGTATCATCACAAAGATATCAATTGACTATGGATGAAATATGCCACACTATCAAAAGCACTGCTGGATTAGCAAGCTTCAAATAAACCAAATTTGAAAAGCTAAACAATGATGATAAAGAGAAAGTGGAAGATGCAATGCTATAATTTCTATGCAAGTTCAAGATGACACCTTTACAATGGGGAATCTCATCCCTGAAGAGCTATATAAAAGAATTGATAAAAAATGGCAGTATGCCATGATGATAGAAAAATAGATAAGGGAGAGTACACTAGCTCAGGTCATGCCAAATCAATCCCCAGAGTACATAAAGACATATATGGAGCAATACAAAAATAGGTTTGTACACAAGCTCCAGGTGTATTCTATTTTACAACATAAATTTGAAGATGTTGTTCAACAAAGCATTAGGTTGTGGAAGATTATTTTTTAACTGATAATTAAGAAGAGTTTATAATCAGGTGAAGGTACATCCAGTAAAGTGGAGCTAGATAATAAGGAAGACATTGATGAAACTCAAAATTTAGAGGAATAAGGACAGAAGGAAGAAGTGAGTGGATCACAGGATGTGATCATAATTGTGGATATCATTGAGGATACCCCAATCAAAGCTAACATTTTAACTGAGGAAGAAATTAAGAGTCAAATACTTGTTAAGGCATCCTCAGTGTTGGTGTTTGAAAATGCTTATGCCAACTAGGGCTGCCAATATGCCTATGATGGATATTAAGGATTGGTTAGTTCCAAATGTGGGCAATCTATAGGCAACTGGACCAACTATAGGGATGGATATTCCCTCTTCTGCTTCTGGCTCTGTGAAACCAAGGCGGGTACACCTAATCCAATAGTTATAATTCTAATTGATAACTTCAACTCTGCCCCTTATTTCTTTATTGGATCTTTTAACAGATAAAAACAGTGAGAGAATACTAAACAACAACCTATTGTTCATTGATCCTCCATCAATAGGTAGGACAACACATAAATGTAAATAAAACTAAAATTACTGGTAATGATTTTAAGATTTTGGGATTTTGAAATCTGAATCACCTTCTCAAAACAAAGATAGGAGAATACAATCCAATGTCTTATCCATTGGGCAATAGAGTCAAAAAATAGAAAGGACCCCAAAACAACTTTGAGAACAACTAGTTTTTGAACCATAAATACAAATACCCCAACTCTTCCCTACTTATAGATAATCCTTATGCGAATTCAATGAACATATATTTTACTTTGAGTAATATTTAATCCAACCCTAGGTTAGAACTCAAAGTGAGATACATACACATAAACCCTAAAATAGGCTTAAAGATTCATAGAACAAACACAATGGAAAGGTAAAGATTTGATATTTGTATTAAGTATAACCATGATCATTTACATACCTCATATTCTGAATAACAAACTTACTGGACAATGGTGCCAACTTGTATCTCTTCTCTATTATCCTGAAAAAATAATACAAATTTACAATCCTCAATTGAGGAGTAGGGCTTCAGAATTTCCTTTTTCTTCTTATACCTAACTCACTCAATGCCTAGAATGATCATACGAAATCCTTTTATATACAAGGAGATGCAATAAGCTTCTGGTCATTCTAGGGTTTACAAAATATCAACCCTAAAACTTTACAACAACTACAAAATTTACAATAAATACACTCAGTCATAATGGTGAGGAAATTGCAGTTGAGCCGACCTTCTTCATGTCTTTTAATGCAGTCCTTGGCTAGCTGTTAACAAATATGATCTGTAATATTTGCTGTCCATTCTGTAATGAATATTTCCTCATATCTCAACCACCCTTATGACTCAAAATTAACTGCTCTGATCTACTTTATGAAGCTGGCAGTGTATCTTCACTCTCCACAGCTAGTATGTACTGATATCTCCATTTATTATACACCTCTTCACTTGGGAACTCAAACTTAACAAATTCATCCTTTCTGGTAGACAACTGTTCCCATTCACTTATGATCTGTGTGATTTTCTGTTGAATGGTGTCAAACAACAATCTGGCATTTATCAACATTTTAATTGTGCCACTGAAAGAAGACTTATCACTTAAAACATTAGTGATTCATTCTGTGAGGAGTCCATCTAACTCCTCCCTCCACTGATAAGCTTCCTTAAATTCTCCTTTGCCTGTGAAAATAGGAGGCACCAGTATATAACTTGAAAGCATTAATTCAGCTTTCAACATACTTGTTCTCCTGATAAAATTATCCACAAAAATGTTGAAATGCACCAACTTCTTCACAATTTGATGCAATGGCTTTATTAAAGGATCTGGGTCTTCCTGTCCCTTGGATAACATACAAAATAGTTTTACATTGGGAGACCTTTCAATCCATCTTTTCAAAACTGGAGCCATTTCAT
The DNA here is from genome assembly GCA_027943335.1 of Chamaecyparis obtusa. NCBI lineage: Eukaryota > Viridiplantae > Streptophyta > Pinopsida > Cupressales > Cupressaceae > Chamaecyparis > Chamaecyparis obtusa. Next base: position 491,105 of record BSBK01009529.1, read on the forward strand.
CCTTCTCTTTATTAAAAACCTTAAGCAAAGAAATTAACCTATCCATATGGCCATGTATAATAGAAGGCTTTAAATCTACTGCAAATTCCATAATCGCCCCTACTATTTTTTCTTCATATTTCTGATTTACCAAAGCTGTAGCCTTTGCATTCTCATCCCTTTCCTTTTCCAATTGTACCCTGATTTCCCTTAATTTATTTGTTTCCTCTGTCAGCTTCAGCTTCTCCCAAGCAACCTTTGCATCCATATCTGTTTCTGGGAGTGGTGAGGGTGGAAATTCAATTATTGGGCTTGAAGATGAAGCCACCACAGGCTTATCAGAAATTGCTAATTGAGGAGATCTTTGATCTTGTGGCCCTGATAACTGGACAATCAGTTTGTCCTTTTGAATTAGCTCAACTTTGAGCTCATTATAAGATTTAAGGACCATTTCAAATTTGAGCCTAAGCTCTTCCTTTTCTCTGGCATCCTTCTCCACCACACTAACATTGAACTTGGCAGTTTCAAGAATTAAATTAGATGCCTCCACACTAGATGTTTCTCCCACTCTCTGAACCATTAGGCTCCCTGTATATCCTGTGGAGAAATCACTCTTCTTCCCTTTATTTTTATCTTTATCTAAAGACCACATGACCAGAGCAGCATGATCTTCAAAAAAAGTAATTCCCCTAGCTGCCTACTTAGCCTGTTCTAGTGTAGCTAGGGTCTTTACCTTGCTCTTCCTTACTTGGTCAAAAATAATGGCATCAGTAATGTCCCATTCTGGTAGGATCAGAATCCCTACTATATGAATCATGGCTCTCCCTTCTTCTGGAGTGATCTTCTCAAATTGTCTAGCCATTTGTGCCTTGGTCTCCTCTTCTATCTCTTTCACATCTTTATCAGGGGATTCTTCCTTCTTCTTCTCACAAATCTCCTTAAATTGATTGATTTTCATTCTCCACAAGAATTGTGAGAAGGAACTGGTTTTAACAAAATCATCATCAGAAAGGAAAGAGTCACTTGCTTGTTTTAGAATAGGGTCTATTTGTTTACCCTCAAATTCTTCTACTGTGAGATCCATGGCCACCTCTTTAGGTGCCTCCGGCATTCCCTCCTGCAAATCTTCATTAAAAAAAAAAATATTTCCTTCATCCCTTAACTGCTCCAGCTGTTCTGCCACTCCATGCTCATCCAACTGAATAGGGGATTGAGAAGGAGAGTAAATCTCCTCTGCCGATCTTTCTTCTTCTTGTCTTTGCCTTTTTGGGGAAGGTGCCTGCACTACTGGATCACCAAGTGGTCTTTTCCCTCTTGAAGTGGAAGGAACATCTTCACTTCCTTGTTGTGAGGTCAGAAGGATAGTATATCCACTCTTCTTCTGTACTATGTACACCCCCTTAGGGATTAACTTCATATATTTAGGTTGGTTTAAGATCTGCCTAGCCTTTTCTGGATTTGTCTTAGTCACAGATACCCTTTTCTCATTTACAGCACTCATGAGTCCCTCAAAATTCTCTATAAGGACATTAACTTTTCTAGCCCATGGTTCAAAACTAATCAATGGGTCATAAGTTTTATCAAAATTTTGAATAAAACCTATAGACTTGCTATAAATCACCCATTTTTCTTTCTTAATCTCCTGAGCTTGAAGGTCAAACTCATTTCTTATTATATCTTCTGGAAAATTAAATTGATGCTCAATAAGAGCACACCTCACCTTATCTTTGAACATGCCTGAAAGGAAACCCTCTGTATCCACACTCCTCACCATTGCCTTTGACATTCTGTAGGGTTGCAAAACCTTAAGAAAGTGCACCCATCCTCCTTTTGTAATTACATACTGATGTGCCAGAGTTACATCAAGAAAGAGAGTTCCTCTACCTTTGCCAGTGAGTGTGGTTTCTTGTAAATTTCCAATCTGTCTTAGGATCTCAGCATATCCTAGCTTCAAAGGGACCTGATATGGCAAAATATAAGGTGCCACTTTACTGCCATACACTCTAAATACTGTGGAGACTGGATATAAAATAATGTCTCCAAAATTATGGACAATGGTAATGTCCTTGTAGTAATCCATCGGCCTAATCAATCTTAATAACTCTCCTGGGATTCTTGGATTATCAAAAAATAAAAGAGACCTAAGCCTCAATGCAAAATCCCTACCAAAAGCAATATAACTAGCATCAGTTCTATCCTAGGACAAGGCTGTGGTCCACAATTGCACTGGGAGAGTCTCTCCATATCTTTCCTTCTCAATATTCACCGTTGTACTAAAAAACTTCTCACCCTTATACAAAAATATGTGCATAAGCATTGAGTACCATCCGAATGGTCTAGAGACCTTCATATTCTTAATCCCTATTAATCCTTCATGAATTATTTCAGCCAAATGAGAAGCAAAGTAAAAAATGAGGGCTAGCTGGGGGTGGAGTGATTGCACCATCATGAACATAAAAGGTACTGGCATATGAGTCTTCTCATCATGCCCTAGGATCAAAGACAAAGACTTATAAACTTCTTGTGCCTTTTTACTGAATAAATCTAACTTGATGGGCTCCGGTGTACTTGAACTGACAACACACATTGATCCTATCTGATCAAAATATTTCCTTAGAGGCCCTACCCTTAGATAATCTTTCTGTGCCTCATAAATCTCAGTGAACTCCGTGAAATCTATTTTCTCCAACCCCACAGATGGTTCATTTAATGAGAAAACCTGTCTAATCTCATCCCTGGTAATGCTTATCAGGTCTCTTCCATTTATATCCCTGACACATCTTGTCATAGGATCATAGCATTTAGCAATCTATATTAACAATTCATCATCCATAAAAACCCCAAGGCATACCAACCTCCCAATGTCAAACTGCCATACATTACTAAGGGGCGCACAAGCGTTCCTTTGTGAATATGCCGATTTAAAAAGAATAAGAACATTATGCTTATCGCCCACTTTAGCATCTCTCATCCAATTCCCTTTGTCATAGAGACCTTCTGCAACTGAATCTCTAGGATGTCTCAGAGTGAGCTCTTTTACTCTTTGTGCCCCATTATCAGAAAATGGGAGCAACTGCATCAAATCCTCAAAAATTCCTCCCTTACTATATTCTGTTTGACCAGACAAATTCCTCTTGGGCGGCATTTTGAAAATAGGGCTTCTTACTAAGATATGAATTCCCAAGAAAACTTTAAACAATATCAACTGACAATAGGAAAGAAGACCCCACAAAGCTTTACAAATTTCAAATGACTTAAACACAGGAGAAAACCTACCAGGCACCTGAAAAATCTTTTGCTTGAAAGCACTGCATGAAAAAAATATATCGTCGGAGAACATACGAGAGTAGTGAAGAAAAACAATAATCAAATTTTGGTATATAACATCTGCTAACGGCTCATAATTCTCGTGCATGTAACAAATTTATTCCACCATTACTGAGGTTGGCGGCCCTATCACTCACTAGACGTGAAAACGTCATTCAAGAGAAAAATTCAAATTCAAGCCATTGATATATTTCATTTTCGGCACATCGGGCGGTAGACAATCTTATCAGCAAAATCCTATAGTACCTTTAGCAAGCTAGTTCTTGACCAACGAGAACATTTCAAAATTAGCATGTGCAAAAATAAATTCCTTAAGTTCATCCTAGTCTGAGCAGCGATCTTTACATGTCAACATCACCCGTGGCCAATAAAAAATGACCGCCTCATCAATATATTTAACACAGAGGACCCACCAAATAGCTTCCACCTCTTTATCCAAATCAACAGTTGTCGCTAAACTGCAAACTTAAAATCCTCACATCTTTGATCAACGGTATAACGAGAATCATCCAATCAAACTGAAGATTAACCCTTTGGAAAACATGACCCCACAATCAAACACATCACCTTCTATTAGTCAAATCACATTGTGCCACATTTTCATACGGGCGGGTCCCTTCTGACTATCCTTTACCGTCTTTAAATATGCGTCAGCCACCACCTAGTTTTTCTGAGAACCAATAAGAACCAAAAAGATTGTAATGACCTGGCACTGTTAGGACTCACCGAACCTTTTTCAAATAAAGAAAATCTGATGGCTATTGCTATACCACAAGCTTAACATGCAATCATCTTGTATCAACGGTATAACGACCACCATAGATCTTTTTTGCCCTTTAAATTCTGCAAACTCTTCCTCCAGTCGGGCCCGCCTTTGAGACACGTGGCAACTCGTCGCTATATCGCATGTCAGAGAAAACTGACAATCGAAGTCTTACGGTGTAACAACAGCCACTCATTTTGGAAAGTGAAAACCTTAGGAAAATATACCCAAAACTTAGGCTTAGAGAAATAAAAAGGAGAAGAGGGGAACGGAGGCCAACAACCTTCTAACCGCAAATGCATGACTTAAAAAAAAATGTTAAAGGCACATGCAGATTAGCACTCTTAGTGAATCAAAAAGGTAACAAGGGAAAATAAAAAGGGAACAAACCAACCTAGGGTTTTGGAAGTGAGGGAGGAAACCCAAGCCAAAAACCTGGATATTTCAAAGCTACAAACGCAGAGTCAAGAAATATTTAAAAAGTGATAACACTCAGATCAATTTCTACCGAGCACCAATTCCATTTTAATTTAGGTACATGACTATCCAAGGATTGAGAGTACATCAAATATGGACACCACACCTATAAGCTCTCATACGATGACAATTGAACCACAAGTCTCATTGATTACTAGTTCCAAGAAATAGGACAAGCTAGCAATAACAATAGATAGTGCATCTACTGAGGAAGGTAAGAAAGATCAAGGATAAGAAAGCCTAAAAGATCAGATAGAAAAATTTTCATTAGTAATAATAAGTCCTCATATGGAGGAAAAGAAAAAAACAAAGGAGGAGGCAACCGAGGACAATCTAGAGCCTAAGGAATAGGAGGCTATTAAAGCTCTAATACAGATGATGAGAGGGAATAAACCTAAGAAGAAATCACAGAAGAAAAAGGAGAAATCTCTAGGAACACAGGTTACACTCGATGAAGTTATAGTGATTCCTAAGTGGGACACTAATAACTTAACTTATGAGCAAATGAAAATCTTGCAAGATCTTTTTAAGAAGAAAATAAAGAAGGAATAGTTAAGAAGAGAGCATCAACAAAAACAAGTTTTGCATGAAATTAAAGGTATATTTATTGAATATTTTGAAATGGATGATGTGAATGACACTGCACCTATCTTGGAACAACTCATTCAAATTGTTAATAAGGTGAATAGTGATGATAGTGAGGCAAATGAAAAACTTATGCAGTGGTCTAAGAGAAAGTTTGAGACTAAGGTACTTGAAAAGGTCTCCATTGAAATAATAATAAAATAAGTAGAACTTTCTATCTTAGTGATTAATTTAGAAGAAGTTGTGCATAATGTTCATTCTTTGTACAAGAAATTATGTAATATAGAAGACTTCACTAAGGAGAATCAAGAGTTGATTGACATATTGAAACTAGACTTGAAGTCTACCAGTCATTCACTAAGCATGGATGCAAGCTCCATTTCCATTCACTTCACTAGGTTACTTCATGCACAAGGGAGATTAGTCGAGTTGATGGCTAATGATGGGAGAATAAAAGCTAAGATAATTTATGTACAAACATTTTTAACACCTCATCTGGAGGTTATGCAGAGGGAATTAGCAACAACAAAGGAGTTAGTAAAAAGAGATCCTCATCTCTTTATTTCTGAGAGCTTAATTGATCTAGCTGCCCAGCTAGAAATAAAGATACAGGTTTTGGAGTCTATCAGGTCAGGATGGGACAATGCATTAGGTATGATAATGAAACTTCATTAACCATTTTTGGATAATTATTTTCTCACCCCTACACCCGAGCAACTTCAAGTGACAAAAACAAGGGGGAAATGACATGCCATGACAAGAATAAGGGGAAATGAAGGAAGATTAAGGGAGATGAAATTACACATGTAGAGATAATATAGTGATGAATGTATATCAAGGTATGATATACTATTTTTTAATGTATATATTCATTTGTATGTCAAATAGTCTTATGTATATATGTAGAATCTTTTGAAGACCGAGTCAAAGTCTTAGGGGGAGTATTCATATTACTAAGTGTTCTTGTTGTAATGTAAATGCCATGACAAAGTGTTTTTTCCACTAATGTCAAAGGGGGAGATTTTTTATCGCTAATTTTTGTTGTCCATTAGTTTCTAGCACTTAGTCATTTTTTAGGCAATGTTAGTCGGTCATCACTGCAACTGAGCCATCTTGTAAAGGCTGAGTCATGGATAAACTTGTACATTTACCAAGCAGTAGTTACTGTCAAGCAAGATAGAGGTCACTGAGTACTTCAGTAATAGCCAAGAATTTTATGTTGAGTTGTATGGAAATGCCAGTGCTGAGAACCAGTATATGAAGAATAGATAATGCCAAGTATCAGAAACTTCATATGTCGAGCAAGCCAATTTTGACATATGTGTTTGTAATGGCAAAAAAACTTAGGTAAACTATTTTGGCCGACATTTATGAAATATTTATTGTTTGCTAAGGGAATCACAGAGGTGAATATGCCTTATATTTGTAATCATTAATCCCTATGTAAGCTATATAGCCTATCAGATTAAGGGAATGCTTAAGTGGAATAATTAGAGAATCTAGATCATTGATCTCGATCTAGGAGGTTGATTTGTTGTCTATATAAGATGAGATCTTAAACCCTAAAATGTAGTAAGTATGTATGTGTATGAATGGAATGAAGGGGATCTCATATATGCAGAACATAGAAGTATTTTGATATAGGCAGAGATTAGTCAGAGTGATCAAGCTAAGAAGTGAAGGGAAGAACATAGATATATTTGATTGAGAAGATCAAACAAGTATTGGAAGGAGAATATATGTTATCAGCATCATAAGGAAAATTGAAGGATCAGGTACTGATATATTTTACCAAGTGAATCAGGGTAAATCTATTAATAGAGTGTTCCTTACAAGCCTATGTAAATCTCTTAACTGAGTGATTACTTTGTTGTAAGTTTTAAATCCTTTAACCAAGGTAGATTGTATAAGAAATTAAGCTCTTAACAGGGTAGACCCCTCACAAGTTAGATCATCAAATTATGATCAAATTTTGTAGCCCTAGCAAGAAAACTTTAATACTGTAGTAGTGAAGATTTGTGGGTGTAATCCCCACCCTAGTTTTACCTTTCAAGGGTTTATGGGTAACCAAAATCTTTGTGTTATGCATTTCATTTCATGGATGAAGTTAGATTGTTAGATCTATTTCAATATTGAATTTGATGTTTATGATAAGTAAGTTGAATTTATGTCAAAGTGGAATTAATAGTAGATATTTGATTCACCCCCCCCCTCAGTATCTCACTTTCCCATATTATATTTACAATAGAGGTGAAGTATAATTTGGAACATAGCAATTAGAAATATAAGGATACAATTGACCAATTTAGGAGACCTCAGAATTTTAAGGTTGGTGATGAAGTTATGATTCATTTGAAGAAAGGTAAATTTCTAGTTGGAACCTACAGTAAGTTGAAGATGAAGAAGTTTGGACCTTGTAAGATACTAAAGAAATTTAACAATGGTAATTATTTTGAGATTAAGTTACCAATTGACGTGGATATATCACCTATATTCAACATTATAGATTTTTATGAGTACCATGAGTGAGATGATTATACAAACATGAAGCAGGAATATCTTAAGAAGTAGAAAAATGAAATTGAGAAGGTCTTGGATAAAAGGATTGGGAGAAGCATAACAAAAAATGATTACATGGAGTACTTGGTCAAGTGGAAAAATAGACCAACTGAGGACACTACTTGGATTTCCCAATTTGAGTTAGATTATTTGGATTCTTCTTAGGTTGTACAACATCTCTAATTTGGAGCATGATTTTTATTAACTCCAAGTGTCTAATGCAAAAACATCTTGGGTTCATGGCAATCCTGCATCAAACAAAAATAGTTCTTTGTTATTTTTTTATTCTTTACCAGTTGGAGAAATTATGTTGGCCAATTGTAATTTGTTCTAGATAGCATTGCGATTATAAATTATTATTCTAGACCTATCTAGGATCATATTTTGATGATTCTACCTCCTTTTATCCATGGATGTTCAAGATTTGATCTATTTTTTGTCCGTGGGTAACATGTTTGTTGCTTGCTTGGACCTATTTAGAGATTTGATGTGTGGTCATTGATCTTTTTCTTTTGACCATTGCAATAATAGCATGTGATTCATGGATCTCTTGGGAATCATTTCATATTATTACACATCTTTTTGTTCCTTTTCATGGATCTTTGATTCTTTTTTGGGTCAGGTGTATTTGTTGTACACATTTCCTTCTTTGGGAATATAATTTTCACTTGGATGACCTTTAGAGGCATTTCCTATATGTAATAACTCAATTTATCTTTAAAATAGATGTCATGTTGATTAGAGAAACCTAGATCTGATACTTTAGCATATCATAATTAGGATCTGAGATTCATTTTCTTGTATATGGACATAACTAGGAAATCCTAATAGCTTATCATGCATGTTGTTTGATCTCTTAATGAATATATTGGATCATGTTAGGAATGAATGTTGAATATATCCTATGGGGGATTATTCACAACCATTCTATACCAGTTGTTGTTGCATTCATGACTAAAATTGTCATTGATGTCAACTTAGTGATCTATTGTAGATTAGCAGAGAAGCAGACAATGTTTGAATTAGCACACTTGGGATATTGAAGATGAAGCTATAGGGAGTTGAAAAATTACTCTATGATTTTCTATGAGATCATTGTTAAGAGTGCGTACAAAAATTCATTTATTCATGGAAGTTATGAGGAAATCAGTGGAAGCAGTATTTAGGCAGTGTTCTTGAGTAGCGGTTTGTGGAAATCGGATGATATCTCCTAATCAGGATTGAATCTGATCATGCACAGTTGAGAAGAAGTTGAAGACATGTTTTTAGTGATGTGGATGTGAGCACAAGATCTGAGGTTGCACAAGTGAAGAATTATCTAAATTGGAAGCTGATGATTTTGTGTAATTTTTATGTAATGTGTGGAAACTTTTATTTTGTAATTTGTATGCTGACTCATTTGTAATTATTTGAGTGTGGTATAAAGGAAGGAATGTTTTCCTTATTTTAATAAGAAGTTGTGTATTGTATTTGAAAGTGAATTGCAGAATTGTGCAATACTTGTTGGAAGAGGATATGTGAAGTACAGAGATATGGTATTGAGATATGATGAAGCAGTTGGTGCGGTTTGGCATAGTCAGAGGAGTATTGAATTGTTGAGATTAGTAGTATTTTGGTATTATTCTATTGATTAATATAAAGATCAGTTGGATAGTGTGTTCAGTGATCATACACCTGAAGCTGTTTGGGCAGTGCGTCCTATCTTATATAACTCCTAACAGAGTTAGAATCTTTTAGCAGGGATTCAAAGTTTCCTAATAGGGACTCATATGTACTGAATGTATTTCATAAGACTCCTAACATAGTCCATCCTCTCACAAGGAAATTTCATATTAGTGCATCTTTTGTGGGCATCATTCCCACTGAGGTTTACTCTTTGATCAAGAGGTTGTTGGATATTGCTAATGCATGGGTGGTGATTGAGACATTTAATATGTTTAATCACTATGTTATTGAATGGGCACTCATATTGTTGTCATTTGTGTTTTGTCACTGATGTTAACATATGCTTCTATGGAGGAACTAGATTGGTAATCACAGTGTATGGAAGGTGTACGGATGTTTTAGATGCTACGAAGTCAAAAGAGAGTTTAGATGGATGTTGTGATCTTATATCTGAGATCACATCATTAATGGATGCATATTAAGGAAGATATAATTGTTTTGGTAAAGACTAGTCACTGGACTATGACGGTGAGAATTGACAAAGTTAGTCTCTGAGTAAGATAGTCATTGATGTCAAACCTTAACTAGTAAGATAGTTTCTATCTAGTAGAGTACCATATCTTTTGATTGATGAAGAGGATTTGAAAAGAGGAGATAACAAGAGGACCTGAGGAAAGGTTGAGTTATGTGATACTTCAATGGGTACTTGATTAGTTTGCACATTGACAAGGTAATTTTTTTTTTTATCTGTAACACTAAGTGAAGAAGTCAATTGATTTGAAGCATAGGCTTAACCGAGAAAAAGTGAAGAAATTTAGTTTAAGCCAAGTGATGCTAGTGTCGGTCGACCACCAGTATAAGCTAAGAAAATTCAGTGTTAACTGAGCATCAGTAATTTCTAAGCAATAGATAATTAACTAAGCGAAGATAGTATTTTTCGATAAGGAAAGTTTTAGCAATGACCGATTTATCCAGTGATGACCGAGGAGATGAACACAATATTGACCGAGTGTCAATAATTTACAGTTTGTGAAAGAATTGAGAATCCCATCTGACATAGTTGAATTCTTAGGATATGTAAAACATGTTGACATTATTAATGAATGATATGGAGTATTTAATACATGGTAAACTATTTTCTTTATGGATTCGAGGACAAGTTTGGAGATGTATGTCAGGAATAGTCCAAGAGCTAACTGAGAGGGGGGGGGGGGGTGAATTAGTTATCTACAAGTTTCAATTCTTTATCCAATTAAGTATTCTTAAACATAAAGTATAACACAATGAAAGAACACTTGAACACAACACCAATATTTTGGTTACGGGAAAACCCAAATAGGTAAAAACCCTAGTGGGAATTGACACCCACTAATAATCTATACTAGTGTTTTATGATCCTTGCTAGAAGATCCTTAACCCTGTTAGGATTTTCTTTACAATGTATTTAGTACAGTAGAAGTGGTTAAGGGTCAGACCCTATTAGGAGTCTTTTACAATTAACCCTTTTAGGGGTGAAGATGCACTGTCTGAGAGCACACTGCTCAAATGGGTGAAGGCTACAACCTTCTGAATAACAAATACACACTATATCTAGATCTTGGTGAACTATGCTTTGACCTGATGTCTATATCAGTTCTAATATATAGCACAAATACTTTACTTGGTCACATAGACCTTGTTTTGATGGCTCAACACTTGACACACTCTACTCTACTCTTTTCAATCAACTTTGAACCACACCTTAGCAATCACAAATGATTGCCTATAAATATCTTTCCACTACATGATATAATCATGTTGGCCTATTAGAACCACCTTGAAATCATATTAGAGAAACCATAGCATACTCCAATAATAATTTTTTTGGCTCTACTAAGCACACAACACATTTTGGGACCTGTCCAATAATAATAAATGTAGATGCACGCTACACACTGTCAACTCTACCAAATTAACTGAAACTTTCTCCTCAAGTTGAATTACATCATGCACTCTTAACCAAAAATTACTAACTCTTCTCAAAGCATCAATCCAAGGGTGCATACCGAAATGATAGGCGCAACTCCTGAACCAAACTAATCTTTGTTGGCTCTTCTAAATAAACATAGGAAATTGCTACTATTGAATAGCGACTGCATAACTTCACTTATATTGATCATAAAACTCTATGTCCATGAATGTAACATCACTAACATGTCTCCATCACATATCCAAATGTGAAAGGCTCCATGATAACTGTACGGACAATCATTCACCGAACACTGCCTGTAATTCTGTCAGGAACACTGCTGACACAAGCTACTATATAACTATCTATACTAACAGTTAATCTTTGTGTCCATGATATCATGTTGATAAAATGTCCATGTTGTATATGCCAAAATATTACTACATAAGACTTCCACACATGCTACTTACCATATATTTTCATCAATGACAAACATACAGTTAGCACTAGCTTGCTGGAAAATCTCCAACAATCTCCCCCTTTGGCATTGATGACAACATATGGAATGAAAAACACCATCAACACAAATGAACATTTTTTATAACATTCTCCATTTCCTCTTCAATAATCCCCCAAGGATGAATCCTCCATCTGCTGCAATATTCTTCAACATTCTCCATTTCCTCAACTGAACCGCTTCCATAACTGAATACTACTCCCCCTTAGTATATTACTCCCGTTAATTTTGTTTTTCATGACTATATATTACTCCCCCTTTGACATCAATGGAAAAGGGTGCCAAAAATTTTAAGCACAGGTACTACTCTTGAGGTAGAGTATTCAACCATCCATCAGTCCTTGAGGACTGATGCTCTTTCTTCTTTATTCTAGGCAGAATCAGGGAAGGGAATTACTCCCAACTTCTCCCTGAGATACTCAAAAGTATCCTTTGGCAAGGGCTTTATGAATATGTCTTCTAGCTAATCTTTAGTACTCACATAGTCCAACTTAAATTCTTTTTTTTCTACTTTATCTCTTAGGAAGTGATACTTTATCTCAATGTGCTTTGTATTTGCATGCATCACAGGGTTCTTTGACATATTGATAGTGCTAGTTTTGTCACAATGTATAACAATAGGATAGTCAATCTGAATACCAAAATTCTTTATCATTTTCTTGATCTAAACAATTGTAGAATAATTCAGGGCTGCTGCAACATACTATGCTTCTATTATTGACTAAGAGATACAATTTTTCTTCCTGCTTGTCCAAGTGACAAGTCTGTCACCAAGAAATACTGCTCCTCTTGATGTACTCTTTGTATCATCAATGCATCCTGCTGAATCTGCATCGGTATATACATGAAGCTCAATATTTTCTAAATTGGGATACCATAGACCATAATCTATAGTGCCTTGCAAGTATCTAAATATTCTTTTACTACCATGAGATGACTTTGTTTAGGCTCTACTACAAATCTTCCAACAATGCCAACTACATTGGAAATATCTGGTCTGGTCTGAGTAAGATAAATAAGTTTTCCAATCATAGACTTGTACAATGTTATATCTAGTGCTAGTGAATCATATTCTTTTGTAAGCTTGCATCCAATTATCATGGGTGTCCATACTAACTTACAATCATCCATCTTGAATTTCTTTAATATCTCTTTCACATACTTGGATTGATTAATGAAAATACCTTTCTCTGTCTATTGCACATTTAATCCCAAAAAGTAATTGATAGGTCCAATCATGCTCATCTCAAATTCAATTTGCATCTCCTTAGCAAATTCATCACTAAGTTTGTCATTACCTCCAAAGATAATGTCATCAACAAATATAGCTACAAGTAGTAAACCTTAAGATGTCTCTCTTATGAATAGATTACAGTCTGCTACTCCTTTCTTGAATCCAATCTTTGTTAGATATCCATCTAGTCTCTCATACCATGCTCTAGGGGTGTGCTTAAGTCCATAGAGGGCCTTCTTCAATCTACATACCATATCAGGTCTGTCTAATAAGATGAATCCTTTTGGCTGCTTAATGTATACTTCTTCTTTCAAATCTCCATTCAAGAATGCTAACTTGACATCCATCTAATAGACTTTGAAGTTTTTGACTATTGCATAAGCTAGAAACAACTTAATAGCTTCTAATCTACTCATAGGTGCAAATTTGTCTGAATAATCAATGCCTTCTCTTTGTGCATATCCCTTACATACTAACCTTGCTTTATTTATTACTACTGTACCATCTTCATTCATCTTGTTTCTAAATATCCACTATTTTCCAATCACATTCTTATCACTAGGTCTTGGGACCAGTTCCTAAGTGTCATTTTTAATAATCTGATCTAGTTCTTCTTTCATAGAATCATGCCAATCTGAATCATTACATGCATCTTCAAAACTTAAAGGTTCAATCTAAGATAGTAAAAATACCGCCTCATTGCTAGCTGAATTCTTTTCTTGTGATCTTGTTAACACTTTGTCGCTCTGATCTCCAATGATATCATTCTTGGAATGGTTTCTAGATGTAAACTTTGGAACTTTAGGTGATACTGTCTCATCTTCCTTTTGATTTTCTTCTTCACTTGTTTCAGGTTCATTGAACAATACATTGATACTGTCAAATATCTCTTCAACAACTATCTCACTAGTGGAGGGTCTAGGTTCATCTTCAATCATAGGTGAGTAATCATGATATCTTTCTTGAACCATAAACTTCTCATCAATCTTAACATGAGCACTTTCAATGAACTTCTTCAATCTTAAGTTAAAAAATCTATAAGCTTTACTTTTAGTAGAGTAACCAAGAAAAATACCTTCATCACTTCTTGCATCAAACTTGCCTACTGCTTCATCCCTCTTGATGTAGCACTTGCTTCCAAAGATTCTAAAGTATTTCACTATGGGAACATTACCAAACCATAGCTCATAAGGTGTCTTGTCAGAGCTAGGCCTTAATTGTATTCTATTGATTGTATAGACTATTGTATTGACCACATCTCTCCAATAGGTATGTGAAACTTTTCCTTCAATAATGATGGTGCACTCTATGTCAAGGGTAATCATGTTTCTTCTTTCTGCAATCCTATTTTGTTGATGTGTTCTAGGTGCACTTAATTGTCTATTTATGCCATGTTCTTTACAATACTCATAGAATCTGTCAGAGGTGAATTCTCCTCCTCTATCTGACCTTAGACATTTTATCTTAAGTCCAAATTCATTCTCAACCTTAGCTTTGAATATTTTGAACTTCTCAAATGCTTCTAACTTATCTTTCAAGAATGCAACTCACATCATTCTAGAATAATCATCTACAAACAAAATGAAATACCTTTCACCATAGTATGATCTTGTTTGAGCTGGTCTGTGCATAGGTCTATATGAATCAGATCTAGCTTGTTCTCTGCTAAATTATGATTGCTCCTGAATGAATTCCTCACATGATTTCCCATTACACATTCCCTGCATATAGTATCAATTGGCTTTGCTATGCTAGGTAGGTCTCTTACTTCCTTAACATTACTGATCTTTACTATGTTGTCAAAATTGATATGACATAGTCTTTTGTGCCATAGCCAACTGTCATCTACTTTAACAATAAACAACTTTCTTCTGGATTAAGCTAAAAAACATTACCTTTAGTCTTTGATCTTGATGCAATGATTTCTCCTTCCTTGTTGTTAATGATACACGTGTTTCCATTGAACTCCAATCTGTATCCTTTGTCAAGAAACTACCCAACACTTAGTAGGTTATGTTTCAAACCATCAACATAAAGAAAATCATCAGTGATTTTTTTTCCATCCATGGTGATGGCTCCTTTACCAATGATAGGTTTAGGAGTGTTATCTCCAAATCTAACCATGCCTCCTTTGTATCTGTCCAAATGAACAAATCTATCTCTGTCACCTGTCATGTGATGTGAGCAACCACTGTCAATGATCCAATCTGTCCTGATGTCTGCTTGTGAAATCAATGCTAACTCTTGAGAATTCTTTTCATCTTCAAGAGAAATGAATCCAATCTCCTCTTTGTTGGAATTAGGAGAGATAGGTACTGAGAGGGGAGGGGTGAATCAGTGCCTTCAAAACTTTACTTGTAAACCTTTTAGATCTATGACTGTAAATAGTGATAACCTTTGCAAAATAGCTTGTATCTAATTGCATGAATCAATCATTCATTTAACTTAAGAAAGTAAATGGCATGAAATCAAATAGCAATCACATTACACAAGTATTTTGGTAATGCAGAAACCCTTGTTAGAAGGTAAAAACTACAATGGGGATGACACCCACAAATTCTTCACTACTACAGATAGAAAAGGTTTGCTTGTTAGGGCTACAAGTTTTTATCACTTCTGGTGATCTTACCCTATTAGGCGTAACATATTAGATCAACTAGATCTACCTAGTTATAGGATTTTAACAACACAAATGAAGTGTACACTCAGTTAAGAGATTTACATAAGACTGTTAAGTCTACTTTGTTAAGAGATTTTATCCAAAACTCTATTACAATTGTTAGAAAGAAATAGGTAATTATCTACTAATTGACAACTCAATTGTTTGATATAGATCTATAAGTTCTGACAAAATATCACCTTGACTATGATGAATATCTGCTTTGAATTTTCTCGGTAGCCTTTTCTGATTCTGCTTAATCTGACATCTTCTACAATCTTCTTTGTTAACTGATAGGCTTGAAGTTAGGAAAATGCTTCAAGTTCTCCTTGATTCATCTATCTGTTCTCGCATCAGTTCACACCAAAAATGATGGAAACATACATTTATATAGTGATCTACTTTTGCCGCTTTAACAAAAATTAGGTTACACAACATAGTCATAACCCTAAGATCTACGGTGTACAAAAATGACCTAGATCAGACTATTACATAAGATATACATTGCATTTAATGAATATCATAACATTAAATATTCCTCAATCTTGGTAAAATGTTTTCCAATATGTTGTAACCATTTTCATAGAATAATGTGCCATTTCAAATTACTATGCCATTTTCTATGATGATCGGTAAACACTATATAAACTACTCGGTGTATACTGTGACGCTCGGTGTAAACTATCTATCGATGTCGGTGTCTACTAGTGCTTGGTAAATTGTCTGATGCTCTGTGTGTAAGCTTTACTGACTAGTCTTTCTTGCTTCTAGTTACTGATTTGCTCAATATAAGTGACCGACTAATATCTTTGATAACCTTTGATACTAATGACAACCTTGAATGCTCAATAGAGATAACAATCTCCCCCTTTGGCATTAGTATCAAAACTCGAATGTATATAGACAAGATTTTCTATATATACCTTATATCTCCGCCATATACATATACTTATCAAAATTTCAAAAATTCTCCCCCTTGGTGCATGCTCTCCGTAATATGTAGTATATATAGCATCTTTGTACTTATTTGGCATATGACATATACATTGCTTTCCCCCTTTTTGATAGTAATGCCAAATACAAAAATTAAGTAGTATACTCACATTTGGTCAAAAATATGCTAGTGGGTTTTCTTTACTGACTCCAAGAGGTTTTCCCATTCCTCTTTCAAGTTGGTGAGAGCAATATGTTCAAGACCGACTTGTGCATGCATGTCAAATATGTTCTCCAACACTGAAATCTCAGGTGTTGTAACAAGTTGCTTTGCTTTGACAATGTGTGCCTCAAATTTTTTTAGGTATGGTAAGAGTTTTGTCTATAACTCAGTGACTTGATCTGTTATGTGCTCTTCTTATTTATTTAAATCTTCTATTAACCGCTAGAGTTCCTGAACTCGATGAATGTGCTTTGAGAAAGAATTTAGCTCAGTTATAGTTGTAGTTGTACTGACTTTGATTTCTACTTCTTGTCCTTTTATCTTTTCACTGACTACAACAGTGAAGGTTGTTAGCTTGTGGTGACTGATCCGGAAAGTATTGTACACTTTTCCAGTGAATTTTTTTGAGGCTAACATACTTTCGATAATTTTTGGGCCAACATGTTGTAACTCATTCTAACCCTAAAGCGGAAAAATATTGTATAATATGGCTTAGGGATTTCATAATGTATGATTTTAGTACTTGCGGTGAAATTGAGCTGTAATGGATTATGGATTGTAATCAAGTTGTAATCACTGGATAATAATAATATTGGACTGGCTATTAGTGGACATAGCCTAGGGATTGGGTGAACCACGTTAAATCTTTGTGTATTGTGTTCTCTTCTATGTGGTTTATTATTTTTTGATATTGGTTATATTTGCATGTAATTGTTTTTCTGCCTTGTTAATCTTGGGCCGACATGTTGTAACTCATTCTAACCCTAAAGTGGAAAAATATTGTATAATATGGCTTAGGGTTAGGGATTTCATAATGTATGATTTTAGTACTTGCAGTGGAATTGAGCTATAAGGGATTACAGATTGTAATCAGGTTCTAATCACTGGATAATAATAATATTGGACTTGTTGTTGGTGGACGTAGCCTAGGGATTGAGTGAACCACATTAAATCTTTGTGTATTATGTTCTCTTCTATGTGGTTTATTATTTTTTGATATTGGTTATATTTGCATGTAATTTTTTTCTGCCTTGTTAATCCTAACAAAGGATTCTACAATACAGAGCTTGAGTAAAAAATGACAAATTAACTAGGTGATAGATTTTATCTCAGTTATTACCTCAGATAATTTAACCTTGTTTATTTCTACTTCATGTTTTCATGTAGTTGATGTAACAGTACCTCGACAAGATCAACTTGGTGACCTTTCTCCATAATTTTGTATGCCATGTCTACTGCGTTGTAGGGTACATTGTTGAGTCTGCTCGATTGAAATATCTTATACCCAATTACATGTGTTGTGAACTTAACTGTTGGGTCTCTGATTGTTGAAATCTTTAGTGCCTGACCATCCCATTGTGCTCCAGTGTTCTTATCAACATCAAGTTGTGATGAACTATAGAAGGCTTTTGCCTCGTTGGTTGAAGGGAGCCCAGTAACCCTACTAATCATTTTCTTAGTGACCTCTATCGGTTTATCCAGCCAAAATTTTCCATTGTGGTACCTACTCAATATGATTTTGATGCAATCAGTCTTAAATGATTGCAGATAGTATGTGATACATGATAACCTTAATTCTATAATCTTCTTGTATTCTGGTTTCAATTTTCCATATGTGCCATAGAGTAGTGAATGTGCTGCAACAGTTTCAAAGTCTCCTACTTCTCCAATTTTGCAATGAATATATGCTCTTACATCTTCTTTCAATAAAACCCTCTATGGTATGCTTGAGAAAGCACCCATTAAATATGTTTGTGTTGCAACCTTGGGATGTGGCTTGAACTTAGGCTCATTGAAATTTGCCCTTACAATTAGATTAACTGCTTCCTCAACACTTTGTGATTCGCTAGCAGATGATGTAGATGCCATAAATTGATTTAGGGTTTTGGCTAGCAGTAGGTAAATAAAGTGTTTGGTAGCAAATAAACTTACTCAAAATCACCAAAGAGTGATGTCAGTTTGATCTATAGTAGCCTTGAATTCTTCTGAAAATCTTTTAGCTCGAACTCTTCTCTGTGAAATCTTCACTCTTCAAAATCACAATGTAAAAATGAACTCTATTTCTATTGTATTTATAGACTTTT
This sequence comes from Chamaecyparis obtusa, assembly GCA_027943335.1. Taxonomy (NCBI): domain Eukaryota; kingdom Viridiplantae; phylum Streptophyta; class Pinopsida; order Cupressales; family Cupressaceae; genus Chamaecyparis; species Chamaecyparis obtusa. Next base: position 510,058 of record BSBK01009529.1, read on the forward strand.
TGATATTCCTACTCAAACTTTCATGCAATAAATGCTTGACCTAACTTTTTGTACGAAATAGCTGTTAGCTCAGTGACAACTAAAAATTGTATCCGCTCAGTTAACATAGGATTTCTTTGTCGATTTGCACTATTGTCCGGTTAACCTTGTATAGTGATTACCGAAAGGTAGCCAACTCTTGGTCTCTCTTTTACCGACTGTATAACTTTGTTAGCTCATAACACATAAACCATAATGCATCTTTATTTATGCTGATTTGGTATTTGTACATCATATATAAGGAACTATATGTAAAATGTTATCATTTTGAAATGTCAGTTCCATACATACCTATATCACCTTAAGTGGAGGTATCGATGTCACCCAATCCAGTGGATGAGGTTTCATCGACAGCATTACTTAACTCAACATTCTCATTAGATGCCTTCTTCCACATAGTATTCCTTAACTTCACGATATCTACAATAGTATATCCACTCTGAAATACATGGTTTTCATCTATTGCTCGGTCTCTGCAGTTCTTGCTTAAATGACCAACTCTATGACAGTGCATACATGCTATTCTAGTGCTTGTCCAGCTTCTTGATTGTCCAATCCGACTCTATCTATAACAATTTTTTGTAATGTGCCCATATCTACCACAAGCAGTATAGTTAACCCAAATGTTATAATCCCAAACATAAGAATTACCATGTCTCTTCAGTTGATAAGGCTTTCACTATGTTTTCTGCTTAGGAGTCCATACTTGCTTCATCTTAGCCTTACACTCTCATGTAGTGTGTCCATGTTTAATACAAGTATAGCATATTTTCTCCATAGTAGTATTGTTAGAAATACCAATCTGTTTAGCTCTACACTCATAAGCTGGATGTCCAAACTTACCATAGTAATAAAAATATCCATTAAACTTAGGAGTGGCAGGAGGTTTACCTTATGCTTTGCTTCTACACAAATTAGATGTATGTCCCAGTTTTCCATAGTGATAACATGCCAATGCTTTAGGTTTTTGATTTTGATTGTTGTTGACTTTTTCACCTTGATGTGATGATTCTCCTTCGCTAGTGTAGCCTATACCATCTCTACTCCCAAATCTTCTTTGATTAGTTAGAAAGTCATCAATCTTCTTAGAACTATCCTCAGCCAATTTCATCATCTCATTGTGTTGCTGTTGATTTTTCACTTCATTCCTCAGCTTCTCATTCTCCTCTCTAAGTCTTGCAAGATCTTCTAGTCTTCTTGACAATTCTCCATTCACTCAGTCTACTTCTTGATTCACAGTCATCATTTGATTAGATACTTGTAAGTGACAATCAATTAGTCTCTATATTTCATTCTCTTTAGCTTGAAGTTGTTTAGTCATCTATCTTCGGTCATCAATAGCCAAATTCCTTTCTTGCTCAGCTTGTCTAGCATTGTTCATTGTTTCTACCATTCTCACCATCTGAGATTCTTGACCGATTTGTAGTTCTTTCACTTGATCAGTTAAATGTTGATTCTCTTTAGACAAATCAGTGATTATATTTTCAAATTCATCAGAGATGCTTCCAGAACTAGATCCAATATGCTTAAACATTTCATCAATAGATTCTTCATGGTAACCAATCTCATTTTGTAGAATAGTAGGTTCTTCCTTTCAACTAGTAATTTCTTTAGTCCTTCCTTAGCTTGCTTGTACTATTAAATAAACATCTACATTTGTATCTTCTGATTCTCAATAGTCTTATCAAGCTTATATCTCTCCATGGCTTAGATATTTACCCTTCAGTGGTTAAACTGTTCAACAAGAGAACTGAGATCTGATACCAATTGTTGGAATTAGGAGAGATAGGTACTGAGAGGGGAGGGGTGAATTAGTGCCTTCAAAACTTTACTTGTAAACCTTTCAGATCTATGATTGTAAATAGTGATAACCTTTTCAAAATAGCTTGTGTCTAATTGCATGAATCAATCATTCATTTAACTTAAGAAATTAAACAACATGAAATCAAATAGCAATCACATAACACAAGTTTTTTGGTAACACAGAAACCCTTGTTAGAAGGTAAAAATTGCAGTGGGGATGACACCCATAAATTCTTCACTATTGTAGATAGAAAAGGTTTGCCTGTTAGGGCTACAAGTTTTGATCACTTCTGGTGATCTTACCCTATTAGGAATAACATATTAGATCAGCTAGATCTACCTAGTTATAGGATTTTAACAACACAAATGAAGTGTGCACTCGGTTAAGAGATTTACATAAGACTATTAAGTCTACTCTATTAAGAGATTTTATCCAAAACTCTATTACAATTGTTAAAAAGCAATAGGAAATTATCTACTAATTGAAAACTCAATTGTTTGATATAGATCTATAAGTTCTGACAAAATATCACCTTGATTATGATGAATATCTGCTCTAAATTTGCTCGGTAGCCTTTTTTGATTCTACTTAATCTGATATCTTCTGCAATCTTCTCTGTTAACTCATAGACTTGAAGTTAGGAAAATGCTTCAAGTTCTCCTTGATTCATCTATCTATTCTTGTATTAGTTCACACCAAAAATGATGTAAACATACATTTATATAGCGATCTGCTTTTTCCACTTTAACAAAAATTTGGTTACACAACATAGTCATAACCCTAAGATCTACGGTGTACAAAAATGACCTAGATTAGACTATTACATAAGATATACATTGCATTTAATGAATATCATAACATTAAATATTCCTCAATCTTGGTAAAATGTTTTTTGATATGTTGTAACCATTTGCATAGAAGAATGTGCCATTTCAGATTACTATGTTATTTTTTGTGATCCTTGGTAAACACTATATAAACTACTCAGTGTATACTATAACACTAGATGTTTACTATCTGTCAGTGTCGGTGTCTGTTGGTGCTTAGTAAACTATCTGATTCTCAGTGTGTAAGCTTTATCAACTAGTCTGTCTTGCTTCTAGTTACCGATTTGCTCAATATAAGTGACTGACCGATATCTTTGATAACCTTTGATACTAATGACAACCTTGAATACTCAATAGAGATAACACTCCTCTCCTGATTCTTCATCTAATATTCCATCTCTAGCATAGTAGCATTCCTTTGTATACTTAGGCTTGTAGTTATTGTTGAACTTTTTAATTCTTGTAGGACACTTAGATGCAAAGTGACCAATCTTATTACATGAAAAGCATTTGAATGGTAATTGACCTTCATATTTTCCTTTTCCTTTCTTTTCTCTTTTAGCAATCATAGCATTAAAATCATCTAGTGTTTTCTCTACATCATCATCATCAAAATTACCAGAGGTGTTTACAAATTTCTTACCATGGACCAAAGCTTTGAAGGCTGTTTCACTTTTAGGTTCTGTCTTCAATCTTGATATCTCAAAAGCTAAAATTTTACTGATCAAGGTTTCTCTTTTGAAATTTGATGTAAGTTGCATGGTCTCATCAAGTATGTTGATCTTGTTTTCATACTCTGCTATGAGAGTGGTCATCAATTTATCCATAATGTCTTCTTTCGAGATCTCTCCACCATTGTTCTCGATTCCTGCAACTACTTCATTAATCCTTAGGTTGTAAGCTCTGATGTTCTCTTCAGGTAGCATCTCTAAAGCATTGTATCTTTTCTTCCAAGTTTTTCTGTGTGCATCCTTTTCTTGTTTATCTCCTTCAAACATGTCTTCTAGGTGCTTCTATATCTTGTAGGTTGTGTCTATTTTATTTATCTTAGAAAAATCACTATTAGATAGGGCACTGATAAGGGCTTCTTTTTCTATTGCATTCTAATGGAAAAAATCTTTCTGCTTGCTTGTAACATCATCCTTTGCAAGATCTTCTAGAGAGGGGATCTCAATTTCCTTGATAGCCACTTCAAAAACTTCAAAAGCAATGCACAACAAATGTGTCATCATCTTGTTCTTCCAATCAAGATAATTCTCTCCATCAAACTTAGGACCATCTTTTCTAAAGAATGCCATCTGATCAACCTCAAGCTGTTAAAATTTTTCTCCGAGGCACTTGGCTCTGATACCAATTGTCAGGAATAGTCCCAAGAGATAACTGAGAGGGGGGGGAGAATCAATTATCTACAAGTTTCAATTCTTTATCCAATTAAGTATTCTTAAACATAAAACATAACATAATGAAAGAACACTTGAACACAACACCAATATTTTGGTTACGGGAAAACCAAAATAGGTAAAAACCCTGGTGGGAATTGACACCCACTAATAATCTATACTAGTGTTTTATGATCCTTGCTAGAAGATCCTTAACCCTATTAGGAGTTTCTTTACAATGTATTTAGTATAGTAGACATGGTGAACTATGCTTTGACCTGTTGTCTAGATCAGTTCCAATCTATAGCACAAATACTTTACTTGGTCACATAGACCTTCTTATGGCTCAACACTTCACACAATCTACTTTGCTCTTTTCAATCAGCTTTGAACCACACCTTAGCAATCACAAATGACTGCCTATAAATATCTTTCCACTAAATGATATAATCAAGTCGGCCTATTAGAACCACCTTGAAATCATATTAGAGAAACCATAACATACTCCAATAATAATTATGTCAGCTCCTCTAAGCATGCAACACATTCTGTGACCTGTCCAATAATAATAAATGTAGACACACGCTACACATTGTCAGCTCTACCAAATTAACTAAAACTTTCTCCTCAAGCTGAATTACATCATGCACTCTTAACCAAACATTACTAACTCTTCTCCAAGCATTAATACAAGGTTGCATACCGAAATGATAGGCGCAAGTCCTGAACCAATATAATCTCTGTCGGCTCTTCTGAATAAACACAGGAAACTGCTACTGCTGAATAGCGACTACATAACTTCACTTATACTAATCATCAGACTCTGCATCCATGAATGTAACATCACTAACATGTCTCCATCACATATCCAAACATGCAAGGCTCCATGATAATTGTATGAACAATCATTCACCGAACACTGTCTATAACTCTATCAGGAACACTACTGACACAAGCTGCTATATAACTATCTGTACTAATAGTTAACCTCTACATCCATGATATCATGTTGATAACATGTTCATCTTGTATATACCAAAATCTTACTGCATAAGACTTCCATGTATTATACTTACCATATGTTGTCATCAATGACAAACATACAGTCAGCAGTGGCTTGCTGGAAAATCTCCAATAGTTTTTAGAAGGAAAAGGAGGAGAAGAAAATGATGGAAGGATTCAATGAATTTGACCTAAACCTAAGATCTATGGAAGATATTAAGTGGAAAAAGATTAATCTACCTGATCAAGGAGGTATAAGGATGACCTAATTGTGAGGTTATGGAGAGTGTGGAAGAGGTTGATATTATTTACTAATGAATCTAAGCAAAAGTCTAAGAAGAGCTATGAAGAGCTGAACAAAGTTGAGGTGATTGCTTGAAGAGATTTTTGAGCAGACTAGAGATGGAGATGGAAATGAAGGTCAATCAGTAAATCAACATATGAGAGAATTGGATATATATTTGGAAATTGAGTTGTATATTTCAGATTAGAACCTACCATTATTTTCTAACCATTGTTTCAGTCAATATCCTTTAATCAAGGTTGACGTAATAGGCATTGTGTAAATCCTTTAATCAAGGTGACATTCTAATGGAATGTTCTTAAGACCTCTAACCAAGTCACTCTTAACAAGGTGATTAAATCCTTTAATAGGGTCACACCTAACAGTGTATGTTGTAAACCTTTAACAAGGTTGGCTTCTCATAGAGCTTACTTTAGAATAGTGAAAATTAGTAGCATGTTACTGGCAGTTTTTCCCAAATTGGGTTTCCACATTAAATCCTAGTGTTATACTTGTGTGAATTTTATTTGATGTGAATGTTGGTGAAAGTTTTATATTCTGCAAGTTGATTACTTTTGGACAGTGGACTGCAAGTTTTATGTTACTGATCTATTTTATAAATACCAAGTGAATTGCTCATTAGATATAATCTTGTTGAAGAGCTTGAAATTTGAATTGGTACATCTGGACCTGAGGATAACTAATTCCCCCCCACCCTCTCAGTTATTCTAAAATTATTCTAACACCAAGTTCTCTAAAACTTGATCAATAAATGGAAGTGGGAATTGGTCCTTTTTAGTTGCAACATTCAACTCTCTATAGTCTATACAGATTCTCCATTTTCCTCCCTTCTTAGGGACTAGTACAAGTGGTGACACCCACTGAGTATTAGAAATTGGATATATGAATTTAAAAGTTTCATGAGTTTTGTTTTGACTATGTCCCTTAGAGTAGGATTGATCCATCTTTGAGGCTACCTAACTGGTTTGTAATCTTTACTAATATAGATTATGTGAGTATAAAGATTTGGATATATGCCCTTCATATCACTATAGTCCCATGAAAAATATTGTTGGTGAGTCTTAAGTAATTTGATCATGGATTATTATTGTGACTCAGTTAGACTCTTATTTATGCTAAGATTTTTCCCTCGAGCAAATTCAAGTTGTGTCGTTAGCTCCACCATAGAAACTTCATTCAAATTTTTTGATGTTAGGAATGGGAACACTGGGGGGGGGGGGGTGAATTAGTGTTCTATATATTATTTCTTTTTCTGATATCTTGAACTTTAACTTAATTTCTTAAGTACTGAAATGAATATCAATGCAAGTAAGATAAACAACCATAACACAACACAAAATATGATTACGGGGAAACTCAAATAGGTAAAAACCTCGGTGGGAATTGACACCCACTAAGAACTGCACTAGTTTTTTATGATCCATGTTAGAAAATTTTACTGTATGCACACTAAAATGGTCGCCTAGACTTTGGGCCCCCATTCATCAATTTATCAATTTCCTGAATTAATGTTTTGCAATATTTTCAATTCAAATCAATTTCCTTGATTAAATCATAATTAATTTAATTATTTTAATATTTCCTAAGGTTTGATCATTTTATCCTAAGTTTTATTTAATTAAGAGAACATGCTCCCTTTTAATTAAATAAAAATTCCTTTTAATTAAATAAGCAATCTTTTAATTAAATAATAAAATCACTTTATCCTAAGGCACATTTAATTAAAAGAACAAATCTCTTTTAAATAAATAAAACATCTTTTAATTACATAATGGAAATCACTTTGCTAAAAATAATAAATAAATAATAAAATAAAAATAAAAAGACTTTTGTCTACACATTGAATGCACACTTTCCAAGATGAGTGGAATCTCCTTTTGCCTTGTAATCTCTTCCACACATCTTTTTTCCTCTTGAGAATCTTGAGCACATGGATAAACCAAGATTTAATCTCCACCATTGCTCATTTCTATTTGCTTCTTAATCTTGATCGTCCATTCATTTCTAAAATCCTTTATAAGGATCCCTCTCCTTTTCATTTTTATGCATGGAGATTTTAGAGATAGAAGATTTTTGTATTGTTATGCTGCAGGTTTACAGAGCGATTTTGGAGAAGATTCTTGGGCACTTGAACTTGGATATTGAAACTTCTCTTTTCTTGTCTTCTTCTCTCATGCTCCATGGCAATCCATTTAGATTAATATTGCACTTGCATATTAGATTAGATTCATATTTCCTTTCATAGAATAATCTTGCATAAACATTTCCTTTCATAGATTAGTTTGCTTTCATGCATTGTTATCATATAGAATAGCTTTCATTTTCATTTTCATGCATACTTGATGATCATGGAGACTAGCATTCTTGCTTTTCCTCTTTGAATCTCTCATTTTATGGTGTACTTGCATGGGCACGAACTAGGTCTAATTTGAGGGCCTCCATTACAAACCCTTGCACTCCATGGATAGAGAGCTATGAGCCACCATTTGAGACCTCATTCTTGGGCAATCTTGGATTTAATGACTCATAGAAGTGTGTCAACATTTTAGCACACATTTTTGGCACCCACTATGGGAACACTGAGAGGGGGGGGGGGGTGAATCAGTGTTCTATATATTATTTCTTTTTTCTGATATCTTGAACTTTAACTTAATTTCTAAAGTACTGAAATGAATATCAATGCAAGTAAGATAAATAATCATAACACATAACACAAAATATGATTATGGGGAAACCCAAATAGGTAAAAACCCCGATGGGAATTGACACCCACTAAGAACTGTACTAGTTTTTTATGATCCCTGTTAGAAGATCTTACAACCCTGTTAGGAGTTGATCTTTACAATAGTTTTAGTACAGTGACTTGGTCAAGGGTCAGACCCTGTTAGGATTCTTTTACAATAACCCTATTAGGGGTAGGGACACACTATCCTAGAGCTCACTGCTCAAGTGGTGAAGGCTACAACCTTTTGGATCTCAGATACACACTATATCTACAAGGTGAATTGCTATTGTGATACCACTTGTCTGATCAGTTCCTTTGGTGCACTGATGCTTTAACCTCTTGTAAAGATCTACAACATTCTAACCACTCTTTGCATACTTATTCTCTGCTAGTATCAACTTTATATCTCATCCTCTCTCTAATTACAAAGGTACGTGTCTTATTTAGATGCGCTAACAAAACTATTCACTAGGTCGGCCTTCAACCTATTACATACACCGCTTCCAAATGAATTGGCTCAAGCATGTTTACAATAAATGATATTAACATGTCTATAACCTAAATACAATAGGGTCATAGCCTTTACAAAACAATATTATAAGTGCTAACCAAAATACCAACAGTCAGCTCTATGCTTTGTTCTGTTCTGCCGCTCACTGTCTACGTCACTTCATCTTGCTATAACTTGTTCATAATAGATCATATGATCATGCACTCTTATAATTAGCATGATTACATACACATAAGATTATCTTTAAGGGCACATTCCATAACATGGTCATATGCATGTGTGTTGATGCTCTATTCATCTGGTACTCTGCTAATTGTCCAGTCTTCCATACTTAGCCATTTTCCTGATCTTCTAAGGAATGCGCTGACTCCAAAACTTCATATGACTTTGTTTCCATAATGAAAACACTAAATCATAATAGTATAGTCAACATTCCAACAATCTCCCCCTTTTTCATTAATAGAAACAAAGGAATATGGTAAAGTTACTAACTATATCTTACACAAAAATTATCTAACATATACTCTATCTTATATCTCCCTTTTTATTATATACTCTGCTCCTTTTTACATCATATATGTTGCTCCATATTCTTCCTTCTACTATATAATCTACTCCCCCTTTGACATTAATGACAAAGGTGCTCAAAAAAGTGTATTTACAAGTACTTACACAGTGAGTACATCCGAATATGCAATCTTCAAGTTCTGGATCTCTTGCTGCCAAAATGCTTTCAGTGCATTTACAGTCTGAAGATGGGTGCACAAAGCATATGTCAAATTTTCCATCTTCTCCAAATCTAAACTCGAACCTTGATCATATGTCACCATTGTGGCATCAATCTCCTTGATATTCTGATTTAACACATCCAATGAGGGTGCAAGAGCATTTCTTAGTTGAGTTTGCCTTGCCCTTATCTTAGCCATTTCTTTTTTTATCTTCTCTATCTTATCCACTTGTCCTTGGTAAACATTGTTACACATACTTATATCTGTGGAGGGATCTTCCAAAGATTTCCTTACTACATCTATCATAGCTTCTTCTTCCTAAATTTTCTTGTAAAAGTTTGTAGTCAGTTTGTCTTGGTTCATACAATCTGCTATTATCTTTCTTCCCTTAGATGCAAAATCCTTCAGCATAACTTGACCAACCTCTAGTTAGCTAAGGTCAAGTGTGAAGTTTCCTATTAATTCTCTTAGCCTCTTTTGGAGATACTTTTCTTCAGCAACCTTGGTTGTTGATTCTTCTAGGCAAGAGAAGTTTGCCTTGAAACTTGTCAGGATGTACTGACATCATCCACTGAATGAAATTTTGTGACTTTCTTTTCCTCTGGCAGAAAACTATTGAGAATGTTGACTGACTCAACAAACAATGAATTTCTCATCACTTGCTTTTCCTTTGCATTTTCCATTGCAAGCACATTGATTTTAATTAGGTCTTCTTCTCCCCATGAGTATAAACTTGTTGTGTCAGGAGTCAAGCTTGACAATAATGATATTGATGGCATAGGAGTGAGAGGTTTGTTGTCCATCACCTCTGTCATTACCTTTATGGGAATTTCAAAAGAGGGCTCATCTATTGGTTCATTTTCCTTTTTCTCTTCTTTTTCATTTCTAGTTATATCTTCAATGTGCACTTCCTCTTGATGCTTAGGTGAATTATCACCGCATAAAGTTTCTACTTCCTCAGTTCTCACAAATGCTTCTTCAAACTTATCCAAGTCCTTGTCTGTGGCTGCCATAGATATCTCAACATTATCTATCATAATTGTGTCTTCCTTGGCTTCAGGCATAGGCACAAAATATTGTGGACCTATCATAGGTGCATTTAGAGTTTTAGTTTCTTTTACTTGCTCAATGGGAACTTGGTTTATAGGCACTGATGTTGGATGCATGTGTTGTTCCAAAAACACCTTCTCAAAGGCTTTTTTAGTCTCATTAGCTATCAACTCATAATCCTTATTCATGATGTGCAAAGTTCTCATCTTGGTTCTAAGGTGTGGCTTTACCAAGTCCATTAACAAAGTCTTATCTTCAACTGAGAAAACTGGTAAGTTATCATCTAGTGTTTTTTCTCTTATTATAAAGTCTTCTTCAGTAGCTTGTCTTTTCAATGTGTCCAAGATGTCCCAAACTTTGTCTGGAATGACTGTCTTTAGTTCTAGAATAGTCTTCTTAAATTTGATCATATTCTTGATCAACATATCATGAATCTTAGATTTGTCAATCTTATGATATCTATCATAAAACTTGGCTATCTGATCAGTTCTTCCTTCATCTACTATCCTTGATTTCAATACTTGCAGATTTGGTAGGAATCCTACCTCAGGAGGTGGTTGAACATTTCTACCTCAGCTTCTTGTGGATCTTGAGGATGGATGCCTTGCGCTGGACTCCTTCTTCCTCTTAGGCATCTTTCTATACATAGGAGGTGGTGTGGACTCCAAATCAATTGTATCTATGGGCGTAGGGGTGTTTTCTTCCATCTTTACCTTCTTTGCCTTGGGGTCATCAGACATCTCTATTTTAGCTTCAAAAGAGGGTGCGCTCTCAAGTTGCATTTCAATCTTGACTTTCCTTGCCTTATCTAGGTTAGCTTGTATCACACCATGAATCTTTAATATATTAGAGGTGACATTAGAGGCTTTCCTCTTGGTCACAACACTATTCAAGACTACATCTACCAGTTTCTTGACATCCTTACCTATAGGAATAATGGCACCTATCTTAGGAAGACCAGTCATCTCATGAATGAGATCAATGGTTATTCTAACTAGGACTTCTCCTATCTAGAATAGGTCATCATGTATTCTTCTCAAAAGAATCTTGATCCATTTAGATTCATAAAACTCATTAGCAGTCACATATTCAACAATAGGGTTGTTTTCTAGGTGTGCGTACTCATCTGTGAATGTTTTGTCTAGATTCATCATTTTCTGTAGATGCACCCTAATTCTGTCTACTCCAACAAGGTCCTTCTTACAATAGATGTATACGTGTATGTCTTCTATGTGCATAACACCCATTGGAGTCCTAGAGAAGGCTCCTTCTAGGTCATCTAGGACTGAATTAAAGGGATGTTTCTTAAAAACATATCTTTTCCTTTTAGCAACATCAAATACAATAGGAGTGGCCATAACTTATTTGGTCATGGTTAAATAGGTTTGCAAATGGATTCTGAATAGTCACATCTGGACAAGGGTTTCGTAACCAACTTTCTAACTTCTTCACAGATAAACTTCAACTCTTAACTACTAGATCTCCTATGCTCTAAAGGCTCAAATTCAAATGTAAATGTGTGGATAAAGTATCTTCGATGAATATGAAAAAAAAATTATGTCATTAATGCTTGTCACGTAAACATAGAATCCCACAGAGAATTCCAAACTTCCTTTCTACTATAGATTAGGCAGTGCACTCTTGCATACTTCAATGACTAGTCTCCAAATAGTTATATGCAAAGTCGCATACTCTAAGAGTGAGTATACTAGCTGCCCAGGGGTCTAGAGCTAATCTAGCTCCCCCTATGACCATAATGGTCATTTAACCATAAATAGGAGTTGCGTCCATTTCAGATGCATCCTCAACTATTTCACCAACATTATCTAACTTTTCTTCCTTCCAAATCATGCTCGCATCTTCTGTAGCTTACACAAACTTGACTTATCCCGCTTTATCCAATATTGATCCTTCTGACTTTTTAGGGCTTTCTTGTCTTTGCACTTTTGATCTATAGAACCTCGAGATGTGTCTAGCCTTGTTGCATGAGTGACAAATAATTGGAGACCTTATATTCCTCAATGCATTGATGTGGGTTACCATCTTACACTGTCTAGCTATGTGACCATTATAATTACATATCTAACATGTAGTGTTCTGAGGACTTCTAACATTTTATTGTGGATGACTTCTTTGATTTTTCTGAGTCTGATTTCTTTGATTTGATCTACATGTCATAGCTCTATGACCAAACTTATTGCATGAATAACAATAACCATTCCAAGGTCTTACCTCTTTACAATCTCTTGCTATATGTCCATGATTGCTACAGGCATAACAAGTTTTATTTACTATCTTGCGCTCATCTTTAGATGGTTCTATATTAGCTTTAGTCTGATTTCCAATCCTCTTAGCTTTTGTAGATCCTTTTGATGCTTTCATTCTTCCTCGCATATCATCAATCTAAACTTGGGCTTCATTGAATCCAATACCACTGGTATCTCCTTTAATATTTTGTGCATACAACTATGACTCTATTAGATCCTTGCTTGTGTGTAGCTTGTTAATGTGATTCTTTGCTTCTGTCAATTTTGATTCTACTTTCATCTTGATGTTTTCTAGCTCCAAGATTTTCATGTTTTCTTGCCTTAGTTCTTCATCCAATTGTTTGTTTTCTTTGACTTGTTCTTCATAAGCTTCTTGATTGTTGAATAGATTTTCATCCAACTCTTTAATTTGATCCTTTAGAGATGAGTTTTCCTCATTCATATTTTTAACCATTTTTCCCAAAGCACTTGTGGAATAATCTTTCAAGTCTTTTTTTAGTTTCTTGATGATTACTTGACAACTACTAACCTTATCTTTTAGTTCTTCATTTTCTTTTACAGATCTGTCAAGATCTTTAAGAGATGCTTCAAGATCCTTCTTCAGATGTTTCACTTCTCCTATATCCATGATCTCCTCAAGTGGTTAAACTTTTTCTTTAAAGGACTAGATCTTTGATACCAATTGTTAGGAATGGGAACACTGAGGGGGGGGGGGGGGGGGGTGAATCAGTGTTCTATATATTATTTCTTTTTCTGATATCTTGAACTTTAACTTAATTTCTTAAGTACTTAAATGAATATCAATGCAAGTAAGATAAACAACCATAACACATAACAAAAAATATGATTATAGGGAAACCCAAATAGGTAAAAACCCTAGTGGGAATTGACACCCACTAAGAACTGCACTAGTGTTTTATGATCCCTGTTAGAAGATCTTACAACCTTGTTAGGAGTTGATCTTTACAATGCTTTTAGTACAGTGACCTGGTCAAGGGTCAGACCTTGTTAGGATTCTTTTAAAATAACCCTGTTAGGGGTGGGTACACACTTTCCTAGAGCTCACTACTCAAGTGGTGAAGTCTACAAGCTTCTGGATCTTAGATACACACTATATCTACAAGGTGAACTATTGTTGTGACACTGATTGTCTGACTAGTTCCTTTGGTATGCTGATGCTTTAACCTCTTGTAAAGCTCCATATCATTCTAATTACTCTTTGCATACTTCTGCTCTACTACTATCAACTCTATATCTCATCCTCTCTCTAATTACAAAGGTGCATGTCTTACTTATATGTGCTAACAAAACTATTCACTAGGTCGGCCTTCAACCTATTACATACATCGCTCCCAAATGAATTGGCTCAAGCATGTATAAAATCAATGATATTAACATGTCTATAAACTAAATACAATAGGTGCATATCATTTACAAAACAATATTATAAGCGCTAACCAAAATACCAATAGTCAGCTCTATGCTCTATTCTATTTTTCTGCTCACTGTATGTGTCACGTCATCTGGTTGTAACTTGTTCATACTAGCTCATATTATCATGCACTCTTAGAATTAGCATTATTACATACTCAAAAGATTATCTTCAAGGGTGCATTCCATAACATGGTCATACACATGTGCACTGATGCTTTGTTCACTTGGTACTCTTCTAATTGTCTAGTCTTCCATACTTAGCCATTTTCCTGATCTTCTAAGTAATGCACTGACTCCAAAACTTCATATGAATTTTTTGCCATAATGACAACACTAAATCATAAAAATATAGTCAACTTTCCAATATTTGACCAAACTTCATGTGGCCACACAGTGTGTAGCCAATTCGTGGCTGTAGGAAAGTGTGGTGAAGAACATGATGGAAGGATGGTCTATAAGAGACTTGGATTTGTAACGAAGATTTTAAGGGTTACACCATAGTTATTTTGAATGATGGTAGGTAGGACATCATCTTCCTCTTGTGTAGAAATAAATGGTTCCCTTTCTATCATCATTAGTTGTCTAACAAAATTAAGCTCAGCTTCCACACCTCCCCCTATCTTTGGCCATAAGTCCTGATTGTCATCTAATTGGGGTTGTACAAGAGAGTATAATGTAAATTTCTTGGTTGAGAGACCATCAAATATATTCATGTTCCCTAACCTACAAGCTATGAAATTTTATGGTGTGGCAAGCCAAGGTCTCCCTAAGATGATTGGATAACCTCTAAAGGTTTCTTTAGGTGACAAAATTACAAATTCAGTAGGGTATTCCCAAGAATTAGGAGTAATAACTATGTCTTTTATCATGTCATCAGGTTTAAATATGGAGCTATATGCAATCTCTAGGATTGTAGGAGTGGATCTTATGTTTTAAATATCAAGCTATAACATGATATCTTTGGTCATGAAATTTATGGTTGCTCCTAAATAAACTAAGACATTCATCACTTTGACCTTGTTGATAATAATTGTTACTACTGGACTACTTGGGTCAAAATATTTATGGACATTGACCTTATCAAGCATTAAATTAGATAACTAACCTAAGACATGGACAATTTTAGGATCTTTCTTCTTTCTTCCTAGCTTCTTCAAACTATTAGGAAAAATAGGCCACAATACAACTCAGAGGGGGGTGAATCAGTTGTATGACAAAATATTAAACTTTAAACTTTGAATAGCAACAATATCAAATCCAATGAACACAATGAATGCCAACACAATAAAATAATATTTTGGTGTTGGGGAAACCCTGTTAAAGGTAAAAACCCTAGTGGGAATTAGCACCCATAAATGATGTATTGAGAGTGTAGTATCCTTGTTAGAAGATCTAGCCCTATTAGGAGCTGATTAAAGCATTATAGTACATAGTCCTTGTTAGAGGACAGACCCTGTTAGGAGTCAAGAAAAGAGGGGTAGGCTCACTGCCCAAAGAAGCTTAAGTCCACCTTCAAAACAAACTATTCGCAACACAAGTGTAAATGAGGAAATACACAATCCTTGTGAACTGTCTTTTCTTCATCAGTTCCAATGAAGTACATCCAATTCTCTACTATACATCCAGTAGGTACAAGCTTGCAACTTTCACAATCCTCTATGATATTACATACAACTCATCCATATATTTTCCAAAGAAAATATCTTACATATATACCCTATTACAATTTACATGATCAGGTCAGCCGATTAAGCTCTCCTAATATAAAAATAATTACATAAACCCTTACTAAGATATACACGGTATCTAAAACAAGTATATAATGATTGCATTATAAAAATTAAGGACTGACATCATTAATTTACATTTACCATCCAAAATGCATGCTACATCTCTGAATCGGCTCCCAAATAAGTCTTCTTTAGAACACATGCCACAAATGACATCATCTTTACCAAAACACCTATAAGTCAGCCAATATGCAACATTACATGATGCGATCTTGGATATAAGATCACAAAATCCTCTTGAACTCTCATCTGACTTCGCATGATCTGAAACATCCATACAGTGTCTGTACACTATAATAACTAGCTTGTTCTCTTCACAAAAACATATGTTAACAAAATAGTAATGAAAACAATAGTAGCTCCAACATCACTCAACGTAGTGATTAAATGTATCAACAATCTCCCTAATTCATTAGAAATATCCAACAATCTCCCCCTTTGGCATTGATGTAAACATGTGGGAAAATCCATTAACCCAAAGTTTTATCAATGCAAAGTTCTATAATCAAACATTACTCTCATAGTACACCTCCATACAATCTCCCCATATAGTAGGGATTTTCTCATAGTAAATCTACCCCTTTGACAATAATGGAAAATGGTGCCATGAGTCATCAACAGTTATTCACAACTTCCTTCAACAATCACTCCCCTGAGGAGTAGATCCCTACATCAAGTCTAGAATATGACAAGGATTTGATACCAATTGTTAAGAATAACATTCCACAATACAACTTAGAGGGGGGGTGAATCAGTTGCATGATAGAATATTAAACATTAAATTTAGAATAGAAGCAATATCAAATCCAATTAACATAATGAATGCCAACACAATAACACAATATTTTGGTGTCGGGGAAACCTTGTTAAAGGTAAAAATTCCAGTGGGAATTAGCACCCACAAATGATGTACTAAGAGTATAGTATCCTTGTTAGAAGATCTAGCCCTATTAGGAGTTGATTAAAGCATTAAAGTACATAGTCCTTGTTAGAAGACATACCCTATTAGGATTCAAGAAAAGAGGTGTAGGATAACTTCCTAGGCTTACTGCCCAAAGAAGGTTAAGTCCACCTTCAGAACACATTGTTCACAACACAAGTGTATGCTTGAATGGGGATCTTGAAGAAGAAGTGTATATAGAACAACCTGATGGATTTCCTCTATATGAAGATGGAGACATGGTATGCAAGTTGAAGGCATTATATGGACTGAAGCAAACTACAAGAGGTTGGTATGCAAGGTTAGATAGATACTTACTTCTCCTTGGATTTAGAAAAGGTAATGTTGATAGTAATTTATATTTGAGAACTAGTGAAGATGGAATTTTGATAATAGAAGTCTTTTTAATGATATTATATTTGGAGGAAATGATGAATTATATAAGAAGTTTTCTAAAGAGATGGAAAATGAATTTGAGATGTCCATGATAAGTGAAATGAAATTATTTCTAGGAATGCAAATAATTCAGAACAAGAATGGCATTTTTATTTCTTGAACTAAGTATCTTAAAGAAATTTTAAAGAAGTTTGGAATGGAAGATTGTAAACTAGTTGGTACACCCATGGTGACTAGTAATAAACTATCAAGTAATGATGAGACTCAGTGTGTTTTTCAAACCAAGTACAAATTAATGGTTGGTGGATTACAATATCTGACTCACACCAGACCAGATATTGCTAATGTTGTTGGAATTGTGGCTAGATATCAGGCATAACCAAAAGAGACACACCTAGCTATTGTAAAAAGAATATTTAGATATTTGAAAGGGACAATTGAATATGGCTTATGGTATGATAGGAATGGTATCTTTGAATGTCATGCTTATATTTATGCTGATTGGGTAGGAAATATTGATGACAGGAAAAATACTAGTGGTGGTGCATTTTTCCTTGGGAAAAAGTTGGTTTCATGGCTAAGCAAGAAGCAAGATTGTATAGCTCAATCTACTGTGGAATTAGAGTATGTTGCTATGGCTATTAACTGCACTCAAATTATTTGGATGAAATAAATACTGAAAGACATTGGAATAGCTTTTGTTGAGCTAGTGGTTATCCATTGTGATAACACCAGTATAGTAAATATGTCAAAGAATCCAATTATGCATTCTAAAACTAAACATATCTCTATCAAGTATCACTTCTTGAGAGACAAGGTGGTAGAAAAGGAAATAAAGTTGGAGTATATTTTAGCACAAAGGAGAAAATTGCAGACATCTTTACAAATATTTTTCCAAAAGATACCTTTGAATATCTTAGAGGTATGCTTGGGGTTCAAGCCCCTCCCAGTCAGAATTAAATGATGTAGGGATGCATTGGTCCAAAGGTTTTAGAGCCTTATCATATCCTAGACTTGATGTAGGGATCTACTCCTCAGGGGGAGTGATCATTGAAGGAAGTTGTGAATAACTGTTGATGACTCATGGCACCATTTTCCATTATTGTCAAAGGGGGAGAGTTGCTATGAGAAAATCCCTACTATATGGGGAGATTGTATGGAGGTGTACTATGAGGGTAATGTTTGATTACATAACTTTGGATTGATAAAAATTTGGGTTAATGGATTTTACCATATGTTGGCATCAATGACAAAACACTAATGACAACAACAATAGCTCTAACATCACTCAACGTAGTGATTGAATGTATCAATAGTCTCCCCAATGCATTAGCAATATCCAACACAAACAACCTTCCCTAATTGCCTTGGTGTAGATAGGTACTTCCTTAATAGCCTTTAACAAGGGTATCTTAACACAAATGTGTTTTAACTGATCAATAAGATCAGTAGTAGAATCATTTTGAACTTTTGGTATCTCCTAGTCAAGTCTCTGAGGAAATGGAGGAGACTTGAGTAATTGATTTTTTTTTATTGAACTTTGTTGAATAAGAGGTTCAACTAGTTCTTCTTGGGCTATCTCACTGGGGACACTTCTGTGATAATATGTGCAAATGGTGCTTGTAGGGTAGTGCCTAACCTCAAATGAATATCATTGATATTTATGGCATACTGTTGGCTAACAGATTTGTCTTCTTCAAAAAAATTTCACAAATAACTCCCAAATTCCTCAAAATGGAAGACAAAATGAAAACCAATAGTTGAGTCACTTGCAATGGTGTTATGCAAGTGCTCTCTAAATTTTAATATGAAGGTACAACTCCCTTCTTTATATTTGCAATGAATTAAAATATTGCTACGCTTTTCACAAGAAATCAATAAAGATACTAACATCTACTCATAATCATTAAGTAGATGCGAAGAGATTAAATACAAAAAGAAAATGAATGTAAGAAAATGATACAAAGCCCAATTCCTTCACACTCATAGATGATAACTAAGTAATGATAGACATGAAGAGTGCACACCTTTTCCAACAGATAATTTAAACTGAAAGCAAAGTTTCATAATCAATTACATGTACATCTTATTATGACAAATGATATTGAAAATAATTTTGATGAGGCAAAGTTCAACAAAATCTGAATAAAACAGTATTGAATTTAAAGATCCATAGATATTTCCTCCATTCTTTTAATATCAAATGTGAGCTCAAAGACTCAGATTCTGTACATTAAAACCTTATGAAAAATATGTGCTCCCTCCATACAATGAAAATCAGAAAATATTCCCCCTTTTCTATAGCACACAAACTATTGTAAAAAAAATAGGCCCCTTTTCCATCCCATCTCTTTACAATAAATAATTGCTCAAGTCCTTATTCAATTTTTGTAACTGAATGTTGAAAGTATTATTAAATAATCATTTCATTTACCTTTCATTTTTCTTGAATATTTGATTTGTTTTCCCCCCTTTTCAACTGTGCTTAAATCTGATATATAAAACACTGTAAAAAATATTTTAAATTGTTGCACATAAATGAGTGAGAAAATTTTAATTTCTCCTCTAGCTACTTTTTATAAATTCATCGTGAGTTAACCAGGCATCTAGGGACCATAAAAATTTGTGAGTGATTATGATATTTAAAATTGTAGATGGGTCTTTCACACTTTTTTAACAACCTATCAAATTGAGGTACTTCCTTTGTAAATTGGCCATGTCAACCATATTGTTGCATTGAGGAAAAATATTAAAATAATTTCATCATATGAGCTTGTAAGACCACAAAATTAAATATGGGATCATTTAAGGCTAAAATATTAGGAGGGTTGTCCTCAAATTTAAATAATCTACAACTTTATTTCAATCACAATTTTTTTTGATGAATAGTGCCTTCTCTATTAATAAAATATAAAAGTTACATACTCACAAAAAAGGGGTTGAGGGACATAAAAATCACCCTGTAGAGTTCACACAGTATAAGCCAGAAACAACAACTATTCATAAAAAAAATAGGCATAAAGCCATCAAGCTGCAAGAGCAGTGCCAGAAGGAGGAGGATCTTTATCATTAGAACCCCAAACATCATTGGGATTAACAGGAGGGTCAAGAATCGACCAACCATCATCTTCTACATATTTCTCTTTCTCTTCCACCCGGGGTGGAGAAATGGCCAGAGCCAGGTGGGGAAACTTGGAGGAGGTGGCAGGAGGCCAATTAGAGCCACGATGAGTAACATGAGCATCAGGAGGGGCAGATTGAGTCAGAGCTAGAGGCCACCTAGAGGTACGGCAAGGTGGAGAATCCAAGCGGTGCCCCCAACCATCATCGCCACCTCTAGGAGAGTGGTGGTGGGGAGCTTGCAAATGTGGGGTATGAGAGCAGCGAGCCAAGTAACTGTGCCCATGGTGGTGGCCTTTGTGAGGAGTACCTTCTGTAGAAATGGCATCAGGAGGGACCTGAGAAACCATGTAAGGAGCATTGCCCAAATGATTGAGCAGCTCTTGGAGGTGAGCCACCTCTAGAGCCACCTTATTATCTTGAACCTGAATCTCCATCATAACATTATTACATATGAAAGCCTTGTTATACAGAGAAATATTCGTATCAAGAAAGATGTGAGAAAAAGAACATCATTCCTATCTTTCCAAAGAGTGAACAAAATCTCTATCCTAAAAGTATACCAAATATGGGTAAACTTGGAAGGAATTCTAGGAGAATCCCCCAAGACAATCATATTCTAGGAGAAAGGCTCAGGCCTAAAGGGTTTGAAAAAATCATGGATCCACTACCAACACTGTTGAGCTCTCCTATAGAACCAGAAGATGTGCAAGAAAGTCTCAAGGTGAACACATAAGGGATATCAAGGGTCATGAACACCTAGATGTTTGAGCCTAGGTCCCACAAGAAGCCCTTGGAATAGTAGACACCAAGCAAAGAGATCCATCTCGGGCTCCGTAATGGCAGCCCAGATGGTCTGAAAGTGAGAGCTCTAGTGATAAGTAGAAGATTGAAGATGCCATCTTTGGTTAAGAATGTCCACCATTGGAAGATGAGGATATAACCATTTGTAGCCCAGCCTCAGCTTGTAATTTCTGAAAGGAGTGGTAGGATACCATTTCCAATCCTTCCACCAAGGCCAAACAGTCTGGATACCAAGCTTATGAAGAAAATTATTAGGGATTGTGGAAACCAATAGATCAAAATTCTGACGATCTGTGTGAGCCAAGTGGTATTGCACTTGCGTATCCTCCCAAGAGCAGAGACTCATAGTGGCCCTAGAGAAGAGGTCCTTGGGAGTCTAAATGCCATGTTTGAAAAAATGTAGAGCACTAGCCCCTTGAGTCTTAGCCAGAGGGATGTCTTGAATAGCAAACAACGGGGACCACCAGAGGTTCTGTTGATTGAAAGAAAGCCCATTGTGAAAGCCATCACCATCCCACTAAATTTAGGGCTTAATAGCTTCTTAGGCTTTCCAAATGCTCTTTATGATGAAAGCACCCTGAATCTGAACAGACTCCATAATGAGAAGGGTCTATAGACCAATGCCCTTCCAAGGGGTTATGAATAGGGAATCCTCAAGAGATGTAGTTCCTGACAAGGATCTTCCAGGCCTCATCACCAATGAGAGCACAAATAATCCACTTGTCACAAAGAGCAAGCCCTTACTTCTGAGTGGAGAGAAGGCCAAGGCCACTAGAGTCTCTGGGGAGACAAAAATACTCCCAACTCACTCTATGGAACCCATGACTATTAGCTCTAGAGGCCTAGATAAAGTCTCTAAGAAGGCATTCCAGCTTGAGATATGAGGCTTTAGAAGGAGCCCAACAAGAAAAGTAGTAAACATGAGTAGCAGCCAGAACTTTGGAGAAAATTTGGAATTTCCCCGCAAGAGAGAGGGGCTTGTAGATCCAATATTACAGCTTTTTCTCAATCTTGGCAATCACAACATTCCATAAGTCCACAGAGGATCCATGGAAGGCAAAGGGAATTCCCAAGAAGTGGAAGACTTCCCCAAGCTGGACCCATTTCCAATCAAACTTAGCAAGCCAGGGAGGGGCTGGTAGGAAAGACTGTCTGAAGTAGAGGGTCTTATGCCATTGAATAGCAGATCCAGAGGCTTGACAAAAGGTGTCCAGGAACTGTAAGGTATTAGAGATATTCTCCTCATCCTCAATAAGGGTGAGAAAGGAGTCATCAACAAAGTGACCATTAACAAGCTGAGAAGAAGAATCAAGAAGAGAAATGCCCCGAACTAAACCAAAGGAAATAGATTTGGCAAGCAAATATCCAAAGCCTTCAGTAGCAAGCACATATAATGCAGGAGCTAGTGGAAAACCTTATCACATGGATCTAAAAAGCCCAAAGGTATCAGATTGAGACCCATTGATAGTAATGCACATAGAGGCATCACCAAAAAGAATCTCCATAGACTGAAAGAAATTAGGACCAAAGCCAAGAGCTTGCAGCATGGCAAGAATGAAAGGCCATTCCATGCAGTCATAATCTTTAGCAAAATAAATCTTGAGAAATAAAGTGGGCTTCTTAGACTGACAAGCCCATTTCATCCCTTCCCAGACAAGAATAATGTTTTCAAGAATATACCAAGACTTAATGAAACTAGTTTGCTCAGGGCGAACGATAAGCGAGAGGAGATGTCCGATTTTGAGAGCTAAAGCCTTAGCAATTATCTTGTAGGAGACAATCAACAAGGTGATGGGCCTCCAATTGTAGATATCCTCAGGATCACCAACTTTAGGTATGAATTTGATGTTCCCTTTATTTATGATAGCACCTAAACTTTTATTATGAAAGGCCTCGAGGTAAAATTTATGCAAGTCAGATCCTATAGCATCCCATAAGTGTTTGTAGAATTTGTAATTAGTACATGTATGCAAAATTTAATTGTCACATTGAACCTATTAGAACCATTGAACCTTGTTGAACCTAAAGTTCAAAATTATAGAATTTTCCCAAAATCATTTTCCTTCATTAATCACTTTTTCCTTTTCATTTTCATTCATGTTGAACCTGTTTGAACCTCTGAACTCATTGAAGCTGAATGAACATATTGAACCTAGTTCAAGAGTTTCAACAACCTTTTATGATCTTACACCTTATGAAGTGTAGACACCTAAAAATGGTCAAGATCAAATCAAGTGAGAAACTAAGGAAAAATCAAAGCATTATTTGTAATCAAGCCAAAATCCAATATTAATTGAAATCAAAAGCCAAAGGAATTAAATAAATTGAATAAATAATTTAATTTTGCAATTAATCTAATTAATTATATAGCTGGATTAAAATCAAATTTGACCCATTCAAGGGTTACACATGGCTAAAGAAATTAATTAAATTCAATTAATTAATTCCTAATTTCTCTCACCCACCACATGGGAGGAATTACCTCAACCAATAGGAATTAAGGATTGGACTCGCATGGATCAAAGCCACATTGAATCTCAATCACTCATAAGGAGAGAGCATCTTGACCACTCATTTTGTCTCATTGTCCCAATCTTTGAGGACAAAATATTAAAATTGTCCCCATATTTAAAACCATGGACTAAACCTTAACTCAATCATGATCAAATTAACTTGACCCCCTATGTTTGCTAAAATTTATAATTAGAAGGCAAAAATCAGGAGAAAAGGATCCCATTTAAATTGACTAAGGGAAAAGAGAAATTTAGTGAGGAAATTCCTAAAGGAAAAGAAGAGGAAAAAAATTCAAAACCTACCCAAATTCAAACCAAAGAGGCTCATTACCAAAAGATGGACATCATAATGAAGAATTTTGAAAAATAATGAAAGATTAAGCAAAATGTTGTGGGAGAATATTCCTTATCCATTATGGATTTTCCACTATCTCCTAAGTCTCATGGGAAACTGTTAAAAATGGAAAACTGGTAAACTAGATTCTTTGCTAATGCTATTGCACTTTGATTATCATAATACAAAGGAGTTGGTTCTTGTTGAGGTAGGCCCAAATCTTCAAGTATTCTTTTAAGCCATAGGGCTTCTTTAGAGGCATGAGTACAACTTTTATATTTTGCTTTAGTGGAACATAAAGACACAGATTGTTCTTTTTTACTTTTCCAAGAGATAGAACCTGAACCAAGAGAAAAACAATATCCAAAAGTAGATTTCCCATCATTGGGATCTCCACCTAGATCTGAATCAGTAAAACCTTTTAAAGAGAAATCAGAATTTGCATCATAAAAAAGACCTAAGTTAATAGTACCTTTAATATAATGTAATATTCTTTTAGCAATTTTAAAATGAGTTTGTTGAGGTCTTGACATAAATCTGGAAACTAAACCAACACTAAAAGATAAATCAGGTCTAGCGAGTGTTAAATAATTCAGACTACCTACTAGTTCTCTATAGGGAGTAGCATCAATATAAGGAGATTCCATATCTACCATTAATTTAGTTCCTAAGTCACATGGAATTGAGACTAGATTAGCATCAGTCATATGAAATCTATCTAACAGATCTTTAGCATATTTACTTTGAGATATAAAAATACCATTAGAAGTTTGCCAAATTTGCATTCCTAAGAAATAATGTAATAATCCTAAGTCTGTCATTTGAAATTTCTGGTTGAGTTGAAATTTAAGATCAGAAATTAAATGGTTAGAGTTGGAAGTAAGAATTAAATCATCAACATACAGAATGATAATAATAATGTTATCTTCACTATGTTTGATATATAAGTTAGGATCATTTTTACTTCTTTAAAAACCTTGGGAAATAAAGAAGGCATTAGTTTTAGCATACCATTCTCTAGGAGATTGTTTTAAACCATAAATAGACTTTTTTAATTTGCAGACTAAATGTTCATTACCTTCTTGAATAAAACCAGGAGGTTGAGACATATAGATTTCTTCATGCAGATCACCATTTAAAAAAGCACTTTTAACATCCATTTGATGAATAGGCCAATTCATTTTAGCAGCTAAGGCAATAACAAGTTTAATGGTAGGCATTTTAGCAATAGGAGCAAATGTTTCATTGTAATCTATTCCTTCAATTTGAGAAAACCCTCTAGCAACTAGTCTAGCTTTAAATTTACTAATTTCATTATTAGAGTTTAATTTAGTTTTATATAACCATTTACAAGAAACTAAATTCTTACCAGGAGGTAAAGGAACTAAATCCCAAGTATTATTAGAAATTAAAGAATCACATTCTTCTTGCATAGCAGTTTGCCAATGAGGTTGATTTTTACCTTGAGCAAATGTTTGAGGGTCATTAGAATTAGATAAAGAAGACATAAGAGCATAATTGTAGTAATTTATCCTTCTAGGTTGAAGTCCACCCATTCTAGCAATGTAATCATCACCTTCATGAAGTAAATCTTTAAACCATTTAGGATTTCTTCTAGAATTAACAGAAATGTTACTAGGAGGAGTAAATAAATTGTTACCATCATCATCATCATCATCACTACTATACTGCTAGTAGAAACAAAAGGATTAGGAGGAGTATCATTACTATCTTTATGCTCATTATTACTATCCTGATTTTGAGAAATAGAAATAGAAGGAACAGAAACATTAGGAGCAGAAACTTTAGGAATAGGGTTGAGAGATGGAGGTTGGTCCTCCACAAGAACAATATTGTTGTGATCAAAGTCAAAATCTGAAATTTGAGAGCAATCATGAACACCATTTTCAGCAATGCAAACATCTCTAGCTATCTTAACTTTATTAGTAAGAGGATCATAAACTCTATAACCTTTAGTAGTTTCAGAATATCCAACAAAAATGTGAGGTGTGGATTTAGGATCTAACTTTTGCCTTTTCTTTTTAGGTGTGTGAACATAAGCAATGGATCCAAAAATACGTAAATGAGATAGATTTGGTTTTTTATCAGACCAAACTTCTTCAGGAGTTTTATTTGGAAGGGCTTTAGTAGGAGTTTTGTTAAGGATATAAGTGGCACATGCCATGGCTTCAACCCAAAATTTATAATCCATATTCTTAGCATGCAAAAAACATCTAGCCATTTCTACTATTGTTCTATGCTTACGTTCTGCCACACCATTTTGTTCTGGTGTATAAGGAACAGTAAGCTCATGTTTGATGCCAAAAGATCTTAAATAGTTATAAAAAGCATGATTAACATATTCTATACCATTATCAGTCCTAAGAACCTAAATTTTATAGCCACTTTGTCTTTCTACAAAAACATGAAATTCAGCAAAAGTATCAAGAACTTGATCTTTACTATGTAAGAAATAAATCCATGTTCTACGAGAGTAATCATCAACAAATGTTAGAGCATATTTAGATCCTGAAAGTGAAGTATTTTGCATAGGACCTAGAAGATCACTATGGATGAGGGCTAACTTATTATTAGCTCTCCAAGATGATTTATGAGGAAAAGAGTCTCTATGCATTTTACTACTCATACATCCATTGTAATCTAATTTAAAAGTAGTAAACTTAGGTAGTCCTTCTACCATATTTTCCCTTTGCATTAATGAAATATAATCAAAATTTAAATGTCCTAGTCTCTCATGCCAAATATGAAAATCAACAATAGTAACAAAAGAGTATCTAGGAGAGGAAAATTGGTAAAACTTAAAAATATTATCAGCATCTAACTTAGCATCAACAACTATTTTATCAGTGTTAGGATCAATTATATGACAGTTATTTTTATGAAATTCAATCTTATAATCTTGACATAATTGAGGAACAGAAATAAGATTAGCTTTTAAATCAGGAACATACAAAACATCATGCAATTTACCATTAGGGATAGAAACATTACCAGTTCCTTCAACTTTACAGCAGTGATTATCAGCTAAAGAAATAGGAACATTCAAAGAATCAGGTTGCAGAGAATCAAAAACTTCTTTATGAGAAATAACATGTTGAGATGCACCACTATCAACAATCCATTGAAGTGGTTTAGAAACATTAAAACTAACAATAAAAGCAGAACGAGATTGATTATTAGAGTTATTTGGAGAATTATGTTGATCATCTTTCTGTTTCTTGAAACAATTATGATCTAGATGACCATTTTTACCACAATAAGTGCAGTAAGGCCTATTTGAAGGATTATTATGATTATTATTATTATTATTAGATCTTTGATAGTTGTTATTATTAGTGTTAGGTCTTTGATGATTTTGATTGCTGTTAGAATTGTTTGATCTTTGATTATTGTGATTGTTATTTGAATTATTACTAGCTCTATTATGAGATTGAGAAACATAAGCATGTTCATGAAATTTCAATATACCAAATTGAATTAGTTTAGCGTCCTCTTGACGCAACATAGTTTGAAAAATAGGATAAGTTAATTGAGTTGCTAAAGAAGGAATAGCTAACTGAGAATAGATGTTTTTAATAAATTGTTGAAATTGCCTAGGTAAACATTTATGAATTATAATATGAATGATTCTTAAATCAGAAAGAGGAACTTGTAACCCATTTAATAAAACTCTAATAGAATCAAATTTAAGTAAAAAATCATCAACAGAATTAAAATCTGTATACCTAAGATCTTCAAGCTGGTCTTGAAGTTGGATTTTACGGGTCTCATCTGCACTGTCATAGGTGTTTTTCAGGATGTCCCAAGCTTGATGGGCTTTAGTACAGGATGAGATAAGGACATATAATTTAGGGCTTAAGGATATGCCAATTAAACCAAGGGCTTCATCATTCTTAGCTTTCCAAGCATCTTGGTCAGCTTGAGAAGCAGTGGTAGCGGGTTTAGAGTTGGCATTAGTGGCAATGTATAACAAATGGCAGAATCTAAATATTCAGGTCATGTGGGTTTTCCAAGCATGATAGTTGGTGTTGGTTAGTTTGATTTCAGGCATTAGGGTAGACATGATGGATGCAGAAATAAGGCAGAATGGATAGGGAAGCTAGAAAGCTAGAATAAATTGGAATTAAAGAATTGAATGCGAGCAGATCTTGGTTAATCTGTTATGAATGAACAGATAACAAAGAGAATGCATTGTATGCAGAGAAATGATAGAAAAAGAATTGAGTCTAAACTATTTTAATTGAAAAGAGGAAATAATAAACAAACTTAAAAAAACTTATAAGAGCAGAGAAATCCTTGTTAATCTGTTATGGTTTAATAGATAACAGGAGAGATGCTCAAAGATAAACCTGCAAAAAAGGTTAGAAAACTAAAATAAAAAGAAATGGGAATTTGAAATAATCCCTTATGGAGGAACATGAATTAGATTCAACAATGGTGAACAAGTAATGTTATAGAATATGTTATTAACCAGAAATGATAATGAAACCAAAAAAAATGTTAGAATGAAGCTATGAATATTACATGCAATGAGTAAGAGTTACATGCAATAACATGCAATGAATAAGATCTAATAAAAAACTTAATTAAATATTTTTTTAAAGAACTTTAGCGAATGAAAATATTATGCAAGTGTTGAATACCTTACATACAAAGAACTTGCATGCAGGTAAAACAACATGCAAAGAAAAAGTACTTGCGGAAAAAAAAAATGTTAGAAAAAAAAAAACCCAAGTAAAGAACTAGAGAAAAAACACTAACTGAAACCCTTAAAGAAAGCACCACAACCAATTTTATTTTGAATTGAAAAAACTTTAATAAAGGTCTATATAAGAACTAAACTTCCATTTTTATTTATATATATAATTTAGAAAAAAATTAAACTTAATAAAAAAACCTTTAAGTATAAAATAATCTAACTATTACAAAAAAAGGAAATTATATAATTAAAAGAAATTTAACTATTTAAAATGAGAAAGGTAGATCTAAATGAATGGATAAAGACTTTAGATATACAAATGAAAATAAGAATTTTTAGATCTAGATTATTATTTTGATTTTAACAAAAAAACTAAGATGAATTTAGATTGATTAAAGAAAGAGGTAACAATAAAACAAACCAAGATCTATTACCAAAAAATAAAAATATCCTTTAATTATACACTAGAACCTTCGAATACTTTAAATATACCTATATTTTACGCTAAAAACCTACACTATTCACTATATTAAACATGCAACGCTATATTCAAACTGTAGTAAAAAATGCAGATATTAAACGTTAATACAAAACAATGTCAAACATTAATCCTACTAGAACGATAATCCTGCTAATACAAAACATTAATCCTGCAAATGTTAAAATATACTTACAATGCCAAAAACAAGAAATCTCATGCATGCAGTTAATTTCTAATAATTCTCATGCAGAATGAAAATTGATATCGAAAAAGGCAACACCAGTGACAAACACAATGCATGCAACTTCAGCGGCTGAGGCGGCTACAAAAGCCAAGCTTATACAATAAAAAAAAAGATGCAGAGATCGCAACTACATGAAGGAATGACACCACAGATAATACAATAAGACCGTTACAACTTACAACATGAACGGTCTCACATATGAATATGTGTCTTAAAATATAATACAGAATACTATGATAATGTCACCGAGTACAGCATGAATTAGAAATGTGAAAACACACTAACATGCACTAACATGCAATGTGAAAACCAAGCTGGGCAATGAAGAAAACTAAAAGCATGTCAGAGAGATGAAAAAAAATAGAAATGCGCATGCAGCCACTAAAATTAGAAACTAACACATGAAGGGAATCTTTAAAACTAACGCACTAAAGTTAGAAACTAAATAGTGCCTGCAAATAACGCATGCAAAAAAAAATGCATGCAAAAGACTAAAATTGCAATATTCCTTAAATTAATGCATGCAAATAACGTATGCAAAAAAAAACTACAATAATTGAATAACACTAATGTTAGTAATAACACTAAAAAAATTTGAATAACTACAATTACTGAATGAGAGTACGAAAATTAGCCTCCTTGAGTATGGGAATTGAAAAGTTAAATGACAATAAAGATTGATTACTATTTTTTAAAAATTTAAAACAAATTTCTTTTAATCAAAATAATATATATATATATTTTTTAAAAACTAAGGCCAAATAGACTTTTTAATTAACTCTTTAGCGGCACGCCTTCCAAAGAGGGAAATAAAAAAGAACTAAACAACTCTCTCAAATTTAAAAAAGACGAGTCTTCGAATTGGAGTGCTCCGAGATATGATAATCACTTAAACCTATGAACTCAAAATGGATTAAACCTGCTCTGATACCATGTTAAAAATGGAAAATCAAATTTGAGCTAGGAACATATTAATCCAAATGAGTTAGGAAAAAGGAAGATTATCATGAATTAAACTAATCCTTAGAGCATACACCAAAAATAAACAACAAAGGAGACAAGAAGTTTTTAAGGGGGAAAAGCGTAAAAAAACCCCCGTGAATTATGAATGGGCAAAATTGCCAAAAAGAGAGAGAGAGCTTTAGCTCATACAATATTTTAGAAGAATGAGAGAGAGAATAACGAAGAAGTGTTGTATGAAGAGAGGAGAAATATCTCTATATGTAGAGATAAGAGAAGGAGTTCAAAATGTAACTCCCATGAGAATGAATGCCACCATTCATAAGTGTGTGAGGCCAAGTGTGAGATTCCTCATAAGGAGGAATAAACTAAATTACAAAATAAATATTTGTCCTCACAAATTCTACTAGAGGACAAAATAGAATGTAGGAGAAAGAAGACAAAAAGAAATATATTAGGATACCCTAGCTTATATCCTAATATATTAGAGCAAGAAAAGAAAAAGGTCTAACCTTGGTTTATAAATACACCAAGGAAAGATTACAACTTCTAACAAAAACCTTATAGCTCAAATCCTCCTCAAAAATACAATAACCATTTTGTAAGTGCTAGCACTTCTTCATCCATGGATGAAGAGGACAATGAAATTTTGAAGTGGCTATATAAGGATGATGAGTCAAGTGCTCATGAAAAAAGAATTCAAAACATTAGCATCCCTACTCATTAATATGGAAAAGGTTTCAAAATTATGCAAAAGATGGGTTACAAAGGACAAGGACCTTTGGGTAGAAGAAATTAAAGGTTAATTAAACCCATAGATATGGCTTAGAGGCATAGTAAGGAGAAATCAGGATTAGGTTATCTTGAACAAGGATACACTCAATAGAATCATCCCATATTTTATGAACAAATCCTTCAATTAGACTCTCAAAGTGATGAAGACTCAAACAAATAGGAGTGGGATTCATTATCTAGTGAATCTTGTCGAGATAGAGAAGTGAATGTTGTCCACACTTATGCTCCTAACTAAGATAAAAGACAAGAAAAGGGTCTAGAATCAAGCTCTAACCAAGCTTAAAGTTCTAATCAAGAGGCTCAATAAAATATACCAAGTCAAGAAGAAAAATAATCTCAATGGGTAGGAGAACCCTATGTACCCCCATGGATACCAACAATAGAAGAATCTAGCAATAGGTTTAACCCATGAGTTTTTTGTCCATAAGAAACCCAAAAGAATTCTAGTGAAGAGGATTTTGATCCAAGTTCTTTGGAACACTTAGAAGAGGCACATGTCATAGACTTGAGTGATACAATGTATGAACCCTCTAACGAAGTCATGTCTCTAAATCCTATTAATCTAAACCAAGCCAATCACACATTATCCCTCGTATATCCAGAACTCATTGAATGGGACTCCAAAGAACCAAACAACCTCCCCACATTCCTAAATGACAAATCTTTGGCCTTATACCTAAATGTGGTTGAACCTTCTTCTACCAAATAATTTAAAGAAGCAATGATGAAGGAAACTATCCAATCTCTCAGTTGAGAAATAAAGGAAAAAAATAAAAAAAGAAAAGAAAAATTGAAAGAGTCTAATGGTGAAAACCACAAGGTGGAATTATTAGACAAAAAAGACAAATAAATAAAGGATGTTTCCAAAGGTGAAAACCCAATAGTGGCACCTAAGGAAGAGATTTTGGATACTTTTACCAAACATTACAAGGAGAGATCACCTATTCTGATAGAGCCAATAAAAAAGATCAACATTGGGACTGAATCAGAGCCAAAGGTCATACACTTAGCAGCACCATTATCAAATGAAGAGACAAGAATTTGTAAAGTTCTTCAAAGAAAGGAAAATAAATTTTGTATGGTCTTATGATGACATGCATGGATTAGATCCAAACTTGATTATGCATCACTTGAATATTAAAGCAGGGGTAAAACCATTCAAGAAAAAGCTAAGAAAAATGCACCCACACATCACACTTCTTATCAAAGTGGAGTTAGAATAGTTACTAAAAGTGGGATTTATAAGAGCTATTGATTATGTCAAGTGGATATAAAATAAAGTACTTATTTCTAAAGTAGATAAATCCATCAGAATTTGCATGGATTTATGAGATCTTAATCTCGCATGTCCAAAGGATGATTTTCCTTTACCAAGCATAAATGCCATAGCAGATTTGATAGCAGGTCATTCAATGTTCTCTTTTATGGATGGATTTAGTGGCTACAATCAAATCAAAATTGCACCCGGAGACCAAGATAAAACAACTTTTACATGTGCATGGGGGACATTTTTTTGGAATGTTATGCCCTTCGGTCTTAAAAATGCAGGAGCAACCTACCAAAGAGCCATGACCACTATATTCCATTATATGATGCATAGGTTCTTAGAAGATTATGTGGATGATATACTTGCAAAATCTCACTGAAGGGAGGAAAATCTACCAATCTTAGAGAAAATATTCACAAGGCTAGAAAAATTCAAGGTGAGACTCAATCCAAAAAAATGTGCCTTTGGAGTACAATCTAGAAAATTGGTAGGGTATATATTCTTGGAAAAAGGAATAGAGGTAGAACCTACAAAAGTAAAAGCAATAATGGAAATGAGGGCACCTAGAAATATGAGCCAAATGAGATCACTCCAAGGGAGACTCCAATCAATTAGAAGGTTCATCTCACAATTAGCAAAAAAATGCCACCCTTTAACTCAACTCCTTCATGAGGACATAATATTCAGATGGGATGACAAGTGTGAAAAAGCTTTTTCATTACTCAAAAAGTATCTCATGAATCCTCCAATTTTTATACCACCCATAAGAGGAAAGCCTTTGATATTGTACATTTCAGCGAAAAAACATTCTTTAGGGGAACTCTTGGCTCAAGAAGATGAAAATGGAAAAGAGAAAGCTATTTACTACATAAGTAGAACCTTGGTGGAATATGAGTTAAATTATAATTTCATAGAAATAAAATGTTTCGCGGTAGTTTTTGCTTCCAAAAAACTATGACATTATATGTTATCTCATAAGATCAAACTCATAGCAAAAATTGATCCATTAAAGTATCTCCTAAGCAAAATAGCTTTGACAGGAAGGTTGGCCAAATGGGTCATGGTGTTGAGAAAATTTGATATAGAGTATGTGGATAAAAAGGCAATCAAAGTCCAAGTCATAGAAGATAAACTAGTGAGGCACCATTAGAAGATGAACATCCTATTCAAGTGGAATTTTCAAATTCATAAATAATCAACATTGAAGAAAAAACATGTAAATTATACTTTGATGGTTCCTATACTCAACATGGCTTAGGAGTAGGCATATTATTGATTACACCCCAATGATCAACAATACCAAAATCATATAAGCTACTATTTCCATGCACCAACAATATAGTTGAATATGAAGCATTAGTCATTGGCATCAAATTGGCTCTAGAATGGAAGGTGACAGAATTACAAGTATATGGAGATTCCCAACTAGTCATAAATTAGATAAATGATGAATACCAAACAAAAGATGACAAGTTGATACCTTATAATAATATGATAGAGGATCTCAAGAAATAATGTATCATGATCACATTTGAGGAAGTACCTAGAGAAAATAACAAAGTAGCAGATGCCATGGCGACATTGGCTTCACTCCTACAGATGTCGGACCAAAGCGCAAGATACAAATTCTTGGTAGAAGAAATAGGAAAACCTGCATTTGACCCTTCCAATGCCCACATCATTTGCATATTAGTGGGACATTAATCACCCTGGTATGGATCCATTTATACTTACTTAAAAGACTAAACCATACTCTTGGACCAAACTTGAAATGAGAAAAGAAACTTCATAAGACAAGCCTCTTGTTACACCCTTGTATCTGACACATTGTATCGCAAGAGTCTTGACAGAATACTTTTGAGATGTTTAGAGAAGGAGGAATCAAAATTATCCTTACAATAAATCCTCGAAGGAATTTGTGGGTCACATTCAAATGGGTTAACCTTAGTGAAGAAAATTATAAGGATATGATATTATTGGCCTTCCATGGAGAAAGATGCATGTCATTTTACAAAGACTTGTCAAAAATGCCAATATCATGGGAACCTAATTCATATACTAGCTCAAGAATTACATCCGATGAATACACCTTGGCCCTTCTATCAGTGGGGGTTGGATTTAATAGGGATGATTTTCCCACCTTCATCCAATTGTCATAAGTTCATTATAACTGCAACTAAATACTTTACCAAATGGATCGAAGTTGTGCCATTGTCTACTGAAATGGGAAAACAAATATCCATGTTCATATTGAACCATATAATTTGCAGGTATGACATCCCTCAAGCCATTATGATAGATAATGCTAAAAAATTCAAGAACAAGGATCTAAAATAATTATGTATAAATTTTCATATGATACATCATTCATCTTCAATATATTACTTGCAAGGGAATGGAGAAGCAAAGGCCACTAATAAAAACATCTTGAAAATATTGAAGAGGACAATTGACAATTTAGGGAGAGATTGGCAAATTCAGATAAATCCTACTTTATGGGCATATAGAACAAGTGTGAGAATGCCAACAAGAGATACATCATTTTCCTTGGTATATGAAGTTGAAGTAGTGCTACCAATATAGGTTTAAATTCTATCCCTAAGAGTTTCATTACATAGGTTGCTAACTGAGGAGGACTATAGAGTTGCTAAACTTCAGGAGTTGGAATTACTTGATGAAAGAAAACAACAATACTTTTATCATCTCAAAGTGTATCAAAATAGAATGTCAAGAAATTACAATAAACATATCAAACCCAGAACATTTCAAATAGGTGATTTGGTATTAAGAGAAAACCCTAAAAATCAAGTAGAAAGAGAGAAGAAAGGGAAATATGAAGAAAACTGGCTGGGTCCTTTTGTTATTACTTCTTCTTTTAGAATGGGTACATACAAGATAGTTGATGGTGATGGAGAGGAACTACAAGAACCCATCAACAACACACACCTGAAAAGGTTTTACACCTAAAAGCAAATGAAAGAGTATAAGTAAAAGAGTATCAGAATATCAGATGAGGAAGCATCCTATTTATTTTGTATAGTCAAAAGTGATCCTTAAAAATTCAAAAACAATGGAAAATGATCCTGAAAAAAAGAAAAAAATTAGAAAAGCAGAAAGGTACAAAAACAACAAAAAGTGATCCTGAAGAAATCAAAAATAGTGGAAAATTGAGCATGAAGAAATCCAAAAACATTAAAAAATGATCCTAAAAAAAATGTTGTCTTGGTGAAAACCTAGCAAATAGGCACCTTGATGATAAAAAAATTTAGAAAAATAGAAAAAAAAAATGAAAAAGAAAGAAAAGTGCCTTGGTAAAAACCTAGCAAATAGGTGACTTGGTAGCAAAAAAATATATATAAAAGAGAAAAAGAGCAATAAATTCAATTGGTGAAAACCTGGTAAACAGGCGCTATTGGAAGTCAAGTCAAGTCTCATTCCTAGTCATCCTTGTAGATATTTCATTCACCAACATTTGTACAAATTGCATAATAAATCCTAGAGTTGCATTTTGCAAAATACCTAAGGCTTTCGTCATAGATCTGAAAAGTGTCCAAGTTCCACAATGCAATGAAATCAAACTGGGGACAAATCTATCCTAAAATAAAAAAGGATTCATCAAAAAAATATCAATTGACACAAATCGATGCATCCAATCACAAGCATAACACCTAGATGATTGATTAAAATCCTAATCCAAATGATGATCTCACAATGAAAAGCTTTTGATCCTTGATCTCACAATGACCTTACCTTTATCATGATTAAAATAAATAATTAAATATAAAATGGATGAAACTCTACTTGAAATATGGATTTTAAAAATAATGCAAATTTTATAAGTGATTACTTGATTGGTGAAATCATGTCTTTTTAGCGAATCGATGAAGTCTTGGACTAGATAAGCAATGATAAAAGCATGATATTTTCTTGATTTTTGCATGAGTGTTCTAAGATCAAGGTTTTAAGATATATATCATTTGTCTAATGACATAATCATCAAAGAATCATGGA
The DNA here is from genome assembly GCA_027943335.1 of Chamaecyparis obtusa. Classification (NCBI taxonomy): domain Eukaryota; kingdom Viridiplantae; phylum Streptophyta; class Pinopsida; order Cupressales; family Cupressaceae; genus Chamaecyparis; species Chamaecyparis obtusa. The sequence goes on from BSBK01009529.1 coordinate 546,503, forward strand.
GGACATGTAAATATGGTGAAACCAAGATCTCTGTTTGTTTATGCAACATGATACCTTGGACATTTTGATTTTCCATATCATAATGCCAAAATCCACTTGCAATATTGAATCTGACAAAAGAAGTATTCAAACTATCATGGTTGAAATCTAACTAGTGACAATTGTACCATCTTTAGGCATGTAACGTGAAAGGAAAAGGTATTCATATCATCATGGTTGAACCAGTGAGGATTGTACCAATTTTAGGTTTCAAAATGCTCAATGATGAAAATAAGCATCCTAATTCTGAATAGTGACAACTAGCCACTTCCATACTAGATTAAATGCATTTAGATCGCATGGATTATTTTCTCAAAAGTGGTTATTAAAGATAAAAGGGGGTGGAGTTAAACTAAAATTAAAATAAATTCATCATTACTTTATGTGATCGAATGTGTTGGAAATCAAAAAATCAAAATCAAACTTGCATCAGAGATTAAAATGCATTAGAATTAATTACATTGTCGACTGCATCATAGATTAAGTGCATTTTAGTTAGATTAAACTACACTAACTATCATCTATAATCATTAGGTTGCATTCATTTAAATTTCATTGCATTAATTATTATATTACATTGTAGTGATTAAGGTGCATTACATTAATCATTAATCATTAAGTTCCTTTAGGTTAATTCGTTATTCATTAATTGATATTGCATCCATTAAATTAAATTTCATAAGCATTAAACATTTTTTATTGCATTACTAGGTTCATTCATCATTATGTTAGCCTACATTAATCATTATTTATTAAGGTCATCATATAATTGCATTAAGTCCATCATTAAGCTTTATTCATTATCATTTAAACTAGTGATAATATAAAATCATTACATACATCTCATCATTAATCATTATTCATTAAAATATTAATTTACATTAAGAAACATGCATTAAATCCATTCATTACTTTGCATATCATAAAAACACATTAAAGCATTAAATCCATCCATTACATTACATTGTATTTCATTAGAGCACATTAAAGTATTAAATATCTAATCATTAGAGCATTAATCATTAAATCATGTAATAAAGGTATCCATCTAATCTATGTCATAAGTAAGACATCAATCCAAATTAAGTAAGCATAGTACATGCATTCATATCAATTTTACATCTGAAAAGCATAAAAATAAAGCATATATAAGTAGAATTATATAGAACTGCATATCATAATCATCATAAAAAAAAATCCAACACATGATGACATTATATAAAATAAAATTTATAATGTCAACTAAAGTCCATGATAAAAAAAAGTCCAGATAATCAAAGTCCATAACATCAAATGTCCATTAATAAAAGAAAAATTTGTCAAAAGAATACATGAGTATACAAGTCTCGACCAAAAATTAGAATACAAGGTACGTCAATCAAAAGTGTGCATATCATATGATCAACTAGCACTACCACATGCACTCCCACTAGCACCATCTATGCCTAGACCATCAGGACTTGTACCTGTACCTCTGTTGGAACTAGGTTGTAAACCATGCTTTAAACCATGTGCTGAGCCATAGCAGCCATAAATGTTTGTATTATCATGTTAAGATGGGTCATCTATTGTCTCATCTGAGATACATCATCCTGTAAAGATCCAACATCATGAGACAGTCTATGAGGAGCCTGTGGAGCTGGTGTTTCCTGTACAGGTGGTACTTGTGGAATCAAACCAACCTGAGGATCAAACTATGGGGCAACTTGAGTAGCAACCTATGTAGAAACCTTCCTAAAAACTCAAGCTCTATGCTGACCTCAAGCACCCACTCAAATCTAATGAAGATCTCATAGAGGCCCTCCTCTGATACATACCCTGCCACCCTGTATCCGAACTCCACCTCTGGCAGGTATGGCAGAAAATCCAACAAGAATCACTACCCTCCCACCCTGTATGGACCTACCAGCCTGTTGAGCTCACCACCCTCCTCTAGCACCCCCATCACCACTATCATCATCATCAGATCTCTCATCAATACTAGGAATAGGCTCTGTTGGATCAGTAAATCTAGGGAATGGGTTCTTAGAGAGCCATTGTGCATAACCATATGTCATCCCCGCATTGACAATATACTTCTACATATCCCAAGCTAGATGTGGAATGCCTAGGAGCTCATCACATGCCACACGGTAACCAGTCCGAGGACCTGTTGGTGTTCAAAATGGACACTTATGCTCTTAGGGTGCCAATATACCCTCAGATAGATTTTAGGAGTGGTTAGTTCCAAAATGTATAGGGATCTTAGGGTAACTAGACCAACTATAGGGACAAGACTACCCTCTTCACTTTTGGCTCTGCAAAACCAAGGCAGGTGCACCTAACCCAGTGAAAACTACACTTCACACACCAAAGACTAGGTCTACACAATAGATTAATAGTAAGAAAGTGCTAAATGCTAGCCCCACATTCATTGACTCGCCATTACCATATGGTGAGAAAACCACACAACCAACTACTTAAATCTTAAAAAGGTTATTGATTTAAATATTTTTGGGATGCAATAACTTCAACTAGTGTATGTTAACAAGAGGAATACTCATTTAGGCCAGTGCCTCATCCATTGGGAAAAATTCCTTAGACACAAAGACACACAAACCTAAAAATATCCAAGAGTTCATAGCCATAAATACATTTATCCTAATATTTACTACTTACAAGACATCCTTACATAGACAAGGGAAAACCCATATCTCACCTAGAGCATAATTTAATCCAATCCTAGATTAGAACTCAAGAATGAAGATACATACATACAAACAATATGTAATGAGCCAAAAACATCAAAGCTTACTTGACTTGACACAAAGGAGAGATAAGAACTGGATAATTGTATTAAGTATGATGAATTCCCTCTGTGTATACAATGAACTACAAAGCACCCTGCTTGCAAACTACAACTTAGACCTGCAACTTTCTTCCTTCATTAACAAACACTGAGCCAAAAATTATTACAGAACCCTGGGACCAGAAACTCAGGACTGAGTTTGAACTTTGCAACTGGAACCCCTACAAAATAAAAAAATTCAACATTATATACCACTAGTTACCTTGGAATCCCAAACCAGTTAGGATGCAACAAGCTACAGATAACTAGGGTAAGGGTTAGGGTTTCCACCCACCATACAATTCAAACATATCAAAAATTAATACACTGGGAGGGAAAACCAAGCAACCCCTAAGAAATCAAATCCAAAATCAAATCTTCACTTATGGTAAATCCTCTGGAAATGTACTGAAGATCAAGAAATTCTTGCAAATTCATCTGATTTGACCCCTGTAACACGCCTCGAGCACTGTTATTAATTCTCCCCACGGTATAAAACTCCCTGCAGTAAATCATCACACTCACTAGACCACATTGCAACAATCAGCACCACCAAACTAATCAAATCCAGTCGTGAAAGCATTAAAAACCAGTCCTTTCTGTCGCTTGGAAACCCTCTAGAAATTTGAATTCAAATTGCAATGGTTACTTTATGGCTCAAGCAACAAATTAGCGATCGATATTCAATCTTGAATCAACTTTATATTGCGACTGTCTGATCTTGATATTTCACGGGTCTTATGATTTACCTTTAATAGGAATCTTGGTTTACATTTAGCAAGCACGCGATAAAGCACTCTCATTCATGAAATGAAACCCCAAATCATGTTTAACTTCAGCGAATCCGCGAACAAAGGAAAACACTTAACCTTGGCTCATAATTGGCGAATGAGTGACTAAAGGAATTTTTCCAGTTCGCTAAACATTTCTCCTCTCTGCCAGTTTATTTAGCTACTACGTGAACACTTGTTCACAAAATTGCTAGACCTTTTAGCACTTCACCATTTTATTATGTGAAAGAGTGAAACCTTTGAATTTTTTTGGTGCCACTAACCCTTTATCAGATCCACCAAAAAGACTGAGAGACTCACTAGGCTCGCATCAAGAAGATCGACGGTTGTCTGAAGATTGCATAGAGCCAAAAGATTCTTTCAGATTATAAGACAATCATCAGATGGAGAATCTCTCCCTGCCCTGAAAACCCTCTGACACTAGATGAGATCAATGGCTATCGCAAAAGCGCATGTGTTAGAAAAAACCCTTAAGATCATATGATGGTCGTCGATGCTTTGAGACTATCAAAACCCACTGAATTGGAAATCTTGGCCCCACTGACATGTCCACATACCTATAACCCACGACCAATCAAAACCTGACACCTTAGCAACACATGGCAATCGGTCAATCTCCTGACCATCAAAATGAGATTCACACTGCAAAAACCTTAGTATATCCTGATCATCAGAGAATACCTGCCAATTCTCAACATTGTCTGGGATAGAAGGCCTAGACTTACACTCAATCCTGGATATCTTTGCAAAGGTAATATCCTCTAGCCTTAATGCTATGTTTGCCAATAAATCAGCCATCCTTTTTTGACTCCTATCCACCCAATCAATACCAAAAGCACTGAAACCCTCAATTTCATCCCAAACAACATTTCTAAATTGTTTCAACCTTTGATTCTTAGATGCATACTTTGATCTAATCTGAGAAACTATTAACTCAGAATCACCAATCACCCTAATATGTTTGATTCCATGTTTTGATGCTTGTCTCAAACCAATCAGTAGGGCCTCATATTCAGCAACATTATTTGTGCAAGGGAATAAGAGAGTGAAAGAAAACTTGAAAGTCTTACCACTTGGGGATATCAACAGCACTCCTGCTCTGGCACCTTCCTTTGAACTTGCTCCATCAAAATACAAGGTCCATAAGACATTACCTTTTGCCATGTTATTTTCATCATCAACCAAAAGGACAGGCGTGACCTTTTCTTGCACCTCTCTCTCCCGAACTTGGAAAGAACCAATGTCAGTGTCAACTAAGCAATTCATATTGTCATCTTCATCCTCCTCAATCATATGTGGAGTTCTAGCTTCCCTTGAAACTTTCACACTTTCTCCTTCAATGTTAAAAGTAGCAAAAGACAAGTCACATTGAATACTTCCTCCCATAGAGGCACTCCATTTTCTAGATAACAACATTCCATATTGAGGAGGAATGTCAACTACAAGAACACTCATAGTTAGTAGTTTGTCAGGAAATGCTACTAATTTATAAGGCAAAGCCTTAATGGTACCAATAACTGGCACTTTTCTTGAGTCCATAGCTTGGCATCTCCCATGAGGTGTATCTACCTTTAGTCCTAATGACTTCATGATCTCTAAAGGCATGATAGTGTTTGATGCTCTTGAATCGATCATGCACTTCTTCAATAATTTGCCATTTATCATGAGGGACAAGAAAAAAGGATCCATTGTCCCTGATGCAGCATTTACAACATTTGCATCCAAATACCTCTGAGGAATCTCAGAGACAATTTCTTCATTTTTACTATCAGGTGTGTCATCTAAAGAAGCCACATTCTTATCACCTATGTTCATTTCTTGGACCTTTATAGAAGAGGCACCATTTACCCAATCCAAGGCCTTGACCTTATGCTCTTCTATTCTCATCATTTCTAACAATGGAACCTTGACAGTTATTTGTGAAAGCAATTTAGTCATATCAATGGGAACATATGTATGGTTACCCATGTCATCCTTAACAATAGTGACATCTTTATCCTCTATTTTGACAGTCAAGTCAGATTTACCTTTTTGCACAAATTCATCTTCCTTCTGAGGTATGGGAACATCTATCTCTGGTGTCTTTGCTTTACCCTGAGGTATTGCAGTAGGTCCCATCTTCTTTTTTACTTTAACCTTAGTGACAACACCAACATCTTTCTCCTTCTCCTCCTGTTGTTATGTACTCCTCTCTGATTTCTTGATAAACATGCTACCATGTTTACCATTTGTGCTTCCAACTATCCTATTTCTCAAATTATAATTGCTCCTAGCTTGAATGACCATGTTTGCAGTGATTTGAGCAATTTCTTCATCAGAGGACCTCCTTAAGGAAACATGTTCCTCACACTTCACTGTACTACATCCAACATCATCAAAATCCTCTTCCTCACCATCAGTAGAGTCAAACTCATCCCATGCATGTGAAGAAGTCATTGCACAACCACTCTGATCATATCGTTTATCATGTTCTTGATTCTCAGATAAATTCAGAGCAATAACACAATGCTCTGGACTATGAGGAGAATGACAAGCAGTACACCATGGGACATCATCATTCATATTAACTGAATTTCTTTGTAAAGGATCAAGAATCCTATCATCAGGCCTATCCCTCTTAACTAGAAAAATGGGCTTGCCATCCTTCCACTGAGTATTGTATGGGTAATTCTACATTCTTGGTTGCCTACTAAAATTACTTGAAGTAGGCCGGTCATTTGTTGCAACCCTATTGTTTCTTTTTTCATCAGGCTTTAGATCCTCTAAAGCACTTAGAATCTACTTTAGATTATCCTCCTCCTTTGGCTTAGAATTAGCAAACCTTACCATCTCTTTCTTATTTTGCACTTGAGGCCTATAATCATCTCTTCTCCCTAATTTTCCTGATATTCTTCTATTACTTTCTATGTTGATAGCCAAATTGTAAGCCTCCCCAAGATTTCTAGGGTTCTTATCCCTTAAGGGTTAACCCATCTTTGCATCAAAAGCATTTAAGTATGTCACAAGACACACTCTGTCATCTAACCTGATAACTTGCAGGAGCCTATGCATAGCCTTTTGGAATCTTATATTGAATTCAAGGACCTCTTCATTTTGATTTTTCTTTATGTTATTGAATTCATTCAAAATAAAACCCTCATTTGTTTTATCTCCATAATGTTCCTTGAAATAATTCTTAAATTCATTCCAAGATCCTATACTAGCATGGGGCAATCCTCTAAACCAATCCTAGCATCCTTGGTTAGAGATTGTACAAATAATTTCATTACAACATCATCAGGCTCAACATTATAATCATCTATTACATCCATAAAAAATTTTAGATGTTCTTCACATGTAATGACATTGTTTCTAGCAAACTTTGGGAGCTTCTTTCTAATTTCATCGGGAATTACATTAGGATAACCAGGAATACCAAAAAAGATAAGTTGTTTGTACCTTTCATGAATAGGAACTCCATGTGGTGGATCCATTCCTTGAGATGTAGATGTCCTTGTGTTTGAACCATTAGGAATTTTAGCAGCACCTGGAATGCCATTTGTCTGAGTTGCAAGGTTACCATGATTTCCACCTTGCCCCAAAAAGGAAGCAGCAACATTTGAAGGTCCTGAGGTATGCTTGAGAAAATCAATCTTCTTCCTCATTTCTACAGCAGTATCCTCCAACTCTGCTTTCTCTAGTTCTTTAGCCCATATTTCTTTCTCTTTTCTAGCCTTCTCAAGGCCTGCATCTAATCTCAACCCTTGCTCTAATGGGTTTTCCACATGATCTTGTTCACTGATCTGAACTCCAACAGCTTTCTGTTTGCCCTTATCTCTAGGCCTAGTTATCTCATGTGTTTTATACACAATAGGTTGTTCTTCTACTCTTTCAGCCTCTGGGACAAAATTAATTGCCTCCAAATATAGCAACTACCTCTTTAACTGATCAACCCTTATCATTGCTTGTCTTACTCTATCCTCTTTGTCCTTTTCTCTTTGTTGTCTGATAGCAACTTGTTCTTGGACTCTTCTTTCCAATTCATAGACCTCCTCAAAGATCTCTTCTGATTCTAGGAGAGTAGTCTCAGACTCATCATCTCCCACTTGAAATTTATCCTCATACTGGTTTAGTCCCAAATCAACAGCCTCTTCATATTCTGAAATATTTTCTTCTTGACTAGGTTTGGTTTGAGTTTCTTGTCTTGTATCTTTTTTATTCTTCCAAGTATGAGAAACATTTCTTTTCTTCTTTCCTCCCCTTGTCTGACTAGGCCTGAAAGTGCTTGGAATACCTTCTTCCATTATGTTTACAGGATGCTCCTTTCTTCGGGTCCTAGTACCTCTGTAACTCATTCTATAAATAGTCTATTGACCAGCACTGCTACAGAGATGTTTGAGTCACCACCCAAGAATATTGGGAATCTTACAATACAACTTCCTCCCTTAACAAATATCCAAATGAGATGACAAGACAAGGGACAAGAATAACCCTATTTTTTCAATGATGACCTACTGGTTATTATAGACTTTTGTAACACTTCCCTAGCAAAGTCACCATCTTGTTGGTGTTCAAAATGGACGCTTATGCTCTTAGGGTGCCAATATACCCTCAGATAGATTTTAGGAGTGGTTAGTTCCAAAATGTATAGGGATCTTAGGGTAACTGGACCAACTATAGGGACAAGACTGCCCTCTTCACTTCTAGCTCTGCAAAACCAAGGCGAGTGCACCTAACCCAGTGAAAACTACACTTCACACACCAAAGACTAGGTCTAGACAATAGATTAATAGTAAGAAAGTGCTAAATGCTAACCCCACATTCATTGACTCTCCATTACCATATGGTGACAAAACCACACAACCAACTACTTAAAGCTTAAAAAGGTTATTGATTTAAATATTTTTGGGATGCAATAAATTCAACTAGTGTATGTTAACAAGAGGAATACTCATTTAGGCCAGTGCCTCATCCATTGGGAAAAAGTCCTTAGACACAAAGACACACAAACCTGAAAATATCCAAGAATTCATAGCCATAAATACATTTATCCTAATCTTTACTGGCTACAAGACATCCTTACATAGACAAGGGAAAACCCATATCTCACCTAGAGCATAATTTAATCCAATCCTAGATTAGAACTCAAGAATGAAGATACATACATACAAACAATATGTAATGAGCCAGAAAACTCAAAGCTTACTTGACTTGACACAAAGGAGAGATAAGACCTGGATAATTGTATTAAGTATGATGAATTCCCTCTGTGTATATAATGAACTACAAATCACCTTGCTTGTAAACTACAGCTTAGACCTGCAACTTTCTTCTTTCATTAACAAACACTGAGTCAAAAACTATTATAGAACCTTGGGACCAGAAACTCAGGACTGAGTTTGAACTTTGCAATTGGAACCCCTATAAAATAAAAATTTCAACATTATATACCACTAGTTACCTTGGAATCCCAAACCAGTTAGGATGCAACAAGCTACAGATAACTAGGGTAAGGGTTAGGGTTTCCACCCACCATAAAATTCAAACATATCATAAATTAATACACTGGGAGGGAAAACCAAGCAACCCCTGAGCAATCAAATCCAAAATCAAATCTTCACTTATGGTAAATCCTTTGGAAATGTACTGAAGATCAAGAAATTCTTGCAAATTCATCTGATTTGACCCCTACAACATGCCTCAAGCACCGTTATTCATTCTCCCCATGGCATAAAGCTCCCTGCAGTAAATCATCACACTCGCTGGACCACACTGCAACAATCGGCACCACCAAACTAATCAAATTTAGAAGTGAAAGCATTAAAAAATAGTCTTTTTTATCACCTGGAAACCCTCTGGAAATTTGAATTCAAACCGCAACGGTTACTTTATGGCTCAAGCAGCAAATCGGCGGTCAATATTCAATCTTGAATCAACTTTATATCACGACCGTCTGATTCGTTGGTCTTATGATTTACCTTTAATAGGAATCCTGGTTTACACTTAGAAACCATGTGACAAAGCACTCTCATTCATGAAATGAAACCCCAACTCATGTTTAACTTTAGTGAATCAGTGAATAAAGGAAAACACTTAACCTTGGCTCATAATTGGCAAATGGGTGACTGAAGGAATTTTGCCAATTCACTGAACATTTTTCCTCTCTGCCAGTTTATTTAGCTACTACATGAACGCTTGTTCACAAAATCACCAGACCTTTTAGCATTTCACCAATTTATTACATGAAAGAGTGAAACCTTTGAATTTTGTCAGTGCCACTAACCCTTTATCAGATCCACCAAAAAGACTGAGAGACTCACTGGGCCCGCATCAAGAAGATTGACGGTTGTCTGAAGATCGCATAGAGCCAAAAGATTCTTTCAGATTCTAAGACAACTGTCAGATGGAGAATCTCTCCCTTCCCTGACAACCCTTGGACATCGAATGAGATCAATGGCTGTCACAAAAGCACATGTGTCAGAAAAAACCCTTAAGATCATACACTGGTCGTCGATGCTCTGACACTGTCAGAACCCATTGAATTGGAAATTCTAGCCCCATTGACGTGTCCACATACCTGTAACCCACAACCAATCAAAACTTAACACCTCAACAACACATGGCAATCAGTCCCACCGTTCTCAGCAATCACTTAACCCTTTGACCACTCAGTGAATACGCGACTGCAGGGAAACTCCAAGTCGCAGAATACATTACTTAACCCATGTTAGATCAAACGATTCAGCGAATAAAGATTTTCACTGAATCTTGAAGTCCCTTCTTAACCTTAGGTTACTCTTCGCGAACTAGAGAACACATAAAGAAGATGAGGGCCCACTGATGATCTAGCGAATTAGTGACCAAAGACTTTTCACCAATTCGCAGCAAAACTTGAAACATTGCCACTTTATCTAGAGATTCAATGAAAACACCTATTCGCCCATTCGCTGAAAGTTTAGAACTCCACCAAATAATTATGAGAATGCACGAACACCAAAGATTTTTATTAGGACCACCAAATATTTAACCGCTCCACCAAAACCCTAGACCAAAAATTGGGCCCACCTGAAGAGAGATCAATGGTTGTCACAAAAGTGCATACCTCTAACAAATTCTATCAGATATTATGACAACCGTTGGAACCTCTGACATGGGACCCTCTGAAAAAAGTTAACTCAGCACCTCATGGACCAATTAGATACCACTAAATAAGCACACCTGGTAAGTGGACCCACTTGAAAAGAAAAGCTACGTCACAATAGGAAATCAACGGCGGGCGCAAGATCTTATGAGCTAGAAAGATTCTATCCGCTTATAAGACAGTCATTGATTTAGAATCTCACTACAGGGAACTTCCATTTTGTGAATGAGCGACTAAGGGAAAAAGATAGCAGTGTTCACCAAGTCACTGGATAAAAAGATAAGACCACTAGGCATTTTGAGATTACGCAAACACTGTTCGCTGAACCGCCAAAAAGTTTACAAGGCATGAAAAAGTATTAACAATTCAGCAAACACCGGGAGAGAAAATAACCATGTGTACTAAGGGATTCTTAAGTGGTGCAAAAAGGTAACATGAAATTAGAACAGGGTGAGACAAAACAAGGGTTTTTTCATGGCAACGGCTAGATTTTTTGAATTTTTGCCTAGGGTTTTGCCAAAAAACAAGAAAAAGGATGCAGAGGCCAGGAAAAAGGGGATGTAGCCATGAAAATTTTTACCAGTGCTAACAGGACCCTAGAGGGATCTCTCAACCTACACTCTAGCATATAATTCCAAACCTTGTGGCATACCCTGGATATGACCATACTGTTGGAGAACTAGGTAGAAACAAAACTGCTCAATAATCAAAGGAGTGTGCCCTATCATCCATCGGGGCATACACATGAAAGGAATCTATGCAACATCCTCAGCCCATGGCTCACAACCTAAGTAAGGATTCCAAGTAACTTGATCTAGATCATCATTAATGTGATGCTAATAATTGATCTTTCCCAGATGAGACTAGAAAACCATACCCTCATAAATGTATGCAAATGGCCAACCAGGATCTCTACATCGCACAACTACTAGATGACTGATCAAGAGATACTCCCATGTCCATAATTGAAGCAAAACTACACCAGCAGAAAGTGTAGCACCACTCCTATACACAACATCATGCAACTCATGATATAGATGCACTAATACATAGGATCCCCAATTGAACCATTGAGGATGACCGATCATATCCTCCAAAGTACAACCCCAATCCACAACAAAACCATGACCCCGTCAGTCAAGAAGAAGGAAACCACCAATTAGAACACCAAGGATAGTAGGAAGTGTCAGGAAAGAGGGTAACTGATCCCAGGGAATGCTATCATCACCAATATTCAAGTCTCCAAATAGACATATGTAGATAGTACCATCGTATACCTAATCATAAAAAACAATCTCTCTATGTGTAGGGATGTGGAGAAGATGATATACATCTTTGAGAGTGATATTCACCTCCCTTAATGGAAATTGAAAGGTATTATGATCAGATTTTTGTCACTCTTCCATAGTAGTCAGTAACCCTTGATTCACTCAAAATCGAGGTATGTTTAATAAGAAGGAAAACCCACAATTCTCAATCAATCAATGCTAGTGAGCAAATAGATCCTCCACCATGTCAAGTAGCCAGAGATACAACCCTCATATGGCTAAATTCTAAAGGGGATCCTATAGAATTAAGTAACATTGCATCAGTAATCAAATCTTCAAACATTGAATCATCATAAGTCAATCAACATCCTAACCTATCAAAATCATCATCAATTTTCCTAATTCTATTCAGAGAGGACGAAGAAGTCATCATCATAATCAAACCAACCAATTAGGATTGACAATCAAACATTCAACATAACATGATCACAACTGACACCAAATAACTTATTTCATCACAAGAATCATCATTCAGGCTCATTGACTGATTGAGGAAATCATTTAAACTCGATGACTCAGTAAAACTACAAAAATACTTAAAAAGGGTGTACGCGCTATTCTAAGGCTTGTATGCACTAAAATGAAAAAATAGATTTTAATTGATTAAACATGCTATAAAAATGCTTATACGTGCTAAAACAAACTATAAGCACTATTAAATCTAGTACACGCTACTAAAAATCAACGTACACACTATAGAAACTAGTGATTGCGCTAGTCTTATTGTATGTGCTACATAATAGATTGGATGCCAAAACCTAACCTAGGGTTTGTGTTTGTATGCACTACTAAAACCTTAGTATGCATTATTTCCTAGTGCAAATGCACTAAACCACATTTGTAAGCGCTATTCAAATGCTTAAATGTGTTATTTCACAAATTTTGGAAAAAATATTGTGTGTAAAAATGATAGAAATTGACGAAAGAGGTTTCTAGAAGTACTCACCAGAGGTTTGTAGTCCAAAGGATGTTGATATCAGTGCCCTCTATAGGGGACCACCATTGTCAAAATCTCAAGAGGGTTAGAGGGTAAAAATCAAAATGAGAAGGTGAAAATGAATAGTAAAATTGACTTTTTACCCCTATATATAGCCATTTGGCCTAAACAAGGGCCTTATTTCACCATCATAATGACCATTGAGAACATCAATCAATCATGGTTTCATCACTAAATCTACATCAATCATCAAGATCAAATTGAATATCAGGTAATTAGGAATCTGCATTAGGACATCGAACATTCTTTGAACCAATGTGCTTCGTACATTGATTCAAAGAGGGGCATTTGTAGACACCTAAAAATGGTCAAGATCAAACCAAGTGAGAAACTAAGGAAAAATCAAAGAATTAATTACAATCAAGCCAAAATCTAATATTAATTGAAATCAAAATCCAAAGGAATGTTAGGAATGGGAACACTGAGAGTGGGGGGGTGAATCAGTGTTCTATATAATTACTTTATGATACTTGAAACTTAACTCAATAACTTAATTGTTGAACTATTTATTAAAGCATGTAAAGTAATCAACACATAACACATAACACTAGATATGGTTACAGGGAAACCTTGGCCAAAGGAAAAAAACCCCGGTGGGAATTAATACCCATTGATAATTGTACTTGTGTATTATGAACCTATTAATGTTCCTTAGCCCTGTTAGGAGCTGTCATTATAATGCTTAAGTACAATGACCTTGTCAAGGGTTAGACCTTGTTAGGATTCTTTTACAATTAACCTTGTTAGGGGTGTGGACACATTTTCCTAGAGCTCACTACTCAAATGGTGAAGGCTACAACCTTCTGAGTATCAGATACACACTATATTTGCAATGGTGAACTGCTGCTATGACACTACTTGTCTGATCAGTTCCTTTTGTGTGCTGATGCTTTAACCTCTTGTAAAGCTCTATATCATAGGGGAGCATAGGTGAGCCAACACATACATAGGTTTTTGATTCATATATGATGAGTATACTTCTTGCTATAGATAACTACTATTTGGCTTAGGAGTTGGCTGAGATGGTAATTATGTAGGTTTGACTAGATGAGCACTGACTGCAGGAGGTGAGTTTGGTGGCATTAATATTGGTTGTTGAGGTTGTTGCAAAAGCCCAAATGGATGATTAGGCCATTACTACCCACCCCTCCACTGAGGTGATTTTTTCCAATTCCCTTGTGGTGGTTACCATTAATTTTGAGGTTGCTTCCAATTCCGTTGAGGAAAATGTGAATTGGTTTCAGGTTGTTTCCATTGAGGTACATTATTTTGGTAGTGTGTCCATTGAGGTTGTGGGTAGTTCCCAACATTAAGATTATATTGTGATTGCCATTAATTATCAATAGAATTTGAAAATGGACTAGAAAAATTTAGAGGATCTTTGGGGCATACCTCTCCTAGGGCTTGATTGAACTTAGTAGGTATCTGCTTAACTTCCAAGTTGGCCACTGGTTTGCATCTACAGTCCTTCTTTTGTCTATAGTGGGGACAAAATTCAACCAACATAACTTCATTTTCTTCATGTTTCTTTTTAGCTTACATGGTGTCTAGTTGAGTTTCCATGTTTTTGATTATATCTTGCTTGAAATTAGACAAAAAATGAGTGATGTCTAATCTTGAAACACCAGTACCATTGGATTTCCCCATGTTAGGCATGTACCCTCTTCCTTTATTTACAACAACTCTTGAGTAATTCTGGCAGATCTTCTTTATATTATTCCATTTTGACTGAGTTATGTCTCCCCCCACCATAAGGTAGAGTGCTTCCATCTAAGAAAGAGTAGCTTTTGTGAATCTTCTTTTGCAAGATAAACAAGAACCTATATATATAATCCTCAAAGATCTCATCTTCCTTTTGTGTCATTTTAAAGATGTAATCACCCCTCAAATCATTTCCTCTATAGTATTCTTTGTACTTTGTTAGGAATTTTTTTTTTATTTCATTCCAATCATGCACAAAATCAGCTCCTAATCCCATAAACCATCTTAGTGTTGACTCCTTAAGAGTTACAGGAAAAAAATTAAGCCAATGGGAATCATCAGTACAGTGATAGCTTCTACAAAGGATATAAAAATCAAAGAGAAAGGTATCTAGATCCTTTGTTACTAATCCATAAAATTTAGGAAGGGTTGTAGCTAGAATGTTCTTGAGGTTGTTATTATTACATTGATCAATAATAGGAAATTGGAAAGTGGGATGAGCTTCCATCCTTACTGGACCTCTTGGTGGTTCTCTTGGTTGGTAGACTACTAAATCTAATTGGTTATCCTCTTCTTGATGGTGAGGATGTTCAAAGTGTTGAATATGAAAATTGGCTAAGATTTTAGTAAAAATATTTAAGTCAAGAGGTTCTTCTAATATGTGAAGGCCAAGGAGATCATCTTTTGAGGATGATGAGGAAGTTGGCAGGTTTGGAACAACATCAAAAAAAGGTTTTCCTCCTCCTCTTCATCATATTGAGCCAAAAATATGTCTCCTAATTGGTTTTTGGGGTGATTGGGAAGGAATCTTCCTAAAGCATCTCTCTTTCTTTTCTACATGTAGATTTATTGATAACAAAAATAACTTTTGTTGGAGATTTGCCAGCAAGCCAGTGTTGACTGTATGTTTGTCATTGATGATAGCATATGGTAAGTAGCATGCATAGAAGCTTGATGGAGAGAGCCTTGAGAATATTTTGTATGGATATGTTATTAGCATGATATCATAGACATAGAGGTTGATTCTGAGTGAAGACACTAATACAGTTGTTTATATCAGTAGTGTTCCTGATAGGTCCTAGGAAGAGTTCTATATGTGATTTGTAGTACGGTTGTAATGGAGCCTTGTGCATTTATATTTATGTTGTAGACATGTGTATGATACTATTTTCATGGATGCAGAGTCAGTTGTGTAGTACAGGCTGAGTTATGATGTTTCCAGTTGATAGTAACAGTTTCTTGGGTTTATCTGATGGAGTCGACATTGTTTATATTGTTGTAGTAGTTGCGCCTATCATTTTGATATGCATGTTTGGATTTATGTTTGGAGAAGAGTTAATAGTTTTTGGTTAAGAGTGCATAATGTATTTCAGCACAAGAAGAAAGTATTAGTTAATTTGGTGGAGCCGACTATGTGAAGCGACACGTCTACTCATACTAAGTTGTGCGGTCCTAATTTGTGTTACGTGATTAGTATAGACATTGGAGATATTGTAGAAGAGTTATATTGTTTCTCTAATATAATTTCAATGAATTTCTAATAGGCTGACTTTATTATATCATTTGGTGAAAGATACTTATATTCGATCAGTTGTGATCACTAAGTATGGCAGATAGTTGAAAGAATAGAGTAGAGAAGAAGGTGCAGAGTATTGAGCCATCAATAGAAGGTCTATGTGATAGAGAAGAGAGTGTATTCTATTCATTGTAACTGATCAAGAAAGAAGGTCTAACTCATAGTTTACCAAGATCCAGATATATTGTGTATCTATTATACAGAAGGTTGCAACCTTCACCATTTGAGCAGTGTGCTCTTGGACAGTGTGTCCTCACCCCTAATAGGGTTAATTATAAAATACTCCTAATAGGTTCCAACCTTTGACCAGGTCACTGTACTTAATACATTGTAAAGATCAACTCCTAACAGGGTTGTAAGATCTTCTAACAGGGATCATTATACTTTAGTGCAGTTTATAGTGGGTGCTAATTCCCACCGGGGTTTTTACCTATTTGGGTTTCCCCATAACCAAAATTGTGGTGTTGTGTTAAGTGTTCTTATATTGTATTTATGCTTAATGTTATTCTATACTTAATTGGATAAAGAATTGAATCTTGTAGATAATTGATTCAACCCCCCCCCCCCCCCTCTCAGTTATCTCTTGGGACTATTCCTAACAATTGGTATCAAAGCCAAGTGCCTCAGAGACAAAGTTTAATAGCTTGAGGTTGATCAGATGGCATTCTTTAGAAAATAAAGTCCTAAGTTTGATGGAGAGAACTATCTAGATTGGAAGAAAAAAATGATGCCACATTTGCAATGAATTGCTTTTGATATTTTTGAAGTAGCTACTAAAGAAGTTCAGATTCCCTCTTTAGCAGATCTTGCAAAGGAAGATGTAACTCTTAAGAAAAAGGAGATGTTCACTCAAAATTCTATTGTCAAAGAAGTCCTTATCAGTGCCCTATTTGACAGTGATTTTTCAGAGATCAAGAAAGGATATAAAGCCTACAAGATATGGAAGTATCTAGAAGACATGTTTCAAGGAGATATTTAAGCCAAGAATGTGTGCAGAAAGACATGGAAGAAAAGATATGACACATTGGAGATGCTACCTAAAGAGAACATCAGATCCTACAATCAAAGGATTAATGATGCAGTTGCAGGTATCAGAAACAATGGTGGAGAGATTTCGGAAGAAGACATAATGGACAAATTAATGACTACTTTAACACCAAAATATGACAGTAAGATAAACATCCTGGATGAAACTATGTAGTCCACAAAAGACTTCAAAAGAGAGACCTTAATCAACAAGATTTCATCATTTGAGATATCAAGATTGAAGACAGGGCCTAAAAGTGAAACAACATTCAAAGCCTCAGTCCATGGTAAGAAATCTTTGAACACTTCTGGTAATTTTGATGATGAAGATGATGATAAAGAATTAGATGAAGTCATTGATATGATTACTAAGAAAGAAAGAAAAGGAAAATATGAAGGTCAATTTCCATTCAAATGCTTCTCATGTAACAATATTGGTCATTTTGCATCTAAGTGTCCTACAAGAGTCAAGAAATACAAAAACTACAAGCCTAAGTATAAAGAGTGTTACTATGCTGAAGATGGAGTTTCAGATGAAAATTTAGTAGAATATGAAATTGGATTTGTTGCAATTGAAGAGATGGAAAGAATGTATGATGAAATGGATAAAGAAGATGAAAGGAGAGCACAAGAGCTAGCATTGATTTCTCAAGAAGACATTAGGAAAGACTGGATCATTGACAATGGTTGTTCACATCACATGATAGGAGACAAAGATATATTTGTTCATTTGGATAAGTACAAAGGTAGCATGGTTAGATTTGGAGACAACACTCCTAAACCTATCATAGGTAGAGGAGCTATCACTTTGGATGGGAATAATAACACTGATGATGTTCTATATGTTGATGGTTTGTAGCATAACTTACTTAGTGTTGGACAGTTGCTTGACAAAGGATATCAGTTGGAATTCAAAGATAATAAGTGAATCATTAATAACAAAGAAGGAGAAATGATTGCATCAAGTTCAAAGACAAAAGGTAATGTCTTTCACCTTAGTTGAGAAGTAAGTTGTTTTTTGGCTAAAGTAGATGACTGTTAGTTATGGCACAAGAAATGTAAAGGCAGTAAGAGACCTCCCTAGTATTGCAAAGCTAGTTGATACAATATGCAGGGAATGTGTGATGGGAAAGCACATGAGGAATTCATTTAGAAGAAAGCATAATTCAGTAGAGAAAAAATTGGATCTAGTGCATACAGACCTATGTGGACCAACTCAAACAAGATCATACTATGATGAAAGGTACTTTATTTTGTTTTTTGATGATTATTCTAGAATGATGTGGGTTGCATTCTTAAGAGACAAATCTGAAGCATTTGAGAAGTTCAAAATATTCAAAGCTAAAGTTGAAAATGAGTCTAGATTAAAGATAAAATGTCTGAGATCAGATAGAGGAGGAGAATTCACCTCTGACAGATTTTATGAGTATTGTGAATAACATGGGATAAAGAGATAGCTAAGTGCACCTAGAACTCCTCAGTAGAATGGAATTGTAGAAAGAAGAAATAGGATCATACTAGACACAGTGCACACCATCATGATTGAAGGAAACATTGCACACACTTGTTTGAGAGATGTAGTCAATACAACAGTCTATACTATCAATAGAATTCAATTAGACAAGACACCTTATGAGTTATGGTTTGGTAATGTACCTATAGTGAAATACTTTAGAATCTTTGGAAGCAAGTGCTACATCAAGAGAGATGAATCTATTGGCAAGTTTGATGTAAGAAGCGATGAAGGTATTTTTCTTGGTTTCTCTACTAAAATAAAAGCTTATAGATGTTTTAACTTGATATTGAAGAAGATCGTTGAAAGTTCTCATGTGAAGATTGATGAAAATTTTATGATTCAAGAAAGATATCATGATTATGCACCTATGATTGAAGAAGAGCCTATACCTACTAGTAGTGAAGCAGTTGTTGAAGAAATGTTTGATAGCATTGATGTATTATTCAATAACCCTAAAATAAGTGAAGAAGAATCATAGAAGGAAGATAAGAGAGTCACACCTAATGTTCCAAAGTTCACATCAAGATACCATTAAAAAGAAGATATCATTGGAGATCATAACAACAAGGTTGTGACAAGATCAAAAGAAAAAAGTTCCACAGTTGATGAGGCAGTATGTTTACCTTCACAAATTGAACCCTTAAGTGTTGAAGATGCTTGTACTAATTCAGATTGGCATGAAGCAATGAAAGAAGATCTAGATTAGATAGTTAAGAATGACACATGGGAATTGTTCCCTAGACCTAGTGACAAGAATGTGATTGGAACCAAGTGGATATTTAGAAACAAGATGAATGAAGATGGTACAATAGTAAGGAACAAAGCTAGACTAGTATGTAAAGGATATGTGCAAAGAGAAGGAATTGATTATTTAGATACATTTTCCCTTGTAAGAAGATTAGAAACCATAAAATTATTTCTAGCCTATGCTACATTCAAAAACTTTAAAGTATATCAGAAGGATTGCAAGTCGACATTCCTAAATGGTGAGTTGAAGGAAGAGGTATACATAGAGAATACTAAAGGATTTACTTTATCAGATAGACCTGATATGGTATGCAGACTAAAGAAAGCCCTCTATGGACTTAAGCAAGCCCCTAGAGAATGGTATGAAAGACTAGATGGTTACTTGACTAAGATTGGATTCAAGAAATGAGCAGCAAATTGTAACTTATTCATAAGAGAGACATATAAAGGATTATTGTTAGTTGCTATTTTTGTTGATGACATTATTTTTGGAGGTAATGACAAGCTTAGTGCAGAATTTGCTAAAGAGATGTAGAGAAAATTTGAGATGAGCATGATTGGACCTATCAAGTACTTTTTGGGACTGAATGTGCAGCAGACAAACAAAGGTATTTTCATTAATCAGTATAAGTATGTGAAAGAAATATTGAAGAAGTTCAAGATAGATGATTGCAATCTAGTATGTACCCTTATGATAACATGAAGCAAGCTTTCAAAAGAAGATGATTCTATAGCAGTAGACATAACCCTATACAAATCTATGATTGGTAAACTCATATATCTTACTCAATCTAGACCAGATATTTCTAATGCAGTTGGTATTGTTGGAATATTTGCAACAGAACCTAAACAAAGTCATCTTATGGTAGTAAAGAGGATATTTAGATATTTGAAGGGAACTATAGACTATGGTTTATGGTATCCTAATTTAGAAAATGTAGAGCTTCATGTGTATATAGATGTAGATTGGGCAGGTTGTGTGGATGATAGAAAGAGTACCTCAAGAGGAGAAGTATTTATTGGAGATAGATTGTTACTTGGACAAGAAAGAAGCAAAATTGTATTTCTTAGTCCACAGCAGAAGCAAAGTGTGTAGAAGCAGCATTAAATTATTCTACAATTGTGTGGATCAAGTAGATGATAAAGGATTTTGGAATTAAAATTGATTATCCTATTGTTATTCATTGTGATAAAACTAGCACTATCAATATGTCAAAGAACCCTATGATGCATGAAAATACAAAACATATTGAGATAAAATATCACTTCCTAAGAGAGAAAGTTGTAGAGAAAGAAGTAAATTTGGACTATGTGAGCACAAAATATTAGCTAGCAAACATATTTACAAAGCCTTTACCGAAGGATACATTTGAGTATCTCAAGGAGAAGCTGGGAGTAATTCCCTTTCCTGAATCTGATTAGAGTTTGTAGGAGTGCATCAGTCCTCAGTGATTGATGAATGGTTGAATACTCTACTTCAGGAGTAGTACCGGTGCTTATTTGTTTTGGTACCCTTTTCCATTGATGTCAAAGCGGGAGTGAGTATATAGTCATGAAAAATAAAATAGTTAGGGGGAGTATATATAGTTGAGGAGTATGAAGTAAGGGGGAGTATGCAGTAAGGAGATATATCAGTTGATATTCAAAGAATTCAGAAGTAGATGGAGGATTCATCCTTGGGGTAGTTTTGTTGATAAAATGGAGAATGTTATAAAATAATTGTACATTTGGATTGATGGTGTTTTTAATTCCATATGTTGCCATCAATGCCAAAGGGGGAGATTCTTGGAGATTTTCTAACAAGCCAGTGTTGACTGTATGTTTGTCATTGATGACAACATATGGTAAGCAATGTGCATGGAAGCCTGATGGGGAGAGCCTTGAGCATATGTTGTATGGATATGTTATTAGCATGATATCATAGACACAGAGGTTGATTCTAAGTGAAGATAGTAATACAATTATTTATATCAGTAGTGTTCTTGACAGGTCCCAGGAAGAGTTTTGTATGTGATTTGTAGTATGGTTGTAATGGATCCTTGCATGTTTATATTTAAGTTGTAGACATATGTATGATGCTATGTTCATGGATGCAAGTCAGTTGTGTAGTACAAGCTAAGTTATGATGTTTCCAGTTGATAGTAACAGTTTCAAGAGTTTATATGATGGAGCCAAAATTATTTATATTGTTGTAGTAGTTGCGACTATCATTTTAATATGTGTGTTTGGATTTATGTTTGGAGAAGAGTTAAGAGTGTTTGGTTAATATTTCATAATGTATTTCATCATGAGAAGAAAGAATCAGTTAATTTGGTGGAGCCAAATGTGTGAAGAGACGCGTCTACTCATACTAAGTTGTGCGGTCCTAATTTGTGTTGTGTGCTTAGTATAGCCATTGGAGATATTTTAGGAGAGTTATATTGTTTCTCTAATACAATTTCAAGGAAGCTCTAACAGGCTGAATTGATTATATCATTTGGAGAAAGATACTTATAGCCGGTCAATTGTGATCGCTAAGTATGGTAGATAGTTGAAAGAATAGAGCAGAGAAGAAGGTGTGAAGTATTGAGCCATCAATAGAAGTTATATGTGATAGAGAAGAGAGTGTATGCTATTCATTGGAACTAATCAACATAACAATTCTAACTCGTAGCTCAACAAAATCTAGATATAGTGTGTATCTGTTATACAAAAGGTTGTAGCCTTCACCATTTGAGCAGTGTGCTCCTCAATAGTGTGTCCTCACCCCTAACAGGGTTAATTATAAAAGACTCCTAATAGGGTCTGACCTTTGACTAGGTCACTTTACTTAATACATTGTAAAGATCAACTCCTAACAGGGTTGTAAGATCTTCTAACATGGATCATTATACTTTAGTGCAATTTATAGTGGGTGCTAATTCCCACTAGGGTTTTTACATATTTGGGTTTCCCTATAACCAAATTTATGGTGTTGTGTTAAGTGTTCTTATATTGTGTTTATGCTTAATTTTCTTCTATACTTAATTGGATAAATAATTTAATCTTGTAGATAACTGATTCACCCCCCCCCCCCCCCCCCCCCGCCCCTCTTAGTTATATCTTGGGACTATTCCTAACAACTTCTAGGTTGGATTGGATTACCAAAAGAAATTCTAACTAAAATAACTTGATAAATTGAAAGGGACATAAAAAAAATCTTTAACTAAGAATTCTACTAGTGAATTCAATAGGTTCTTAACTTGACACCATCCTTGACAACGATGCCAAAAATGGTGGTCTTCCCAATTAGACTAATAACTAGGTATAGTTCCTATAATCAAAGATTGGACATATTAATGATAAGCTATCTATCTGTAGAAAGGTTCATTTAAATGTCAACATAGGGATGTATACTTGAAATGGTTCTGCAAAGTATATGCATTAAGTATCTATTGGAGTCATGCTACTATTACTTGGAAATGAAATTGTAGGAAAATAAGTACCTGGAATGAAGTATATCTAAGCCTTATTTACCAAAGCATAGCTGAACATGAAAACCAAGTATGTTCATATTTTTAGGTAGGGACTACTTTGCCTACCTTGGCTGCAAGAATAGACATGGGAACTATTTCTGTGTGGCTACAAGAACTGACAAAAATGTAAACAACAACTACAAAAATAGGAAAACTGCAAATGTTCACTCACCAAGTTCCCCCCCTTGGATAAGTGAATCCAAACTACTTAAAAATATATTGGATAAAAAAAATCATTACTCCTTTATTTATATAACTGAAATTCTTTACACATGATAGTTGGAAAACAAAAAACTATATTGTTGAAAACTGATTAAGTGAACCAATGGGATAGACTGATGGTGGTGGGATAGTTTAGATTGGAGGTGATAAAGGATCATGAATTAAAGGAGATGGGATGTTATGATTTTGACTGGGATGGGAAGATGATAATGGATCTTGAGATGAAGTCAATGGAATGGTAGGATCTTGATTTGGCAGAGTGGATAAAAATGGATCATGAGATGGAGTGGATGGCAATGGTGGCTCATGTAATGGAGGAAGAGGGATGGTAGGACCTTGAGATTGAGTAGGCATAATGACACGATATTGATTTAGGTAAATTGATATTTCAACATGGTTTTGGAAAAGATCTTTACATGATTGGATTAGTTTGGATGGTGTGATGGGGGATGTATGGGTGAACTCTTCAGATGGAGTAGATGGAAAGATGGGAGATTCTATATTTGGGATTGAGGGAAGAAGGGAAGACTCATTAGGTTCATTGGATGGGGTTTGGATAATGCTAGGAGGATAAGATGGAGATGAGAATTGGATGGATTCAACAGATGGAGAGATTCACTTGTGTTAGGAGATAGAAGAGGAATGATAGGTGTGGAAGATGGAAGAGGAATGATAGGTGTGAGAGGTGGAAGAGGAATGATGGGTACAAGAGGTGGAATATTCTCATCACTAGTGGCTTCAGATGAGGGAGTGAGATGAGATGAATCATTAACTCCAAGAGCATGATTTTCTAATGTCTTCTTTGAGAAGCTAATTAGAGACTTGTGTATTTGAGGTTGAGGTGAAGGATTGACATGTGGAGATGGTGGAAAGCTAAGCTAGTTCACATATGAAGGTGTTGTGGTGGCTTGTGGACTTGGTTGATTGAATGATAGTGTAGAAATAGGTGTTGAAGATGACATGGATAGATACTTCATGAACTAAGCATGTAGGTGACATGTGAATTGGATTTACTAATTGATGGGTAAAAGTGATGGATTGGGACATACCATATAATGTGGATTAAGGGATGTAAGTGGATTGTGGAAGGGGATTTGTGGTTACATAAGAGGGAATGGAAGATGGTGTGTTTAGATTAGATGGAGTACATGCGGGATAGAGGTAGGATAGAGTGCATGGTGGATTAACAATAGTAGGGTAATTGTGGTGATGCATTGGAGAATTGGGACAACCCTATGGGAATGGTGTCAAAGATTATGGTGTCACAAACATAATCTTGCTAGAGAGTTTACAAGTGTTCATGCTAAATTTTCAAAAGGATATTTTTTCATGCAATCCCGTGGAAGTTTAAAATCATTCCCACTAAAGTTGGACATAAATTAATGTCACAATGGGTTGAAAATAGACTGACAAAAAGATAGTTAAATTTTGGAGTAAGTCTTGTTGGACCTTGACAACAATCTCGTGAGAGTTTACAATGGCAGTGGCTATACTAAGTTTACCAGAGTTGACATATTGACTAGCATTCTTGTTTGAGTTTGACATGACTACTCTTGACTGGTGTTCCTGCAGACCGAAGCAACAATCCCACCAGAGTTTGGGTAGATAGTTACTATTAATCTTGCGAGAGATCAGTTTAATCTAGCAAGACAAGGTTCCTTGATGGCTAGTGGTAGGGATTCTAGTCCTATGGTGATTCATTTTGTTCATGCAGTTAGTTCATGTAGTTTGGGTTGATCTTGTGTCAGTTTGGGTAGTTTGCATTGTTTGAGATGTCAGGCGAGAAATTGGATTGATTTTTGATGGAAAATTTTGACTGTGTTTGAACTTTATTTATTTGGAATAAGATATGTGTGAACAATCATAACAAACACAAAATTTTGTAACCAAGAAATCCACAACCTAGGCTCACAAGGATAATACTTGTCGAATCCCCTTACAATAAATATTGATCTCAATCAGATAGATAGATGCTTGGAGGAACTAACTCCCCCTTACATGACACACACTTCTTAGGCACACCAAACATAAAATTTATAAGGATCTTAAGATCCTTATAAATTTTCTATCTCAAGTTGAGGGGTACATGAGTCTTCAGAAAACACATATCGTAATCCTTGCATCAACAAGTAGGGGTTTTGGCTTTCAATAACAAAGTGGTTTGCAATACGAGAACATGTTCATGAGGCTATGCCTGCAACAAATTAGACCTAATAAGTGTTGGAAATTTAACTATACTAGTATATATGACTAAGATTAGTGTTGTAATTATGGAAATAAAGTCATATGGAGTTTTGGTGTCAACGCACTTACTCATAAGATCAGAATTTGGCTAAGTAAGGAAGATAGGATAGTCACTAAAGTACCTAATGAATAGAGTATTAGTGCATGTGTGTATGATTGAGTTTTGGCATGTGCCCTTGAAGATAAGCTTTTGGATATGTTAGTAAGCTATGGTTAATAATGCATGGTTAGATGAGTTAGTATGAAGAAGATATAGCGAGTTAAAGTGACACAATCAGTGACCAAAAGAGCAGAATAGAGCATGCAGCTGACATGAAATATTTTGATTAGCATTCATTATTTTATTTTGTAAAGGCTATGCACCTATTGTAAATGTGTTGTAAACTTGATAATATCAATGTATGTAAACACTCTTGAGCCAATTCATTTGGAAGCATTGTATGTAATAGGTTATAGGGTGACCTAGTGAATAGTTTTGTTTGTGCCTATAAATAAGACATACACATTTTTATTTTTTATGGTATGCAATATAGAGCTGAAAGAAGTAGAGCAGAAGTATGTGAAGTATGAGTTAAGAGCAGTAAGAATGTTATAAATCTTTGCAAGAGGTAAAGCATCAGTGCACAAAAGGAACTTATCAGACAAGCAGTGTCATAGCAGCAATTCACCATTGCAAATATAGTGTGTATCTGATATCTAGGAGGTTGTAGCCTTCCTTATTGAGTAGTGATCTTTGGCAGTGAGGCTTCCACCCCTAATAGGGTTTGTTACTTCAAGACTCCTAATAGGGTCTGACCCTTGACAAGGTCATTGTACTAATGCATTGTAATGACTGCTCCTAACAAGGCAAAGGAACATTAGCAGGTTCATAATACATAAGTACAATTATTAGTGGGTATTAATTCCCACCAGGGTTTTTCCTTTGGCCAAGGTTTCCCCGTAATCATATCTGGTGTTATGTGTTATGGTTGTTTACTTTACATGCTTTAATATTCAGTTCAACAATTAAGTTATTGAGTTAAGTTTCAAGTATCAAAAAATAATATTGTAGAACACTAATTTACCCCCCCCCCCCCCCCCTCTTAGTGTTCCCATTCCTAACAATTGGTATCAGAGCTTTGGTCCTCTGAAGATAAGATTAACCACTTGAGGAGATCATGGATACAGGAGAAGTGAAACATTTGAAGAAGAATCTTGAAGCAACTCTTGAAGATATTGATAGATCTGAAAAGGAAATAGAAGAACTGAAATTAAAGGTCAGTGGTGCACAGTATTCATCAAGAAACTGAGAAAAGACTTGAAGGATTGTTCAAACAATGATTTGGGAAAAATGGTCAAAAAGATGAATGAAGAAAAAATGTCTCTAAAGGATCAGATTGAAGAGTTGGATGAAAAGTTAATCAATAATCAAGAAGCCTATGATGAGCAGGTCAAAGAAAACAAATAGCTAGATGAAGAACTTATGCAAGCAAATATGAAAATCTTGGAGTTAGAAAACATCAAGAAAAATATGGAATCTGAATTGACTGAAGCAAAGAATCATATTGACAAATTGCACACAATTAAGGATCTAATAGAGTCACAGTTGTATGCTTGGAAGTTAAAAGGAGATACCACTGGTATTGGATACAATTAAGCCCAAGTTTAGATTGATTCTATGCGAGATAGAATGAAAGCACCAAAATAATTTACTGAAGCTAAGAGGACTGAAAATCAAATTGAAGCTAAATCTAAACCATCTAAGGATGAGTGCAAACCAGTAAACCAAACTTGTTTTGCATGTAATTGTATAGTAGGGAAAGTATCTTCATAGGATTAGTATTGACAATAAATGAATTAGTAACTAAATAAACCACAATTAAGCAATCTATTCAAGCTAGAAATTGACAATTAAGCATCATATGGTTCTCTAACTAAGAAGTTTAATGCAAAGCTCTCAGTAAGCTTCCATTAATGACAATCCTAGAATGAGAAAGATAAATGATTAAAGCTAAAGCTAATTGTTCAATTCCAAATTGAAAACTAAATTAATTCTAGATTGTCTTTCTAAGCTCAAATTGCAAGAGATTCAATGCAATTCTCAGATGTGTGGTTATGAATTATGAAGGAATTGGGTCTTCGTTTTATAGATTTATGCAATGGTAGGGAGTGTAGTTGTGTTTGATCATGATTAAGCCTTGGTTGAGTCCTTGGTTCCACCCTTTGAAGATAATGCAAAGTTTGTGTCCTCAAAGCTTGGGAAAATTAGACAAGATCAATGGACAAGATTCTCTTTCACTTTGAGTGATTGAGATTGAATTTGGCTTGATCCACGTGAATGCCTTTCCTCAAATCTCATTGGTTTCCCGGATTTCCTCTTCTTTTGGGTTGTTGAGAGTAATTGATATTTATTAATTGATTTAATTGATTTATTTTAGCCATGTACCCCTTGAATGGGTTGAATTTGATTTAATCTAGGACTATAAAATTATTTGATTTAATTGCATTTTGATTTGATTGTATTTGATTAAAACACTCTCAATTTTGATTTATCTCGAACTAAGACTTGATTTTAATTTTGATTGGCTAATTATGCATTGTGATTCAATTACTACAATTTTGTCCTTGATTTTCTTTGATTTGACTTAATTTATCATTGAATTGTATTTGTCCATTTTCAGGTGATTACAAATGGCCCTCTTTGAGTTGACGTGAGAAGCATGTCGATTCAAAGAATACTCTGATTTTGCTTCAATGATAGGTCTTGATTCATTGATGGTCGATCTTTGATGTTCATTTGATGCCTTTCGATGGTCAATTCTTGATTTTTGATATGAGATTGATGTAGATATGATCGATATGAAACTCTCAATTGATGTGGTTCTGATGATCATTTTGATATGATGATGTTTCTTGATATGATGTTTGATTCAATGATTGATCCTAATATGATACCTGCTTTGATAATTGATCTTGATGTGATGCCCCATTCGTTTGATTACAAAAAATTTCCTAATAAAAGCTTTCGCTTTGATTCGATGATCAATCTCTTGATTCTCGATGATGTTACTGCTGGTGTTGATCTGATTACCCGATGGTATGCTCCCTCAAAAATGAAATAAAATTCAAATTGATTTTACCGTTAATTGATTTTTGGATGTTCATTTTATAGTAATAAAGTTCAAATGTATAATGAATTTTATTTGAATTTCTGATTTTGATGTTCTGTTTGTTTGATTTCAAATGCCCTGGTTTCAATTAATCTGATGCTAAAATCTCTTGATTAGATCAAACTTGATGAAAATGTACTTACTTAGGTCAAATTTACCTCTTATTAGGTCAAAAACCTATATATAGGGGTCAAAATCCCTTTTCCCTATTCATTTTCACCTTTCACTCTTGACTTTTACCCTCTCTAACTCTTGCCTTTTCACGATGTTTGTCCCTCTTCGCGAGCATTGGTTCGAGAAATGCCATCGGTATCAACATCTTCCTGGCTCAAGACCTCCGGTGAGTGCTTGTACCTCTTTGTTTTTCTTGTTTATGCATTTATTTCAATTTTTTCCAATTTTTTCCTGGTATTTAGCCCTTTTTCTCTCTTTTTTTCTCAAATGGGCACTTTTGCCTTATTAAAGGGCGCTTTTGCCTTTGGAAGTGCGCTTCTACACTTTTAACGAGCGCTTCCACAAAGTGATAGAGCACTTTTGCTCCTCAAACTGATGCCCTTTCCAACTTTTGCAATATTATTGTGCGCTTTCACATATGTTTGGTGCTTTTACAATTTTTAAGTGCACTTCCGCTATAGATTTGTGTGCTTTTGATTCTTTTGCTGCTTTTAAAACATTAACATGCGCTTTCCCACGTTTAAGTTGTGCTTCTGATATTTTTTTCTTTTGCACCATGAAATAGCGCTTTCACTCTGAAAAAATTTTGAATTTGTAATTTTGACCAAATTGCAATTTTTTCAACATCTTCGATCACTTGATAAGTTAAGTTCCCCATCTTGAAATTTTGTAACAAGTTATGATATGTCAGTTAGAAATCCATCATAGTTAGGATATCGTCCATCAATCTAGATTCAGATGATGAATGAGGATAAAATTTTCATTCTATTTGAGTAGAAAAATGAAACTTGATTATGGTTTGATAGGTTTATAAATTTTCGATTGACTTAGGATAATCCTAATAATTTCTAATTTCAATTTTGATGTGTTTGAACTTGATCTTTGTAGGAGGATTGTGGGTCTTTACATATCTGTGGTTCATATCCTTTGTTGTGGAATATGATACCTGACTTGAGTGCTGCTAACCATTGCCTTATTGCTTGGTGTGGTTTGTCCTTCTTGCTCTATCTTCCTCGATTCCACGTGAATCAAGATCTTATTACTGCTATGGCTAAGTGTTGGCACTCAGACCATAACACCTTTCATCTTCCCATGGGGGAGATGATAATTACACCTGAGGATGTATATTGTATTTTGCAGTTGCCAACCAGAGGAGAGCTCATGTACTATGATTCTATATATGATGGCTCAGCATGTCAAAGAGTCTTCGGTGATGCTTCCATTGGTGGTTTCTTGCTTCCTGATAGGCATGGACATGGATTTGTTGTTGGTTGGGGACCCATTCTAGAGGACTTGTTGGTAGATCCTTGTCATTTTGATTGGGGTTCCTGTGTATTGGCCCAGTTATATCATGAGTTGCACACTATTGTCTATAGGAATTCTACCACTTTGACAGTAGGAGCTATTTTGTTACAACTTTGGACTTGGGAGCATATCCCAGTGTCACATCCTATGATAGCATGAGATCATCAACCAGGTTGGCCTTTTGCATGGATGTACAGTGGTATCATTATCTAGACCCATATGGGTAAGTTGGATTACTGGCACTGTCGGATTGATGACTTGGATACCATCGTGTGGAGACCTTATCTCACATGTGATGCTTGGTCAGAGGATGATGGTGAGCTTCCTTATATGTTTTGTCCTTGTTGGATGATCAGTCATTCCACATTTTTTATCAAGAGATTCTACTTTCACCATGTTTTCCGTCAATATGGGCATGTTCAGGATATGCCATAGGGCATAGCTATGTATGCTCGTGTATAGTCTGAGAGATCATTATGGGGCCCTTGTGTTGATTTTGGTATAGCTATCTGAGAGATACAAGAGATTGGGTATCATCCTTGGGCTCCTAGGTCACATATCATGGATGTCAGTATTACTGATGAGTATGGTTCCTAGTTACATTAGTATCCTTTTCCCAGGTTTAAAGATCTTGTCGAGAGGATTCCCACCATTGAGGATTTATCAGATGGGGATGATGGTGGTGGTGATGGTGCTGGTGGAGATGGTAGTGATGATGATGATGGAGGTGGTGGTCATGATAGGATCAAGGGTCGACACAGATTATGGGGTCATCACAAAGCTAGAGCAGGTAAAGTACAGATGTCAGTGTTAGTTGTTGCTCCTATTCCTCATAGGGGTGGTGATCAGGGTAGAGGTGGATGGGTTGATAGGATTTTGCATCTGGTTGCTAGAGATCCTACACAGAGGCCTCAAGCTAGACATCAGAGAGTTGTCCATGCAGATATAGCGCAGGTTTTACTTGATCAGGCATAGGGTCCTCCTGCTTAGTAGGTTGTTCCTCCTATTGTTCCTGCCATTGTTCCTCAAGCTCCTACATCTCAGGCACATGCTTCTATCTTGGTGCCTTCATCTTATTTGCATCCATCTTCTTCTTAGTTTGTTCCATCTTTGAGTGATCCATCTTCTTCATCGATGTCGTCTACTTCAGTTCTACTTGCATAGTCTTTTGCAACCCAGGGTCATGCCCCTGCCTCAGCATCAGATGTTGCTTCTTTGCAGACCATGATATCATCTATTTAACAACATTTTTCATAAATGAGTTCC
Source organism: Chamaecyparis obtusa (assembly GCA_027943335.1). Classification (NCBI taxonomy): domain Eukaryota; kingdom Viridiplantae; phylum Streptophyta; class Pinopsida; order Cupressales; family Cupressaceae; genus Chamaecyparis; species Chamaecyparis obtusa. The sequence goes on from BSBK01009529.1 coordinate 578,025, forward strand.
ATGATGTAGACCTTCATGGCTGCTATGAGTCAGTATGGATTATAGGCTAGTTCGAGTGGGCCTCCTGATAGTGCTCCTGATCGTGATGGTACTGATGGTGTGGGTGACTCTATCAGCTGATTTCTTATGAGCTATCTTCATTGTTTCATTTCTATACTTTGATGATATTTCCGTTGTTATTGTGATCAAGACATTGGACCCTTGATGTATCTTTTTTGATCAACTGATGTTATTCATGTTGATACTTTGATAGCTGATGGACATTGATCTTTGGATATTGCTTTTATGATGACATTATAGACTTTGCTCTCTCTTGTTCATTTATGATGATACCATGGATTCTGATACTTTCTTTGATAGATTTGATTATATATGATGTCATTATGTGTTGGATCTCCTTTTCAAATGTTTTGCATGATATGATGCTCTATATGATTTTATATTCTATGTGCTTTGTTTTATGCTTTTCAGAATGCAATCTCCATATGTATGCATATGTCCTAATGATGATTAAATGATTATCTTATGTATGACATAGAATAGATGAATGTAATGTGAAATGATTTAATGATATTGATGTTGATGTATGTATGCAATGAATGTTACATGTATAATGAATCTAATGAATGCATTTCTTTTGATATGTAAATGTGATGAATCTATGGATGTTTGTCATGTGCTATGCAAATGTGATCTAATGATGCAATGATATTTCAATGATATTATGTAATGTGAATGATTTTACCATGTATGATGTGCATTTAATGTTGGATGGTCTTAATGAATACAATGAATGATATCTAGCTAATGCAATGCACTTTAAATGAGATGAATGCAATCTAATGATTCTAATGAACATTCAAATGTATGTCATCGAATGATAATGATGAAATTTAAATCGATGAACTTAATGATAGTGATGGATTTAATGCCATGTACTTAATAATTCAAATGTTGGACACATCTAAATCAATGCAAGACTTAATGATAATGATTTAATCAATGCAAGTGACCTAATGAAATGCACTTTGTTTTTTATTTCCAACTATTCTTGTCCTTGAACTATTCTAATATCAATTTCTTCCTCAACCTTTGGACTTTCTATCATTTCCATAGGGGCTACAATATCCATTGTAGGAAATCCTTCTTCTACTGCAGGAACTTCTATCACTATTTCAGGAACTTCCTCTTCCATCATTTCTCTTTCTAAAAGTGTACTAAGACTCTCTTTCTCTCTACTCCTTCTTTGTGGTAATCTTTCACTAGCATTGATACTCAGTCTATCCTGAACTGACCTATTTATCTCTTACACACTGGGAGTCCAACTAGGTGAGGATGGAATATCTACATACCTTTTCCTTTTCTATTGTGGTTCTTCAATGTGGAGGTCCAACTTCATCTTTGTGTGTACTTCTTGAGCAACACCCTTATCCTTTATGCGCTTTGCACTACCTGACAAAATTTCTCCATCTTTCATCACTCTTCCTTGTGGCTGCCTCAGTCTTTCATCCCTCAGTGCCTGATGAACCATTAGATTGTATGTCCATTATTCCTTTGGTATGACCACCTAACTCAATTGCCTCTGAATCCAGTATCTAGTAAAATCCAAGACCGGTCTAGATAATGTGTCAAGGTCTAAAACTTATTTCTTTAACCAATCATAGGCACTGATTTCTCTCTTCTCGAGGCAATATCCTTTCTAGATCACATTTAATTCTTCCTCCATTTGTTCAGGAATATGAAAGATATTGCATGCTCTGATAAGGTTTAGTGGCAATTAGGAGTGCATCCTTTTCTTTACCTCGTGCTCATCTATAGCATTTACCCAAAAAATCCTCAAGGTGTGCCATATGCTGATATCTAATCCCTGCCACTGACCGTATCTTGTTGTAAGGATCAAATTTTAGCCTTTATGTATGTAGTAGAAGATGGAAGAATGATAATTCCTCATGGGACTTCTCAGCCCCCTTTAGGCATGTGCACATTTCAACTTCATCTCTGCCTATGGAAATTGGAAAATCAAGTCCCAATTTCTTCTTTCCTTTATAAATCTTGTCATAGAAAGTCAATTGTCGAGTGATCTCTAGCGAGACCATTTTATCTTTCGAGTAGCTAGGAATCTTGTATGGTATCCCTAAGAATTATTTAATCCTGATGTAAAAAAATTAGGAAATTGAATAAACCATGCCCCGTATTCTTCCACCAATTTTATGGCTTATGCCGACAGTCTCACATGTAGTTTCTTTTGCAAAGTTCACACAATACGCATTGCACATGCATCATTGACCTAGACATAATCATTAATTACATGCAGATGCAACTAAGGATAGCAATCATATACTTTTAGTTGTTGAGTTCCACTCTTGATTGCTCCTTTGCATCTCATTCCTTTATATCTTGTTTATCGTGCTAGCATATAGATGACGTATGAACTCATGTAGAATTTCTTTGTCTACTCCAAGCTCTCTAATTGCTCGCTCAGGTTGTCACTGCTCAACCCTACCCAGTCTACATGATTATGTTCTTCCACTACTTGATCAATGAAGTACCACATCCAATTTTCAAAGAGATAAGAATGAGGTAGGTCGAATATCATGCTCAACATCATTATCATGTCACTATATTCTCGGTGGAAATATAGGCACATCATCCCTTTAGGAAGCTTGGAAAAATGAGACCTTTTCTTTCTCAACCACTTGTTATTGATGATCTTCTCATAGTACTAGACTCCAGTCGTGAAGACTCTTTCTGGTTTCTCCTTCATTTTCATCACCAATCTTCGAGAGGAAGGAATTCTGAAGGCCTCTGAAATAGCTCATGTAGAAAGGTCTGCAAGTAAGTTTCCATCAGCATCTTTGATTGTTTTGTCTCTCGCTTGGTAGTGACTTGCACACTCCCTAATCAATTCAAGATGCTAGAAGGCAAGAGGGAATCTAGCTACAACCACCATACAACTATTCATGATCTAGTTGGCTAACTGCGTCGGATGATGTTCCTTATATCCAAACATCCTCCTATGGAATTCATTCAGGTGTAGGCATTTGAACTTGGTGTCATTGACTTCTGACAACTTTGACACAATATTGGATTCCAAATAGAATTTACTCTGCTCATTCTTTATCATCTACCTTCTGGTCATGTTTGTTCCGCTAGGTTATGCCATCTCATTCTCTTGCAAAATAGAAAAGAAACAGACATAAGAGCATGTAGGAAAATAAAAACCAAAATAATTTCTCTAGAAAAGAAGATTTCAGAATTTTGGAAATTTTTGTATTTTCCCCTAGAATAAGAATTTCCTTCTCCCAAGAATTTTCATGATCCTTCCCACGTACTGAAAAGAAATCCCCATTTTCCCATAGTGCTACAATTTATTCTAAAAATAATTATCATGCTTCCCAAGAAATACCTTTTCCACTCTTCGATAAAATTCACTCAACTTCTAAAAAACTTTTCCTCTCAAAAGAAAATTCCCACTGTCTTTCTCAATCTAGCTTCTTAGCTCGCTCTTCAAAATTTGCATGTGAAAAATGAATTGGGAGAGGGTCTCTTTTTTAGGCTTGAGAACTCTGGAAAGCTGCTTTAAAACAAAGCACTAAATTTAGCAGATTCTGCTTTCAAAGAGATTCCTTGCCATTTTTTACTATTTTCTCTCATCTTATTGGTTAGTTTCTAATTCGAGTGTCCGACTTCATCGAGAAGTTTTATGCAATTTCCCTCTTTTTGATTTTTTGAATCACTTTAAAATATTAATTAATTAAATATTAAATCAATATTTAATTAATTTGAGATTTTAAATCTAAAAGCAATTTTCAATTTCTTGGTTAATTAATTAAATATCAATCAAATCAATATTTAATTAATTTCAAATTTTAAAATATAAAATCAAAAAATATTTAAAGCAATTTCCATTTTCATGAATTTTCATTTTTTTATCGCTTTTATCGATTTTTTTTGTGTTTGAATTGAATATCAATAGAAAAATCAATATTCAATCGGAATTTCAATTTTAAATCAAAATCGATTTAATTAGAGTTTTATTTTCCAAGTTTAATTTGTTTTTCCTCATGCTTTGGAAATTTTAAGATTTTTGGATTTTTCCCAAATTCTCCAAAATTTCGACGATTTGAATTTTCAAGTTTTCAATTTTTAAGATTTTGTAAATTTTTCTTTTTGATTTTAGAAATTTTCAATTTCTATGAATTTCTCGAGCTCTTCAACGTTTTCCAAATTTTCAATTTTCAAGATTTTAAGAATTTCCAAGATTAAAATTTTGAACTTCTCTTGTGTTCTAGAATTTTTCTTCAATGATCAATTTTTCCATTTTTCAATCAAAATATCAAATATAAAATTTAATATTTATTTGGTTTCCAAATTCGGCTCAACAATTGATTTTCTTCAAATTCCTCTAATTTAAGAAAAAAGAATTCCAAAAAATCTGAAGCTCTAGAATTTTTGAGATTTTGTAATTTCAAAAATTCTTGAAATTCTTATTTTACTTCATTCTCAAACTTTGAAAAAATAAATGATGACCTTGCATTTTGAACGTATTTTATGTGGGTCTGGGATTTAACTTTCCATGACCATCTTTGTTATGCGCTCTGGGTGCATATGGGCCCAAGTGAAGGATTTAATATTTTTCATTTCTCCATGACTATGCTAGAGATGCGCTCTGGGCACACATTTTGTTGAGTTGGGGATTATTACTTTTTTCAAACTGCATGACCGAGCATGAAGTGCACTCTGGGCACATATGGGGAGAGGGTCAGGATTTTAATTTTTTGACCATTCCTTGCTCACATTGAAACATACTTTTTTATGCTTAGACTCCACGGTGGAGACTTCTCTTCCAAACTTTTCTCCATTATACATTCCACAAGCTCTGACAAGCGTCTAGGAAAAAATGTATTCTCTAGTTTGGGTATGTTTGTGGATGTCCTTCTTTCTCTATTTTGACTATTATTGAAATGGGTTGGGAATTCTTTGTTGTGGACTCCTATAATGAGTTTCTTCATTGAATGGGCTCTGGTCTTGAAGATGCAACTTAGAGCCTACTGAGACAAAACAAGACATAGGGGCCAAGTGGGAAAAGGAAAGACAGGGGTCCCATCGTAGATGGGTGAGGTGTGACAAATGTCACAACATCTGGCGACTCCATGGGTGAAATGTTGAAATAATTTCAAGGATAAAAATTTACATGGAACCCATATTCCTTGGTCAATAAAACTTATGCTATCATGAAGAGGGAATACGTAACTCAAAAGGGGAGGAGAATCATATATTGGATTGAGACACCTTCATCCTTTAATCACCTACATGTGTGCACATGTGTTAATTCTCACTCAACAAGACCACTCAAAAACCCTAAGATCAATCATGGTGAGCTATATATTCCTCTTAACTCCAAAAGCATCCTGGACATTGCCCCACTGCCACTCAGGCGTCTATAGCCCCGATGAAGTTGTCATTGTAAAACCAATAGAGATTGCTCCACTTTTAGTGAATTATTCTTTCGAACACCTATGGAGATTTCTGTGTACCCCCAAAATCCAATTACTTCATTTTCTCTTTTATCCTTTTTAATTGATATTACATTTCTTTCTTTTCTTTTGGCTCATGAGCAATGAAACTCACTATGGGTTTAAGAATTACAGTGGCACTAAAGTAAGATTTTAAAATTTTCACAAGCCATGACCTCTCCCAAAGAGACTAAAATGAACTTAGAGCAAAATTTAGGTGTGAAATATATAGAAATCTCATAGTTAAAGTGTCAAGACACATTGCATGATTAACCTCCCAAGTCAAGTTTGTGTCCCAACCTAATGATAAACATAAGAAAGACAACCTTAGTTTCTAGGGGTCTTCATATCCAGGAAATAAGATAAACAAGACTTGGTGGAATCTTCAAATGAAGTTCAAAGTCACACAATGCCCCTACGCAAATGGGAACACCCAAACCTCTAAGCCACTTGGTGAAAACCAAAATCGAAACCAAAATAAAAATGAAAGAAATCCAAAACCACCTAAGCAAACCAGGCTTAGGGGAAACAAAACCTTGAACTAACAACTAAACTACAAGAAAATTGAAACAACCTACACTACAGAAAGCCAAAATCCCACCAATGGGAAAGAAACAATGGGAAAGGAAATAGGGAAAGAAAACCAAAATCCCCTCTAAATTAAAAGAAAACCAATGAAAGCGGAAAGAAAAAAGGAAACCAAAATGAAGGAATGGAAGGGAAACCTAGACTAACTATATACAAGGCATGCTTCTAGAAGAAAACCTAAGGGCAGAAATAATGCTTGAGGAATTATCCATTGACAGGAAATGAGACTTCATTTCCTGTCAGAGTTCTCAACTTGAATGCATTATCTCTCAGTATCTCAAAAATTTGAAAAGGTCCCATCCATAGATTTTCAAACTTGTTGTGATCACCTTTCTTTTCATGGGCCTTATCCCAACAAAGTACCATATCTAAAATTCAAAAATCCTTAGCTCTGACCATTCTATTGAACCATCTATTTACCATAGCTTGATGTTTTACAAACTTTTCCAGTGATTGGTCTCTTTTCTCTTCTAGGAGTAGTAACTATTGTTGGAAAGTTGACTATACTGGTGTATATGACTTAATATAATGTTGTCATTATGGAAACAAAGTCATATAGTGTTTTGGAGTCATCTCACTTGATGAGAAGATTAGAAATTGGCTAAGTGTACAAGACTGGATAGTAAGCAGAGCACCAGTAGTTCAGAACATCAGCGCATGTGCGTAGGACCAATTTATGGTATGTACCCTAGTAGATAAGTTGGTTAGAGTATATTCATGCTTAGTGTATGAGCACATGATCAGATATGCACGTATGTCAAAGTTATAGGCAGTTGAAGTCGCACAGCCAATGAATGCTAGAGAAGAACAGAGCAAGTAGTTGACTGTTGGCATTTTGATTAGTGGTTATATTTCTATGATGTAAAGGCTATGTGCCTATTGTAACTAGGTTTTGGACATGTAATTAACTTTTTTGTAAACATGCTTGAGCCAATTCAATTGGAAGCATTGTATGTAATCGGTTAAAGGGCCAACCTAGTTAATTGTTTTGTATGCACATATAAATATTAGATGCACCATTGTAATTTAGCATGAGAGTTATTATAGAGTTAAGATAAGTAGAACATAAGTATGTGAAGAGTTGATAAGATATATTAGATCTTTGCAAGATGTCAAAGCATCAGCACATCAAAGGAACTAATTAGACAAGTAGTGTCACAGTGATAGTTCATCCAGTAGATATAGTGTGTATCTGAGATCAGAAGGTTGCAGCCTTCACCACTTGAGAAGTAAGCTCTAGGACAGTGCGTCCACACCCCTAACAGGGTTTATTTTAAAAAACTCCTAACAGGGTTTGACCCTTGACAAGGTCACTATACTAAACACATTGTAAAGAAACTCCTAACAGGGTTAAGGATCTTCTAGCAAGGATCATAAAACACTAGTACAGAATATTAGTGGGTGTCACTTCCCACTGGGGTTTTTACCTATTGGGTTTCCCCATAACCATATTGGTGTTATGTGTTTATTTCATGTTTCATGTTTATGTTGATGTTCATTTCATTATTTAAGTATTCAATTTTAGTTTAAGAATGAAGTAAAAAGATAAAATATAGTGAACATTGATTCACCCCCCTCCCCCTCTTAGTGTTCCCACTCCTAACAATTGGTATCAGAGCTCTGGTCCTTAGCAAAGAAGTTTAACCACTTGAGGAGATCATGGACAAAGCAGAAATAAAACGTCTAAAAAGAAATCTTGAAGCTACTCTTGAAGACCTAGACAAATCTGAAAAAGAAATTGAGGAACTAAAAGAAAAAGTCAGTGATGCTGAAATAGTCATCAAGAGGCTAAGAAAAGATTTGAAAGAATGTTCTACCAGTGATTTAGGGATTATGATAAAAAATCTCAATGAAGAAAATTCATCCCTGAAAGAACAGATTGAAGAATTAGATGACAAGTTGACTTACAATTAGGAATTCTATGATAAACAGATCAAAGAGAACCTTCAACTGAATGAAGAATTGAGGCAAGCAAACATGGAAATCTTGGAGCTAAGGAACAACAAAAAAAGCTTGGAATCTAAATTGAAAGAGGCAAAGAATCACATTGATAAGTTACACACCAATTCTGATTTGATAGAATCTCAGTTGTATGCAAGAAGACTTAAAGGAGATACTAGCTGCATTGGATACAATGAAGCACAAAACCAGATTGACAACATGCAAGCAAGGATTAAAGCACAAAAAGACTCTACTGATACTAAGAAAAATAAAGATCAAACTAAAGATAATGTTAAACCACCTAAGAATGAGTGCAAGCTAGTAGACCGCACTTGTTATGCATGTAACAAGAATGGAAATATATCAAGGAACTGTATAGAGGTAAGACCTTTTAATGGTTATTGTTATTCATGCAATAAATTTGGTCATAAAGCTATGAATTGTAAGACAAGTTAGAAAAACAAGACTCATTATAACCAGAGAAATCAAAATCAGTCATATAAAAGTTCTCAGAATGTTACATGTTAAATATGTAACTATAAAGGTCACTCAACTAGATAGTGTAAAATGGTAACCCATGTCAATGCGCCAAGGAATACAAGGCCTCCAGTCATTTGTCACTCTTGTCATAAGGCTAGACACATCTCAAAGTTTTGTAGGTCAAGGATGCAAAGTCAAGAAAGCCCTAAAAAGCCAGAAGAAACAATATTGGATACTGAAGGAGAAGTCAAGTTTGTGAAAGCTTCAGAGGATGTGAGCTTGATTTGGTCAGAAGAAAAGAAGGATAAGGTTGATGAGAATGTATTGGATGCATCCATAATGGATGTACCCTCTACATCTGGATGAATGGCCCTCGGGGTCATAGGGGGAGCTAATTTAGCTGTAGACCCCTGTGTGGCTGGTATACTCACTCTCAAAGTATCCACCTTTGCAATTAACCTTTTGGAGACTAGAAGATTCTATGTGCAAGAGCACACTAGCTAACTGTCTGCAGAATAAAAGTTAGAAATTTTCAGTGATAGCCTAGTTTACCCAGCAAGCATTAATGGAAAAATTCCTACTTTAAAGTACATAGAAGTTTTTAGATCTCTCATTGCATTCGAATTCAGAGTGACTAGAGAATAGAAGAGCCCTAGCATTTGATTGTGAAGGATTGCAGATTGATTCATCAGTGATTAGCAGTGCATTTGATCAGTTGCGGAAGCCCTAATCCATCGCGCTGATTTAGAAGTCTTTGAGATCATTTGGAAAGTGATATACAAGTAATGGCTACCCCCATTGTATTTGATGTGGCAGAGAAGAAGAGATATGTGTTTAAGAGACATTCATTCAAGTCCACATTAGATGACCTAGAAGGTGCATTCTCCCACACTCCCATGGGTGTTATGCATGTGGAAGATATTAGGGCATACATATACTGTAAGAAGGAACTAGTAGGTTTGGATAGAATAAGAGTGCACATGGAAACAATGATGAAACCTGATAAAACCTTCATGGGTGAGTATGCACAGTTGGATAATCATCCTATAGTGGAATATTCTATGGCATATGAGTTTTATGAGTCAAAATGGATCAAGATCCTACTTAGCAGGATCCATGATGACCTATTTTGGATAGGTGAAGTACTGGTGAGGATAACAGGAGATTTAATTCATGAGATGATAGGACTCTCAAGAACAAGCATCATTCTTCCAGTGGGGAAGGACACCACAAAACTTGTAGAATAGGCTTGCAAATCAAGAAGTGATAGGTGTGGAATGACAATAGAGCCTATAGAGGAGAAAGATATCAAATTGATGTCCATGATACTAGGATATAGGTTCCAGCACACTAGAAGAGTAAACAGTGTGTCAGCGACCACAATTCTAGCAGCAATAAGATTGGTAAGAGAGAATGGAGAGTTTAATCTATGTGAGATCCTGCACACATAGCTAATAGACAACATAAGAGCCATCAAACATGACAAGACAAATATATTTAGGTTTGGGTCCCTAATTATCTATATGTACTTGCATATTGTTGGAAAGGTGTCTGCTTTGTATCTAGACAAATCTATTCCCACAATGCCACAGATATCTCTCAAGGCATGTATTGAAAGTACACTAAAGGATTACATGGCACTGGAATTGAAGACATTTGGAGCCAAAATGCAGATGAGATATAGAATTCCAGAGAAGATAGTTGAAAAATACAAGGATACTATTTGTTTCATGGTTGAGACTGACATAACATGCATGGAGGTTGTTGAACCAAGAACAAAGTGGATTCATCCACTGGGATATGAAGTTGAAGAGCCTATTCTAGAGGCTTATGCTCAAGTTTTTTTGTCAACACCTAAGGACCCCAATGAACCTAGATGGGGGACTTATGAAGAGAAAACAAGAGAAGTAGATGTTGTATTAAACAGTGCAGCAACAAAAAGAAAAGTTGCCAAGGTTACTTTAGAGATTTTGAAAATTCATGGAGTATCATAAGAACATTTAGACAAAGCAAGGAAAGAGAAAATTTCTTCAGAAATAGAGAGTGTAGCTATAGCAAAGATAGAATCTGATGATCCAAAGATGAAGAAGGTGAAAATTGAGAAATCTGATGATCTGAAGGGTAAAATAGTTGATACCCCTTCTGCGCCCAAGGAAACCATTGACCTTACTACTCCTCCTAAGTATAAGGTGTTGGAAAGTTGGTTATACTAATGTATATGACTTGATATAGTGTTTTCATTATGGCAACAAAGTCATATAGTAGTTTGGAGTCAGCGCACTTGATAAGAAGATCAGAAATTGGTTAAGTGTTGAAGACTGGACAATGTACAGAGTTCCTACAGCTCAGAGCATTAGTGCACATGCGTACAGCTGAGTTATGGTGTGCACCCTAGAAGTTAAGTTAGTTAGACTATATTCATGCTTGTTCTATGAGTGCATGATCAGCTATGCAAGGATGAGAAAGATACAGTTAGTTGAAGTTGCACAGCCAGTGTGTGCCAGTGAAGAAAAGAGTAAGCAGCCGACAGTTATCATTTTGAGTTGTGATTATGTTCTATTCATGTAAAGGCTATGCACCTATTGTATTTAGGTTTTTGACATATGTATATTTTTGTTTGTAAACACGCTTGATCCAATTCATTTGGAAGCGTTATATGTAATAGGTTTAAGGGCCGACCTAGTTGTTTATTTTGTATGCGTGTATAAATATAAGATGCGTCCATTGTATTCAGTATGGAAGTTGAGATAAAGTTGTGAGAAGTAGAGAAGAAGTGTGCAAAGATAGTATAAGATGTATTAGAGCTTTTCAAGAGTTCAAAGCATCAATGCATCAAAGGAACTAATCTGACAAGCAGTGTCACAGTGACAGTTCATCCTGCAGATATAGTGTGTATCTGAGATCATAAGGTTGTAGCCTTCACCACTTGAGCAGTGAGCTCTAGGACAGTGCATCCTCTCCCCTAACAGGGACTATTTTAAAAGACTCCTAACAGGGTCTGACCCTTAACAAGGTCTACTGTACTTAATGCATTGTAAAGAAACTCCTAACAAGGTTAAGGATCTTCTTACAAGGATCACAAAACACTAGTGTAGAATATTAGTGGGTGTCAATTCCCACGGGGGTTTTTACCTATTTGGGTTTCCCCGTAACCATATTGGTGTCATGTGTTGATTTCATGTTTCATGTTTATGTGAATGTTTATTTTAGTTCTTAAGCATTCAATTGTAGTTTAAAGATTAAAGGAAAAAGATAAAATACAGTGAACATTGATTCACCCCCCCCCCCCTCTCAGTGTTCCCATTCCTAACAATTGGTATCAGAGCTTTGGTCCTTAGTAAAGAAGTTTAACCACTTGCAGAGATCATGGAAAAAGTAGAAATGAAACATCTGAAAAGAAATCTAGAAGTTGCTGTTGAAGACCTGGACAAGTCTGAAAGAGAAACTGAAGAACTAAGGGATAAACTCAGTGATGCTCAATTAGTCAGCAAAAGGCTAAGGAAAAATTTTAAAGAATGCTCTTCCAGTGATCTAGGGACAATGGTCAAGAAGTTGAATGAATAAAATAAATCCTTAAAAGAACAACTTGAAGAGTTTGATGATAAGCTGACTAACAATCAGGAAGTCTATGATGAACAGGTCAAAGAGAACCTTCAACTGAATGAAGAATTGAGGCAAACAAACAATAGAACTAAGAAATGACAAGGAAAGCTTGGAATCTAAATTGAAAGAGGCTAAGAATCATATTGACAATTACACACCAGTTCTGATTTGATAGAATCTTAGTTGTACGCAAGAAGAGCCAAAGGAGACACTAGTTGTATTGGATAATGAAGCACAAAATCAGATTGACAACATGCGAGCAAGAAAGGATACACAAAAAGACTCTACTGATACTAAGAAGATTGGAGATCAAACCAAAGATAATGGTGGACCACCTAAGAATGAGTGCAAGCAAGTAGAACACACCTTTTTTGCATGTAACAAGCATGGACACATTGCAAGGAACTATACAGAGGTGAGACCTTTTAATGGTTACTGTTATTCATGCAATAAATTTGGTCATAGAGCTATGAATTGCAAGACTAGTAAGAAGAATAGGATTCAGCATAATCAAAGAAATCAGAATCAAACAAATGTAAGAATTTCTCAAAATGTTACATGTCAGATATGTAACTATAATGGTCACTCAGTGAGACAATGTAAAATGGTGACTCATGTTAATGTGCCAAGGAATATAAGACCTCCAGTAATTTGTCACTCTTGTAACAAGGCTAGGCATATCTCAAAGTTCTATAGATCAAGGATGCAAGGTCAGGAAAGCCCTAAAAAGGCCGAAGAACTAGTTTTGGACCCCGAAGGAGAAGTCAAGTTTGTGAAAGCCTCAGAGGATGCAAGCTTGATTTAGATAGAAGGAAAGAAGGAAAAAGTTGATGAGAATGTATTGGATGCATCCACAGTGGACGCACCCTCTACATCTAGATGAAAGGCCCTCGGGGTCATAGGAGGAGCTAATTTAGCTCTAGACCCTTGTGTGGCTGGTATACTCACTCTTTGAGTATGCACCTTTGAAATTAATCTTTTGGATTATAAAGGAACCTTCGTGCAAGAGCACACATATTGATTGTTAGTAGAACTCAAGTTGGAAATTTTTAAGTGATAGCCTAGTTTACGCAGCAAGCATTAATGGCAAAATTTTCACTTTAAGTACACATAAAGTTGTTCGTTACTCATTGCATTTGAATTTAGAGAAATTGAAGAGCAAAAAGAGCCTTAGAATTTATTGTGAAGACTTGGAGATTGATCTATCAGTGATTAGCAGCACAATTGATTGGTTGTAGAAACCCTAGCTTGTCGTGTCAATTCAAAAGTCTTTGGATTATCCTAGTGAACACTTGGAAAGTGATAAATCAAGTAAGTGATGGCCACTCCCATAGTATTTGATGTTGTAGAAAAGAAAAGAAATTTGTTTAATAATCATCCATTTATGTCTACCCTAGATGACTTAGAGGGAGCATTCTCCCGCACGCCTATGGGCATTATGCATGTGGAAGATATTAGGGCTTACATTTACTGTAAGAAGGAACCAGTAGGATTGGACAAGTTAAGGGTGAACATGGAAACAATGTGGTGCAGGAGCACCCATAATAAACTCAACAAATAAATTTTCATCAAAGTCCTAAGAACATCTAGTTTAGGTTAGATCTTCTATTTAGGCACCTAGACCAAATTGTAAGACCTAGTTCCAAGATTGGCATAACTATAAGCCCTTGGTCAACTATGGTTGAAGGTGGTCAAAAGGTCTAGAATCTTAGGATTTTTTCTATTTTCATTTTTTTAATATTTTGGATCCATGTTGGATCATTAGATTAGGTTTGGACCAATTTTGGTCACCTAGAATGCAAAAATTACAAAAATGTTGTAAAAGTTGCTTAGCAACTTTGACAACTTTTGCCAAAAGTTGTAAACAAAGCCCCCAATGGTCCTATGGTTTGAAATTAAGTTATAAATGATGGGGGAGGCCTTCATAAGACCTTTTAGGTGGGTGGAAGATAACATCATGTAATTTGGCAATTTGAATCAATAAAAATATAACATTTCTCTGTAATTCCTGAGGAAAACTAGAGTGTACAGATTCGTATAGACAGAAGGGAATGAATCCTTGAAACAAAAAGTTTGACCCTTGAATCTAATTTCATTTTCAATTGATCTCATGTTTTGATCTGTCCTAGTTTGAAAGTTATTTGGATTTTAGGGTGACTGCCTAGATTGAAGGCCTAAAACCAGGGTTTTCGATAGGGCTTGAGTGTTTGGACCAATTCCACCATGGAAAATTGATGCCCCTTCATGGAATTCAACCTTTGTTAATTTATTTTCACATTTTTTAGGTTATAAGTGGAGACTTGCAGGGAAGTGGATTTGTCATAATGCCCTAGGTGTACATCTCTATGTGCACCAGTGAGTGACTTAGAATAGTCATCATAACTCTCAGTTGGGGATTCACCAAGACCTTAAAATATGGATTTTGAGTCATTTTATATGCCCCAACATACCCACATAATTTTTTTGTGCATTGGCTTGGGAGAAAGAGCACTTGCAGTGCAATTGGAGACCTAATTAGGCCTATTAACCCGATCTAGTTTAGTTGTTTCAGCATTCTCCTTTTAGTTTCACATCTTGGTGCTTGGATATGATCCCTAAAGCCAAAAATGGTATCAAAATCTCCAACCTATTTCATATCTCATGTGGAAGAATTTTGACCTATGATCAAAATACCTTCTAGGAAAGGCTACAAGCCTAGTCTTTGGTTTGTGAAGCAACTAGGTTGTATGGGTTGCTTTTAAGTGAAAGAACCATTGGAACTAAACAAATAGGACCTAAATTGGCTAGAAAAATGATTTTAGGCCACCCCTAGTCTTGTGCATCACTTCATGGGGTTTGGTTACTTATTGGGTTGAGGAAACTCCTTAACAAGCCTTGGTCATTCATGCTTAGAACTTGGTGGAACCTAGTGATTAGGTTATCCTTGGAATTTGGGGTTGTGATAACCTCACTCCTTATTCATTCTACACTTGGGATAAGTGTAGGGCATCTGACCTCCATAATTTGGTGAATTGGGTACCTAAACCTTACCAGTTGATCTATGTTTAAGGCTTTTGACTGTCCACTTTGCATCAAGTGGTATCAGAGCTATGTTTTCTCCTGACGATGAAGAGATCCCTGCAAAGGTCAAAAATAGTGAATTATCAAAGATGGTGAGAGAGAAAAGGGCTGTAAACATAGCCTTAACTAAGAGGCTTCAAGAACTTGAGAAGAAGCTAGACAAGGATAAAGAAGATGGGTCTAAAAATGAACAAGGGAGTGAAGAGGAGGAAGAAAATATTGATCAGTACATCCCTATAGACCAAAGGCCTCTCATTGATGCCTTAAAGTCCATGGGGAGAAGAACCATGGAGGAAAAGATAGACTTGTCGGTCTTCAATGGCAAGATGAATGTAGATTTAGCCTTCGATTGGGTAGAGGCTTTGACAACATTATTTGAATGTGAGGACATCCTTGAAAAGCAAAGGGTAAAGATAGCAAGATCCAAGTTGAAGGGAGCAGCCCTAACTTGGTGGAACTTCATCCAAATAGAAAGGGTGAAGAATGGGAAGAGCATGATAAATTCATTGATCAAAGAGACATATTCAAAGATGATAGCCCTGATCAAAGAGACATATGTGCCTAAAGATTATGGGGTACAACTCCATAGGAGGAAGCAAAGCTTGAAACAAAAAGACATGGATGTAGGCTCATATACTAAAGAGTTCCTAAAACTATGCATGAAGACAAATGTGGCAAAAGATGAAGAAGAAAAATTAGCAAGATACATGAATGGTTTGAAAGTATCCATTCAAGAGGAACTTAGCCTACACTACCCTACCACAGTCAATAAGTGCTATCAAATGGCACTCAAGATAGAGGAGAAATGGAAAAGAAAAGAAGAGTTTGGCAAAGGGAAGAACAATGACAATGGGAAGAAATTTAGAGGGAAAGGAAACTCTTGGAACAAGGGACAGAATAGTGGCAGTAAAAGCAAGACCTCTGACCAAGGAGACAAAGAAAATAGTGACTCAAGTTCAAGAGGAAACTATAGAGGAAGGAGGCCCTTCAATAGAGGAAGAAAAAACACTGGAAGGGGTAATGGGCCATTAAAATGTTACTATTTCAATCAGATGGGACATCATGTAGGAAGGTGCTTTGAGAAGAGAAATAATAACAATCAAGGTGAGAGGAGAGCACAACTTATTCACGAAGATAAACAATAAGACAATGCTGACACTAGGGACTTGGAACCAGATGAAGGAGTATGTTTGATGATGAGACAAGTCTTCCTTCAAGTGCCGTAGGGCCAAGAGCCCCCACAAAGGAAGAACCTCTTCAGGACAAAGATCAAATGTCATGGAAAGGTATGTAATCTACTTATAGATTTTGGTTCAACTGAAAAATTAGTATCTTGTTAAATGGTTCAAAAGTTAAACCTCCCTAAAAACCCACATCCTTTCCCCTACCATGTCTCTTGGCTAACAAAAGGCCAACAAACTCTAGTAACAAAACAAGCATGGATAGAGTTCTCAATTGCAGACTTTAAGGACAAAGTTCTTTGTGATGTTGTTGAAATGGATGCCTCACACATCCTTCTAGGTAGGCCTTGGAAATTTGATGTAGATGCCATATACCATTGTAGGAAGAACACCTACTCCATCACCAAAGATGGAAAAACTTTTACCATGAAGCCCCTGCCTAATAGCAAGTCTGAAAAAGAACCTACTATCATCATCATGGGGGAGAAATAAATGTTAAAAATATTGAAGGAATCTGATACTGATGCCTTTGTCCTAATCTCCAAACCCAAAAACAACATAAGGTCTGATCAAAGAGATCCTATACCAAACGAAGCTAAGGAACTATTGGAAAAGTACAGAGATGTCACTGCTAGTGACCTACCAACAAGCCTCCCTCCCTTAAGAGATATCAGTCACCAAATTGACTTGATACCTAGTTCCTCTCTGCCTAACAAGGCCCCATATAAAATGACACCACTGCAGCATGCAAAGATTGCAAAACATGTTGGTGAATTATTGGAAAGAGGACTCATTCAGAAGAGTCTCAGTCCATGTGCAGTGCCATCAATCTTAGCCCCTAAAAAGGATGGAAAATGGAGGTTGTGTATTGATAGCAAGGCCCTCAATAAAATCACCATAAGATATAGATTCCCCATGCCTAGGATTGAGGATCTATTGGATCAACTAGGAGGTGCTTGCTACTTCACCAAGATAGACTTAAAGTCTGGATACAATCAAATTAGGATCGAACCAGGGGATGAATGTAAAATAGCATTCAAGACTACTGAAGGTTTGTTTGAATGGTTAGTAATGCCCTTTGGCTTAAGTAATGCCCCTAGTACCTTTATGAGGCTTATGAATGAGATATTCTTTGATTTTATTGGAAAATTTTTGTGTTGTTTACCTTTATGACATACTAATATTTATTCATAGCAAGGAGGACCATCTTGATCATGTGGAATGGGTACTAAGAAGACTTCATCAACACAAGTTGGTAATCAACTTAGACAAGTGCATATTTATGAAGAAGGAACTTGTGTTCCTAGGATTTGTCATCTCACAAGGTACTCTCAAGATGGACCCTGAGAAGGTAGAAGTAATCATCAACTAGCCTCCACCAAAGAACCAAGGTGATATAAGAAGCTTCCATGGACTGGCAACTTTCTATACAAAGTTTATCAAAAAATTTAGTCATGTGTGTGCACTAATGCTTGAAAACATTAAAGGTGGGAAGAAGAATAAGTTTATGTGGACAAAGGAAGAAAATGATGTATTCCAATACTTGAAGAATAGGGTTTCCCAATATCCTATCTTGGTCCTACCTGATTTCAACAAATTCTTCACTATGGAGACGGATCCAAGCAACTTGGCTACAGGTGCAGTCCTAAGTCAGGAAGGTAAGGCAATTGCCTTTTTCTCAGAGACACTAAATGTGGCAAAAAGAAAATACTCTACATATGACCTAGAACTCTATGCCATGGTCCAAGCCCTCAAGAAATGGAGGAAATATTTAATCCCAAAGGAATTTTTGGTATACACTGACAATCATGCATTAAGTTTCCTTAATTCACAAGAAAAACTCTCTGTCAGACATCTGAAGTGGGTAGAACAGTTTCAGGCCTACACCTTCAACATCAAGCATAAAAAGGGTGTAACAAACAAAGTTGTTGATGCCCTTAGCAGGAGGGTTGGTCTGATTGAAGAAATACAACTGCAAAATGTGGGAATTGAGTCCCTCAAACACCTGTACCCTAACGATCTTGAATTTGTAGAGATATATCAAATTTGCACAAAGATGGTTGGAAGATACCATACTGAATTTTTAGAATATCTGATTCAGAATGGACTCCTATTCAAAGGAGCTCAACTATGCATCCCAAAATGTTCAATGAGGACAAATATAATAAGGGAGAAGCACTATGGTGGCCTAGGAGGTCACTTTGGCATTGATAAGACAACAAACATGGTGAGGAGAAGTTATTTTTGGCCTAAGATGAACAATGATGTTAAGAAGTTCATAGAAACCTGCACCATCTGTCAGCAAGCTAAAGGTGTTTCAACAAATCAAGGGCTATATCAACCCTTACCAATTCCTTCTAGACCATGGGAGTCCATCTCAATGGATTTTGTAATGGGGTTGCCTAAGACAAAGCAAGGCTTTGACAGTGTTTTTTTAATAGTGGATAGGTTTAGTAAAATGGTCCATTTTGTACCATGTAAAAGCACAAATGATGCTTCCCATATTGCACATCTTTTCTTCAAAGAAGTAGTTAGGATCCATGGCCTACCCCAAACAATTATATCTGATAGGGATGTGAAATTTCAAGGCCACTTTTGGAGGACACTCTTCAAGAAACTAGGGACTAACATTACCTACAGCTCTGCCTATCACCCACAAACAGATGGCTAGACTGAGATAGTAAATAGATCCTTAGGAAATCTCCTAAGATGCCTAACCAAACAATATTCTTAGAGTTGGGACACACTCCTTCCCCAGGCAGAGTTTTCATTTAATGACTCCATGAACAGGTCAACCGGCAAAACTCCATTCCAAGCAGTATATGACCTTCATCTCAAAGGACCATTGGACCTGGTAGAACTACCGTTTGACCTCAAATTTAGTTCTCAAGGCCAAGAATTGGCAAAAATCATCACAAAGGTGTAGCATGAGGTCAAAGAAGCACTACAAAGATCCAGTCTGAAATACAAGGAACATGCTGATAGGAGAAGAAGGGAAATCCACTTCAATGTAGGAGACAAAGTATGGGTATTTTTGAGGAAAGAGAGACTACCTAAGGGTAGATACTCTAAACTTCATATGAAGAAAGTAGGACTACGTAGTATACTCAAAAAAATGGGTGAGAATGCCTATGAGATCTCTCTTCCCCTAACCTTGCAAATCTCTCCAATATTCAATGTTGCAGACCTCACCCCCTACAAAGCTACAACAAGTTCAACAAATGAGCAAGGTGAGGAGACAGATATCAATGATGAAGACTATGTCACTAATCTTCCTCAAAGAAAACCAATGGATTTGGAAGAAATATTGGACACCAAGTTGCTGAAGAAAACCATAACCAAGAAGTACATGTAGTACTTAGTCAAATGGAAAGGACTCCCCAACATAGATGCAACTTGGTTGACTGAAGACCAAATCAAGCAACATGGGACTTCGGTGGAATAGTAAACCTCAAGTAGGAACTTGAGTTTTAAACTCAAGGGGAGTATGGTGTAGGAGCACCCACAATAAACTCAACAAATAAATGTTCTTCAAAGTCCTAAGAACATCTAGTTTAGGTTAAATCTTCTCTTTAGGCACCTAGACCAAATTGTAAGACCTAGTTCCAAGATTGGCATAACTATAAGCCCTTGGTCAACTATGGTCAAAGGTGGTCAAAAGGCCTAGAATCTTAGGATTTTTTCTATTTTCATGTTTTTAATAGTTTGGATCCATTTTGGATCATTAGATTAGGTTTGGACCAATTTTATTCACCTAGAATCCAAAAATTGCAAAAATGTTGTAAAAGTTGCTTAGCAACTTTGACAACTTTTGCCAAAAGTTGTAAACAAAGCCCCCAACAGTCATATGGTTTGAAATTAAGTTATAACCAATGGGGAAGGCCTTCATAATCCCTTTCATGTGGGTGGAAGATAACATCATGTAATTTGGCAATTTGAATCAATAAAAATATAACATTTCTCTATAATTCCTGAGGAAAATTGGAGTGTACGGATTGGTACGGATAGGAGGGCATGAATCCTTGAAACCAAAATTTTGACCCTTGAATCTACTTTCATTTTCAATTGATCTCATGTTTTGATATGTCCTAGTTTGAAAGTTATTTGGATTTTAGGGTGACTGCCTGGATTGAAGGCCTAAAACCAAGGTTTTCGATAGGGCTTGAGTGTTTGGACCAATTCCACCATGGAAAATTGATGCCCCTTGGTGGAATTCAACCTTTGTTAATTTATTTTCACATTTTTCAGGTTAGAGGTGGAGACTTGCAGGGAAGTGGATTTGTCGTAATGCCCTAGGTGTACATCTCTATGTGTGCACCAGTCAGTGACTTAGAACAATCATCATAACTCTCATTTGGGGATTCACCAAGACCCTAAAATATGTATTTTTAATCCTTTTATATGACCCCACATACTCACATGATTTTTTTGTGCATTGGCTTGGGAGAAAGAGCACTTGTAGTGCAATTGGAGACCTAATTAGGCCTATTAACCCAGTCTAGTTTAGTTGTTTCAGCATTCTCCTTTTAGTTTCACATCTTGGTGCTTGGATATGATCCCTAAAGCCCAAAAGGGTATCATAATCTCCAACATATTTCATATCTCATGTGGAATAATTTTGACCTATGATCAAAATACCTTCTAGGAAAGACTACAAGCCTAGTCTTTGGTTTGTGAAGCAACTACGTTGTATGGTTTGCTTGTAAGTGAAAGAACCATTGGAACTAAAAAAATAGGACCTAAATAGGCTAGAAAAATGATTTTAGGCCATCCATGGTCATGTGAGTCACTTCATGGGGTTTGGTTTCTTATTGGGTTGAGGAAACTCCTTAACAAGCCTTGGCCATTGATGCTTAGAACTTGGTGGAACCTAGTGATTAGGTTATCCTTGGAATTTGGGGTTGTGATAACCTCACTCCTTGTTCATTCTGCACTTGGGATAAGTGTAGGGCATCTAACCTCCATAATTTGGTGAATTGGGTACCTAAACCTTACTAGTTGATCTCTGTTTAAGGCTTTCGACTATCCACTTTGCATCACAATGTTAAAACCAGACAAAACCTTCTTGGATGAATATGCGAAGTGGAATGATCACCCCATAGTAGATTATGCTATGGAATATGAATTCTATGAGACATAATGGATTAAAATACTTTTGAATAGAATTCATGATGACCTATTTTGGATAGGTGATGTGCCGGTCAGAATTACCAGTGACCTAATATATGAGATGACAGGGCTCCCAAAGAGAGGCGTCATCCTTCCAGCAGGCAAGGATGTCAAGGAAATTTTTGAGCAAACATTTAAGTCAAGGAGTGATAGGTGTGGGATGACAATTGAGCCTATTGAGCAAGCTGACATCAAATTGATGTCCATGATACTTGGATACAAGTTTCATCACACCAGCAGGGTGAATAGTGTGTCTGGGGGCACAATTCTAGCATCCATTAGACTTGTGAAGGAAGATGGGGAGTTAAATCTCTATGAGATCTTGTGCACATAGTTGATTGACAACATCAAGGCAATCAAGCATGATAAGACCAAGATATTCAAGTTTGGGTCTTTGATCATTTACATGTACCTACATATAGTTGGGAAAGTATCAAA